>QXTE01000031.1:7778191-7887580 GCA_003942145.1 Platysternon megacephalum
CCCCCCCCCCCCCCCCCCCGCGTTCTTACTCGTCTGGGTGAGGAGGCTATGGAACTTGGGGAGGGCGGTTATACAGGGGCTGCAGCGGCACTCTGTGATCCTGCTGCTGCTGTTCCTGAAGCTTCACCAGACGCCGGAGCATGTCCGTTTGCTCACGCAGCAGCCCCAGCGTTGCATCCCGCCACCTCTCATCTCAAGCGTCCCTTCTCTCCTCCCGTTGATCCCTTCTCTCCTCACGTTGATCCCTTCTCTCCTCACGTTGGTCCCTCATGTCCTCACGTTGGTCCCTCTTGTCCTCACGGTCACTGGCATCTTTCCTGAACTTTGATACCGTGTCCTTCCACTCATTCAGATGAGCTCTTTCATCGCGGGTCGATTGCATGATTTCTGAGAACATCTCGTCTCGCGTGCGTTTTTTTCACCGCCTTATCTGAGATAGCCTTCGGGACGGAGGAGGGAGGCTTGAAAAATTTGCAGCTGCGGGAGGAGGGGAAAAAAGGGAGAGAAGTATTTAAAAAGATACATTTTACAGAACAATGCTTATACTCTTTCACGATGAACAACACTATTCACATTACATAGCACATGTGATTTCGGTACAAGGTCGCATTTTGCATCTTATATTGAGTGCCTGCGGCTTTGGTGTTAGAGATCACAGACGCAGGGCCGGGCAACAGAATTCGGCTTGTATGCAGCCATGGTAAGCCATTGTCTTTAGGCTTCTGCATTAAAGCAGCGCCCTCCTTTCCCAAAGCAAGCAAAGCCCATTAAGTGCTGCGGGTTTCCTGTTACCGTGCAGCAGCAGAAAACAAAATAACCCCCCCCCATTCAATTCTGTGGGATGATCGCTTTACCCCTCCCCCCACCGTGTGGCTGGTATCAGGGAAGATCCCTGCTAGCCAAACGCGAACAGCTCAGCGCCATTGTCGCCCCCTCCCCCCCACCGCTTGGCTAACTGCAGGGAAGGATTTCTTTTCAGCCACAGGCAAACAGCCCAGTAGGAACGGGGCCGCCTCTGTCCCCTTAATTACATTCCCGTATTTCAACCAGGTTACCCTGAACAATATCACTCTCCTGAGGATAACACAGCGAGATAAACAACGGATGTTGCTTGAATGCCAGCAAACACCGGGACCATACGCTGCCAGGCTTTGTCATGCAATGATACCAGATTACTTGCTGCTAGCATGGCATGGTCAAGTGTCCTACCATGGAGGACGGAATAAGGCTGCACTGCCCAGAAACCTTCTGCAAAGGCTTTTGGAGTACCTCCAGGGGAGTTTCATGGAGATGTCCCTGGAGGATTTCCACTCCATCCCCAGACACGTTAACAGACTTTTCCAGTAGCTGTACTGGCCGCGAATGCATCCCAAGTCCTCAGGGCAAATTAATCATTAAAAAACGCTTGCTTTTAAACCATGTTTGATATTTACAAAGGTACACTCACCAGAGGTCCCTTCCAGGGGGTCTGCGATACCGCCTTGGGAGGGTTCGGAGGGTACTTCAGTCAGGGTGAGAAAAAGATCCTGGCTGTTGGGGAGAACGGAGTGCTGTGTGCTCTCCGCAAGCTCATCCTCATCCTCTTCCCCGTCCGCAGAATCCTCAGGCATGGCTGAGAGTAACCCCTCATCGGAATCCACGGTCAGGGGTGGGGTAGTGGTGGCGGCCCCCCCTAGAATTGCATGCAGCTCAGCATAGAAGCGGCATGTCTGCGGCTCTGCCCCGGACCGTCCGTTTGCATCTTTGGTTTTCTGGTAGGCTTGTCTGAGCTCCTTAACTTTCACACGGCACGGATATGAGTCCCTATTGTGGCCTCTCTCCATCATGCCCTTGGAGATTTTTTCAAATGTTTTGGCATTTCGTCTTTTGAACCGTAGTTCTGCTAGCACGGAATCCTCTCCCCATATAGCGATCAGATCCAGTACCTCCTGTACGGTCCATGCTGGTGCTCTTTTTTGGTTCTCGGACTGCATGGTTACCTGTGCTGATGAGCTCTGTGTGGTCACCTGTGCTCTCCACGCTGGGCAAACAGGAAATGAAATTCAAAAGTTTGCGGGGCTTTTCCTGTCTACCTGGCCAGTGCATCCGAGTTTAGATTGCTGTCCAGAGCGGTCACAATGGTGCACTGTGGGATAGCTCCCGGAGGCCAATACCGTTGAATTTCGTCCACACTAACCCTAATTCGAACCGGCAATGTCGATTTCAGCGCTACTCCCCTCATCGGAGAGGAGTACAGAAATCGATTTTAAGAGCCCTTTATATCGAAGTAAATGGCTTCGTTGTGTGGACGGGTGCAGGATTAATTCGATTTAACGCTGCTAAATTCGAACTAAAATCGTAGTGTAGACCAGGCCAAAAAGAGACTGGAAGCTGCCCACCATAGATGGCGAAGGAAGACACTACACATTTCATAGGAAGACAAAATAACAAATGAGAGAGTAAGGGAGCTGACAGAGCAGGACATGCTAGAAAATATCAGCAAAGAAAGAAGACACTGGTGGTTGAGACATGACACCGTATGGAAGATGGGAGGCATGCTAAGAAAGCATTGAATTGGTTACCTGCGGGAGGAAAGAGAAAGTGAGAAAAGTCAAGGAAGAACTGGTAGAAGATGGTGGTGGGCAGCTCCCAGTCTCTTTTTGTTAGCAATTGTCATCAGCCAAGTTACGGAAGTTACAAAAGTTATAGAACTAAAATATATACCAAATTTTACTGCAAACCCACCTTGCTTTTGGTTGCTCTCCTCTACTATGTCTGTGCAATGTTTATCTAGGATCAAACTGTTCACTGGGACAAACCCATGGGCTCCATACAGGAAACTAAATGGATTAGCCGGTAGGTACCAGTTTGCAGGATTGGCTGGTGCCTTATAAACCCTTCTTGGTAGGGACCTTGTCTGTAATGCAGAGTGCAAACCTTGCCTTCTTCCTTGTCTTGTTGCTTGCATGTCCAAGCACACCCTATTTAAACAAGTTAGCGCGATTCAGATATCCCCTCCGCACACACACTTTTTTTTTTATAAGAACTTTTCAGGGAGGGAATCTCACATAGCTAGAAGGTTGCCTTCAAATACAGCAGATTTCACAGAAACAGGCTAGAAGTGGCTTTTTGGAAGGGGAGGGGTGTGTGTGTAGGGATATCTCACCACGTGATCTCAAACAAAAAGGCCAGTTTCTAGTTGGTTTGAGAAAGCCGAGCAGCTCCTCCCTAGCCCCTGGGCCCAGCCTTGCCACCAGGCAGCAGCCACACACAGGAGAGTTATTTATCTGTCACAAAGCAGGCAGCCCCCAGATGCGGGGGGGAAGGGAAGGGGGTTCATTCACAGTGGCTCCAGCAGGACCTCCTCCTCCTTTGAGAGGGCATGCTGCAGGGGGGGGAAGAGGAGGGGAAAGAGAAAGCAGGAGCCACATTCAATCTCCGCTAAGAGAGGGACCCACACACACACACACACACACACCGGGAGCGCTTCCAAGCCCAGCCCCTCGCAGCAGCCCAGCCACCGCAGCTCCCCTCTCTCTGCTCCTCAGGGCTCTTTGTTGGAAGGCGCCGACAGGGGGCTGAGTCACCATGTCCTCCGCCAAGAAAGGCTTTTACCGGCAGGAAATCACGAAAACCTTATGGGAGGTGCGGGAGCGCTACCGGGACCTGCAGCCGGTGGGCTCCGGAGCCTACGGCGCTGTCTGGTGAGTGAGGCGGGGGCCCAGGGGATGGGTCTCCCCTCCCCAAGACACCCCTTGGCCGGGCGGGGCGCCCCAGCTAGAAGAGGGCTGCCCACTGCCTGCGCGCCCCGGCCGCGGGAGCCGGGCTGGCGGCCCCCTTCACAGCCAGGGACTTTGCCCGCCCTGGCGCTGCAGGCAGATCCCGGGGGAGGCGGCTCGGCTCCCTGGCTCGCGGGGACACCCGCCGGTTCCGCGGCCACTTTCGCTTTAATTCCTCCCAACTTTTTGTTGTGGCTGCCCCGGCCCGGCCCCCGCTCCCCTCGGTTCCGATGTAATTGCAGCCAATTCGGATGGGCAGCAGTTTGTGACATCGGCCCGGCCCGCTCCTGTGCGGGGGGAAGGTGCTGGCTCTTCCCAGCCCAGGTGCGTCCCGCCCCGTTTCCTGCTCTGCCCGGGACTCCACGCCCATTTGCCCAGCTAGCCGGGGGGCTTGCTGCTACGAAGTTGCAAGAAAAGCCCAGAGCGGACAGTTCTACAATAACCTGGCCCTGGGCGGAATCTTTTCCTCAAGTGCCGGGGCAGCGAGTTTATGCCCTGAAGCATGAGGGTTTCTATCCCTTCTGTTTTTCTTCTCCTGTCTATGGTAACTTTGCATGTTCCCATCCATAGAAATGCCCAAGCGCTTTCCCAACCACCCTAAAGTCTTGCCCTCTGTGGTGTCCTGTGGCAGTGAGTTCCACAGTTACAGGGTCCTGTAAAACTGCATTTCCCTATTATCCTTTTGCATTTCTACTTCATACAAATGTTCCACTGTTTATTACAGTATGAGAGCTGATTGACTTCTGTGCCATCCATTACTTTATAGACCTCTGCTGTGGCTCATCTGACTTGGCTAAGGGAAATGGTCTATTTTGTAGCCAATTTTTAATTTCCCCTCTTTCTACCTTTACCAAAAATCCTTTCTTAGTCCTATAAAATATAGTGGAATTAAGACATCTCTCTTTTTCCTACCTAAATGTTCCCATTTACAGTTTTCTAATACTAGCTTCTTTTCATCAAAGGGTCTGGGAGCATGCTAGATTCTCAATACCCTGGTGAGGTACTTAGGGAGTTATTATCCCCACTTTACAGTAGGATAAACAAAGGCACAGAGAGGTTATGTGACTTTACCTCTGTCACATGGCAGAGCACAGCCACACACCAGGAGTCCTCTAACCTATTGTTCAGTGCATCTTGGGTGGCAGGACTTGCAGCATCACTCCAATCCTCACTCGCAAACTCTATTCTTGTTCTCTTAAAGCTCAGCTATCGATGGAAGAAATGGCACCAAAGTGGCTATCAAGAAACTGTACCGCCCATTTCAGTCCGAACTCTTTGCCAAACGAGCCTACCGGGAACTGCGCCTCCTGAAACACATGAAGCATGAAAATGTGAGTTTAGTCATTAGCATATCCCCTCAAGTCTGCAGCTTGCACAACAAAATGCGTACATGCCACCATGCACACTGCCTGATCCACTGCCCCCCTGCCTCCACTATGCCCATAATCTGCCAAGGTAGATATGCCCTTGCACAATATCATCAGTAATTTAGCTGTAACAGAGATTTTTAGCCATGTATTACCAAAAGTTCTGATAAAGAGCAAAGCCATCAGTGGGTCAGCATACAAAATCTGATGATGGGGTTGTGTGTATGTGCCATCAGAGAGGAGCCATCAAAAAGTGACTATAACTTCTTCTGTCTGCATGATCATACATTTGTAACACTTGTCTTTCCCTCCTTTGTGGCCACTCCGTTGTTTGTGGCTATCCTGAAGATTGTAAGATAGGAGGGATAGGATTTTTCTGTGTGTCTATGCAAAGCCTAGCACATTTGGGGCACTACTGTAATACAAACAAATCAATAAATATACACATATATACATTGTAACTTATGCTGTGAATATGCCTGTCTCCAGCGATGGAAGGCTTGTTGGAGTGGAGGGATATGTGAGTAGCTTTGAGGATTAACTCAGGGTGATTTGGAAGAGAGTAAAATGGTTTTGTGAGGAGCAGCAGTCAAGGCTGGCATTATTGGTGGACATACAGGATGGCGGAAAGTGATAAGAGATGAGTGAATAGGGAGAGGTAGAATTGTGAAGAGCCATGAAGATTAAGGTTACGTCTACACTAGAAACTTCAAAGTGCTGCCGCGGCAATGCTTTGAAGTGTGACTGTGGTTGCGCGCGAGCGCTGGGAGAGAGGTCTCCCAGCGCTCCTGGTAATCCACCTCCATGAGGAGAACAGCTCCGAGCGCTGGGAGCGCGGTTCCCAGCGCTCGGAGCCTGTCCACACTAGCGCTTTAAAGCGCTCAAACTTGCTGCGCTCAGAGGCGTGATTTTTCACACCCCTGAGCCAGCAAGTTAGAGCGCTATAAAATGAAGTGTAGACAAGTCTTTAGGGTAACATTTTCAAAAATGCCTAAGAAACTTAAGAGCCTTAGTCCTACTGATTTTCAATGAGATTTAGGCTCCTAAATGCCTGAGGTCAGGTCTACACTCAAAAGTTAATTTGACCTAGCTACGTCGCTCAGGAGTGTGAAAAATCTACTCGCCTGAGTGATGTAGTTAAGCTGACCTAACCCCCGGTATAGACAGCCATAGGCGACAACTCCGTGGGTGCTCCGGGGCTGGAGCACCCACAGGGAAAAATTAGTGGGTGCTCTGCACCCACCGGCAGCTCCCCAACCTGCCCCCTGGGCCCTAGCTCATCTCCACCTCTGCCCCTGAGTGCGCCGCCGAGTCCTGCTTCTCCCCCCTTCCTCCCAGCGCTTGCACCGCAAAACAGCTGTTTCGCGCGGCAAGCGATGGGAGGGCGGGGAGAGAAGGAGGAACATGGCGCGCTCGGGGAAGAGGTGGGGCCGGGGTTGGGATTTGGGGATGGATCCAATAGGGGCAGGGAGGGGACGGAGTCAGGGCGGGGCTGGGGATGCGAGCACCCACCGGCGCCAAGGAAACTTGGCGCCTGTGTAGACAGCATTACGTCGACCTAGCTACTGGCTCTTGGGGTGGTGGATTATCTGCACTAATGGGAGAACCCATCCCGTTGCTATAGTGTGTGTCTATACTGAAGCGCTACAGTGGCGCAGCTGCCATGCGCACTGGCACCACTGTAGTGTTTCAAGTGTAAACAAGCCCTAAGTCACTTTTGAAAATGTCATTTAGGTGCTTCTTGAAAATTTTACCTAAAAGGAAAAGCTTGAATTGGATATAGTCAGTGGAAGAGGGAAACCAGAGGGTGATTCAAAGAAAATGAGAAGGTAGGAGGTGATACCATCAATGTAGTGGAAGAGGAAGGTGATTGTAACAGCTGTGTTTGCTGTGGATTGGAGGAAGGTATGTGTCAGGGAAGTGGAAGAGGATGAGGCTGCAGTAATCAAGATGGGAGATGAGGGAGGAGTCAAAGATGACTCCCAGAGTACATGCCAGATGGACAGGAAGGATAGTAATATTGTCAACAGTGGGAAAGGGGTTCAGATGAAATCTCAGATTCAGTTTTAACTATGTTAAATTCAAGTTGATGGCTGGAATACCAGGAAAAGATCTCACAGAGAGAGAGGCTAAGTTGTAGGATTAGATGTAGGAAGGGAAGACAGGTCAGTAGTGGAGAGGTTAATTTGTGAGTCATTGAGATACAGATGTTAATTGAAGATATCCCCTAAAGAGAGGGTGTATACAGTCAAGGATAGAGCCCTGTGGGGCTCCTGCTGGGTGGGGAGGAACCACAAAAGAGATGTTGAGAGAGTGATTGGAGAGGTAATAGGAGAACCAGGAAAGGACAGTGGCAAAGGTTTCAAGGAGAGCATGATCAACAGTACCTAAAGTGGCAGAAAGGTCAAGGAGAACAGGTGGAGGCCAGGGCCTTAAATGTAGCCAGGAAGAAGTTATGGAGACTTGGGTGAGAGAAAGGTTGATAGAGTGAAGGGGTTGAAGCCAGACTGGAAGGGGCCCAAGATGGAGGATCAACGTAATGGCTACAAATGGCATGTTCCATGGGTTTAGAGGGGAAGGAAGGGAGGAGACGGAGACATTAGAAAGAGAGAGAAGGAGGGTGGGGCAACTGGCAAAACATTTGAGGATGTGGGAGATCAGACCATGCTTTTAATCTGAGAGGAGCAGGTTGCTTGAAAAGGGCAAGAGCTTGTGCGGGAGGGAGAGTGGGGGTAAGGGAGGCTAATGGCTTGGAATAGCCAATCCTTGTCATTTAAAATGATGGCATTGACACTTAGAACACAGCACCAACACTGTCTGAGTTCAGTTTTAAAACTAATCTGTGAAACACCTTGGTTCCCTGTCTAGATGAAGCAGAGTGTACTTTAGACTTACAAACCCACTAGCGTCTGTCCCTCAGGCATTTTAGCCTTAAGCCTCCTTTTATAATTTATGGTCAATTCATTTCACTCACTGCACCCCTAAAGTAATTGTGTTCTGCCATTAGCAGCCAGCATTTTATATGTTCAAAGTGCTGTTCAGTTAATGTTTGTACATCACATAGGCCTTTTTACTACATTTGGAACATTCATAAAGCACTCTGACTGAACACTTAGGAGATGATGGACTCATGCAGTTACCAAGTGTCCATCATAGCTGGGTGATTTTCCCCCCAAATTTCTCAAAGTAATCTGTCCTTCACTTGGCTAGTGTTTTTCAGCTGCTGTCTTTGTGCTGTATATGCCCTTTGGGATAGTAATCTTGAACTCTTCCATGTGCTCACTTGATAATTAAAGACTCTAGAAGAGAGCAGACTCTGGGGATGTGATCTCAATCCATAAAAGGCTTAAGAATCACTATATATGAAGGAAACGAGTAATTTAAGGTCTCAGAAGGGAAATCAAGGAGCGATGACTTGGAGCTATGGGAGGAAAAGTTTAGGCTAGATATTAAGGAAGAGTTCATCACAAGCCTCCTAGAACAAAGCCTGAGTAAGTGGTATCTGTGCTGGGAATTAGTGGGGATTGAGGGGGCTAGAAATCAACCACTGTGCCCAGCCAGGGTTAGCTGGACCTGCAACACAACACCTCTGAGGTTTCCCAGCCACTGAATATAGACATGTATGGATCCAGAGGCCCCCTACTCCAAGCCACCCCAATGGTTCCTCTTCAGAAACATGCACTGGACCCACCACCACTGTGCCCCAACAATTCCCTCTTCTTTGGACAACCCTGCCACAGAGCTGAAGTGACAATGAGTATTTTGAGAGGCCTTCCTGCATTTGAATGAACTTCTCCTGGTGACAGCATTTAGTCAGTGGAATAGGCTATAAAGTAAGGGGGCTCAAAGTACCATAGCTGCAGTTATTTAAGAACAAGTTCCAAAAGACATTAATGGGAAAGATATAGTGGGTAGTCCTTTCCTGGTTCTACTATAAATACAATTGTTATAAAACATGAATAGAGTTGCAGTGCTGGTTTCCAAAATAAGATGATGTTGGAACAGGACAGAGGTGAATATTACTAATATTTGTCTTATCTATCTTAGATTGTAATAGCACCTAGCCAATGACATCTAGAGTAGGCAGTATATAATAGGCAATCTATCAGCACTGCATGCCAACATTAACAGTGCTGCTGCTGATTTTATGCTCGGGACACTGCTGCAATATTGGATTAATCTGCTAGTACGCAGTCTTCTTCAATTTGCTTTTTTCACCCTCAAGATGTAAATGATTTATAGATTCTGGAATGCCATGAGAGTTAAAATTATATCCAATTTTCTATTATGTATAATGTTTTTTCTTAGAAAGTGTCTTATGCAGTAGTTAAGCATTTAATATGGAATTCTTATGAAAAGTATTTGTCTATTATTGATGATATGCTATAGAAGTATTGCAATGATTTTTTTCATTTGTGAAACCATTGTGATGGAATATGTCAAGTAGATAGTAAAATGAAAGATCTTACATTATGTTGAATATATATGGCTGTATTCAGCTGTAATCATTTCACTTGATGGAATTTTCAGAATGATAGAAGAATATGTCTTGGGGTATGATGTATTACGTCAAAAAGCCTTGCAATAATTCTTTGAACTTTCAGCATGGTATGCTTACTCTATCCACTACTGTGCCACAACAGTGCATCAGCACATTTGGAAGCAACTACTATCAATATTCTAGAATGCCTTACTCACATGGGTAATCCTTATTGGAGCATTCCTATTGACTTCAGTGGGACTGCTCACATGAGTAAGAGTTGTAGGATCCCGACCCCCGGGCTGGGGACTGTGTAAAATGAGCCCGGCAGATGACCCGGACGCATTCCTGGGGACATTTGAGCGGGTAGCCACGGGCGCTGGGTGGGAGAAGACAACCTGGGCTCTCCTGCTCGCGCCGTACTTGGTGGGAGAGGCTCAAGCGGCCTACGTGGCACTGAGTGAGGAGCACGCCCAGGATTATGAGACTATACAAGCTGCCATTTTGGACCGCGTGGGCCTGTCGGCCGAGCGCTATCAGCTGCAGGTATCCCTTGCTTCCTTATGTGCCCTGATACAGGTAGGCACTTAAGCATGTTAATAATGGGATCTAAGCACATACTTATAGTTAAACATACGCTAAGTGCTTTCCTCAATTAGGGATGTTTTCCTGAACAGGGACCTCACCAGCTATGTCTACAACAGTATTTTGGAGCAAGCCTCCCAGCCAGGGCTGACAGACTTGGGCAAGTGGGGCTCGGTATAGACAACACCTTGCAGTTGTGACTCAGATTCTGAAACTCACCCAACCTCCCAACATTTCAACTTTCTACATCCTTTAAATAGGCTGTGATTTTTCTCTCTCATGTCTTCTAAATGAATACTATAACAATTTAAAAAAGAATTAACAGAATGTGTCTTGTGAAAATAAGTAACCTTTATTCTGCATGTTTCTCCCTCCTCACTCTCCTGGAATCTTCCTGTGTCATATAATGTTTTCTCTAATCTATGATCTGAACTTGAAAGCATTCTCTAGAGCACCCAGTGAGACTGTTCATGGTTCTATGCTGCTCAGTAGTAAGCATTTGCAGAATCAGCCCCCTAAATTGTAAGCTAGGGCAGGGACCATGGGTGGAAGCCTGGGTTCATTGAAGTCAGTGGGAGTTTTGCCATTGACTTCAGTGGAGCCAGAATTTTACCCCCATATTTTTACTACATAAAGCACCACGTACGTCTATAATGCTATATACAAATGTTCAGTACATAAATGCTGATGGATACTGATAGATGAACAATAATAATTAAAGGTAGGTTCCAACGTTCTTTGTAAGAGTTACTTAAGCTAAGGAACATGTTGAAACTATGTAGCCACAAATGGTAAAATTCAGGAGAGAGAATCTACTCCATTTTTTAAATCTTGATGTAATTTACCTTAATTTTAGCTTTAGCTTTAAACATAATTAAATAAATAATTGCAGGCAGCTTGATGGTACTACATCAAAATAAATACAAAAATGTAAATTAAACTCTCTGTTGGCTCTTGCTAATGGAAGTGCTGCCCAGTTAGGTCTGTCAAATTGACTCTGATGCCTCTGGATTCCCAAACTAGCAAACATTGTATATTAAAGAGAGTGGCTGTGATGGTTCTTGGGGCACCCAAAATTGTGAGTCACTTTGTTATCCCCTGCCTCCAGTGTGAGGGAGACTTGCCTGTGCCTGATTGGGTGTCAGCTCCTCTAATACCACCAGCCTGTCTGCCACTTAGGCACTCTCCCCTATGCTATGCCAGCCCTGTCTTTGCCTTACAAGTTAACTACAGATGCACCCAGTCCCCGAGTCCCTTTGAATCATTCCTCTGTGATATCCAGCCCTTGACACTGGCTACTCGAAGAAATCCCAGATCCGCTGCCCCCAAAGGAGCAGTGTACCTTAAACCACCGCTCCTGTAAGCCACACAGCACTTCTGAGCACTTACAATAAAACAAAAATAAGTTTATTTAAGAAAGGGTAAAGATTGAACTAGAAATGAGAGGTTACAGAGTCGTAGCCATGTTAGTCTGCATCAGCAAAAACAACGAGGAGTCCTTGTGGCACCTTAGAGACTAACAAATTTATTTGGGCATAAATTTGTTAGTCTCTAAGGTGCCACAAGGACTTCTCGTTGTTTTTGCTAGAAATGAGAGAAAGTGATGGAAACAAATGGTTTCAATCCAAAATGCAAACCTGAGTCTATTCTTATTAATAGTTACCTTTTCTCTCTAATAAAGTAGGCTTTCCCCCCAAAGTTCAAACTGTTGCAAAGCTGACCAGTTTCCCAAGAACCTGGATCTAAATGTTCATGGAAACACCCCCTCTCCATAAAGGGGTTCCCTTAGTGAATGGATCCATAGTGCTTCTCCCTCTTCTGTGTCACACTGAAAACAACCTTCTACTCACAGACAAGGCGAACCACTGTCTTGTTTGTTTCTTACTTCTAAGTGGTTTTGATTGTTTGCATTTGCCTCTGATGGTTTCCCATTGAAAATCCTAGTATTGCGCAAAGCTAAATAATTGTTCTTTGCATTGCATCACCAGCCAAACAGGGTGGGGTGACAACTCCCCCCATCCAAATGGGCCATCACTGAGACACATTATCCCCTAGTGACTAAGGCCATGTCTACGCTGGCAGAGTTTTTTTGCTGCAAGTTTTGTCGACGATCAAAAAGCACTAACAGAAAATTGTTGTTCACACTGTCTTCCTCGGTCGGCATAGTGCGTCCACACTTGGGGCAATAGCATCGACAGTGAGAGCAACCTACTGTGGGTAGCTATCCCATAGTTCAGCTCTCCACCTGGCGCGAGGTCTTGTGGGAAGGCAGAATGGATCGCAGCGCATCATGGATCTGGGCTCAGTGTCCCATGATGCATTGCTTTCCATCCCAGCATTCCATGTGCTTCTGTCTTTGGTTTGTGGAACTTTTCAACATCTCTTGTGTAGCGGGGTGGTTACCCCGCTTCTGCCCAGAAGGGCTTAAAGCAGCCCTGGGGAGGGCTGTGGCTGGGAGAAAGCAGCTACTAAGCTGATTGGGGAAGCAGCCGCAGCTGGGCCACACCCAGCCCTATAAGAGGGCTGGGGCTAGAAGTCAGAGACAGACTGTCTCTAGCTTTGAGAGGGAGGGAGCTGAGAGAAGGTACCTGGAGTGGAGCAGGGCTGGGGGAAGACCAAGGGAGCTGGGGAGCTCCAGCTTGGAAACCCCCCAGACTGTGGCCTAGTAGAAGGCCAATTAGGTACTGAGGTTGCAGGGGGCAGCTCACGGCTAGGCAGAGGCAGCAGGTCCAAACTCCCCTTGCCTATGATGAGTGGCTTTTACACTGCAGTCTGTCCCAGTGAGCGGGGGCTAGATGGTGACTGGCAGTAGCCTATGACTGAGGCAAGGTGGGGATAGAGGGTTGGGGGTTCCCCTGGGTGGGGAGACCCTGAGACTGTGGGGGTATTGCCAGGGGAGGTCCTGGGAGGGACACGGGGGCCAGCGGCAGCGGGACACCGGCCTGCAGAGGGCACTCCGGAGGCTGGACGAGCTAATTCCCTGAGAGACCAGCAGGAGGCACCGCAGCAGTGAGTTGTGCACCACAACACTTTGAAAGAATGGATCCCACACTGCTCTCCGATGCTCTGCTAGCAGGCAGTAGCACATCGTGAATGGCAGTACAGTTAATCGTGAAGTTCTGAACTCAGTGGGATTCATAGTTGCATGAAGTGCTGTCTGACATCGATAGGAGCAACATTCGATTACTTTTGGCATTCACAGAACAGCTGAACATGGTGGAACATTACTTTTGGACTTGGAAAACTAGCACTGAGTGGTGGAATCGCATCATTGTGCAGGTCTGGGATGATGAGCAGTGGCTGAATAACTTTCGGATGAGGAAAGCCACCTTCCTGGAACTGTGTGCTGAGCTCACCCCAGTCCTGCGGTGCAGGGACACCCAAATGAGAGCTGTCCTTTCGGTGGAGAAATGCATGGCAATAGCAATGTGGAAGCTGGATAACACCAGACTGCTACCAGTCGGTTGCAAATCAGTTTGGAGTCGGGAAGTCGACTGTTGGGGCTGTGTTAACGCAAGTGTGTAGGGCCATTAATCACATCCTGTTGTGAAGGACCAAGACTCTTGGCAATGTGCGTGAAATAGTGGATGGCTTTGCAGAAATGGGTTTCCCTAACTGTTGAGGGGCAATAGATGGCACGCATATTCCAATTTTGGCACTGGACCACCTTGCGATGGAGTACATCAATAGGAAGGGGTACTTCTCCATGGTGTTGCAGGTGCTTGTGGATCACTGCAGGTGTTTTACTGACATCAATACAGGGTGGTCTGGAAAGGTGCATGACACACGTATCTTCAGGAACACCAGCCTGTACAGAAAGCTGCAAGCGGGGGCTTTCTTTCCAGACCAGAAGATTACAGTAGGGGATGTTGAAATGCCCATAGTGATCCTGGAGACCCAGAGTACCCCTTAATGCCATGGCTCATGAAGCCTTACACAGGAAACTTAGATAGCAGTAAGGAGCGGTTCAAGAATAGTAAAATACACTTCTAATAACATACCAATTACTTTCTCACTCACCCTTGACAAGCACACATGCATGGTGAGTTTACCCAGGAGCGAGGTGCATTTTACATGGGGAGAAAAGCAATATGAAAGGGATGCAGTGCAGTCGACTAGGGACAATATTTTAAAATTTTCCATCCTTTTCCACAGGTGGGGGTTATTGTACCAGATATCTCACTCCTGAGGGTAAGTAGGGAAGCAAGGGTGCATCTACTACACGCCCTGGTCCCTGTACTGCTCCCTGTGTGCTGCTTTGGTCCCTGTGCAAGTAATTGCAAAATGGCGCAGGAAAGGGACAAAGCAGCTCTGCCAAGGAACCTTCAGCAGAGGATTGCCGAGTACCTCCAGGAAAGTTTCCTAGAGATTTTTCAGGAGGATTCCCATGATATCTCCATGTGCATCAACACCCTCTTTCGCCTTACTGCTTAGCTGCATGGGGAAATGTTGAACACATAGTAACACGACCAGCCTTGTACATTTCTATGCCATCAATACACCTCCGCACTTCACAAAGCAAAACCACTTACCAGGGGTTTCCTCTCCTGCGTATGGCTTGCCAGAGTGCTACTGCTGAGACTGGCTAGACACCCCTGGAGTAGAGAACAGCTCCTGACTGGACACACCACTGGGTGACCCTGCTGTGGGCTCCACAAAGGGCTGGATTAAGGTTACGAGGGGCCTAAGGCTAATGGGAGGGAAGGGCCTAAGTATGAATTACATATTGCAAAAAAATTATGAAGTCATCAAACATTTATCTACATACATATTTACATATTAATTTATGTAAAGTTAATACATTTATTCTCACTACACTCAATTCTTCAAACAAATATTTTTTTCCCCTAGCTTTATCTGTGGCAAAGACATGAATGATGTCATTGTAATTCAAAGACCTGACAATTTCATTCTCAGTGCTCAAGAGGGACAAAGCACTGAGATGCTCTTGAGTCACGGTGGATCAGAGGACATTTTTGACCCTTGTTAGAAGAGAGAAGGAACGTTCTCCACTACAGTTAGTGATCATTAGTGACAAATACAGCTGTAATGCAGTTTCAACAATTGGGAAACATTCTATCACATTGGATTCAGTGATAACTTGCTACATCCAAATAGATTTGCTTTCGTCATCTTTTCTCTCTATATCTGAGAGTGATGTGAATTCAACAAATTGAAGAAATTCTTTAGTAAAATCTACTGGGAGATAGTCTGGGTACTTCTGACACCTTCACTGACTTCAGAACTTGAAATGTTAGGCGAAAAAATTTGTCAGTACACTAAAGGTTTTGTCAATTTTTTTGTTAGCCTCGATCCGATGTTCTAATGAACTCTTCAGTTTGTCAATGATTGTGATGAAGGTATTAACTCTGAAGGCCTCCTTGTCACTGAATGAGTGGGCAGTTGCATCATTGCATGTCTTCTGTCTTTTGCGGCGTTTGGCTGACTTATACTCATGGTTAGCAGTCCTTGCAGCCCCCTGAATTTCATACTCAGCAGAACTATCCCGCATTTGTTGAAGAACAGTTCCAAGACTCCACATTAGGTTTACAGCAGTGGAAAGGTTAATTTCAACACTTTGCAAGCTTAGACTGCACCTGCTGAATGGCTGAAGTATATCATTCCAGACCTCACACAAAATATCAGTTTCCAAAGTGTGCATTGCATCACTCAGGATCTTTGCATCTTTTCTTGTTGCTGATTTTTGCTCTCTAGCACTTCAAGGATGTTGGGGTATCCCAGAAAAACTGCATTCACAGCTTCAGCGTTGGCACTCCACCACGTCCCTGAGAGTGATTTGGGCACTGGGCATCCCTTTGGTAAGTGAATCTCTGAGAATCATCCAATGACTTGGTTGATGCATAGAAAAAATTGTACAATTCTTGGACAAATCCAAAAAAAGAAACTGATTCAACACAACAATCCATGGCAGACTGGCCAACAAGGTTGAGTGAGTGTGCAGCATATGGTATGTAATCAACCAAAGCATTGCGCTCTTTTATCCTTGCCTGCATCCCTGAATATTTGCCACTCATATTACTTGCATTGTCATCGCTTTGGCCAAAGCAAAGGCTGATGTCAATCCCATTTTCGGTGAGGAAATCGAGTAGGTACAGGGCAAGTTTCTCCCCTAGGTGGCTAGTGATGTTTATGAAGGTCATGAAACACTCAACTGGTCTACTGGGTAGCACATAATGCAAGATGACAGTCAGCTGATCTACATGTGACACACCCGGTTTTGAGTCGATGGACACTGAAAAATATCCCACATCTTTGATCTCATCTACAATGGCTGATAGTGTCTTCTTTGCCAGCGGTGTAATGAATTCATCACAAATAGTCTTTGATAAATGTATGGCCTTTTCCACCATTTGCATGTTGATTGATGTGCTGAGCTAAGAAAGGGTCAAACTTAGCAATTAGCTCTAGAATGCCAAGGTAATTGCCATTGTGTTTCGATCCAACAGTCTCATCTGAGCCACAGAATGGCAGACCACGGTCAGCAAGAAAAACTATGGTTTCAACTACGCATCTGAGAATGTTCTTCCAATAAACACGAGCTTCCAAAAACTGGTTTTCCATTTGGGTATCAATTCTGCCACTAACTTTCTTTCGGGCATGGTAGCTGTTAACTGACAATGTATGCTGCTCACTCATTGCATGTTTGGTAATGTATGCAGTATTCTTCCAACCACTGAAGCCTTCACAGACCATTCCCCACATTTTGGTATCAGAAAACAGGCGGCAATAAAAACAGTACACTTTTTTCTTAGACGGCGAATAGATGAGCCATTCTCGCTTGCCAATCTGTTTGCTAGGCTTCACATATTCAAACACTGATTTGGTCAGATAACTATTCTGATTGGTGTACTCTCACTTTGTCAATGAAAAGTCAGCATCTAGTTTCTGGCATTTCTGTTGGCCCTTCTAAGTCCAATGTGCAATGAGATATTGAGAAGTCATGTCCCACTCGCCTGGATCGTTGGAGAAGAATATTTTTGTATTACTATTGCTGGGAAAGTCTTCAGAGATGTGGGGTGAGACTGCAGCTAGAGAAGTCACAGGAGGCTGCTCCTTTCCATCAGGCACAGGTGCAGCAGGTTCACTTGGGCTGGTATTCACCTGGACTTCCTCACCACCAAACTTAATAGGAGGAAAAATAGTTAGGAGCAAAGGAGAACCTTTCAGCACTAAATCTTGTCTTTTCCATCTTTCTTTGGCCTCCTTCAATTTCTGCCATTCTCCTTTCTTCGACATGGTTTCTATTGTCCAGTGTAGGCCTACTGTGTACAAAGTTCAATATTGCTTGGGCCCACAACCACTTCCTTAGCCCATAAAGACAAAATCACAACCACCATAAATTGAATTCACAATCTTGATGGATTAATTTGTACAAAGCAATATCTAATGAGACAAAAAAATTCCGATGGCCCCGCTACCATCGCTCAGCTGTTACTTCAGTATGGAATGGAGGGCCTACATTAGGGCCTAAAAATAGAAGGGCCTAAGATTATAGCCGTATTAGCCTACGGGTTAATCCAGCCCTGGCTCCACATCGTTGTCTGCCTCCACCTCTTCGTCAATGACTTCGTCCTCTGGGTTAGGTCCACTTTCTGCCGGTTCCATCCCCGATGAAGTATCCAAAGGGCTCTTGGCAGTGGAGGTGGGGTCGCCGCCGAGGATAGCATCCAACTCCTTGTAAGAATGGCAGGTCTGAGGCTCAGCACCGGAGCAATGGTTTTCCTCCCTTGCCTTCTAGTATGCATACCTCATGTCCTGATCATAGCCCTTTTCGCACAAGCCTCAAGAAATCTGCCCATAGGTATAGAAATTCCTATGGCTAGAGTGCAGCTGGGACTGCACACCTTCCTCTCCCCAAATACTGAGCAGATCCAGCAGCTCTGCATTGGTTCAAGCAGGAGAGCATTTGCTGCGTGGAGCCACCATGGTCATCTGGGAAGACTCGATGTGAGCTCTTCATGTCATGCAAACAGGAAGTGGAATTTCAAAAATTCCCAGGGCTTTAAAGGAGGGGGGGGGATGGTTGCTTACCTGGCTGCAGGGCAGTGGAGTTGGAACTGCTGACCAGAGCAGTCAGGATGGGCATTGTGGGACACCCTCCATTAAAGCAATAAAATCAAGTGCAGTGTCTACACTGGCACTTTGGCAACAAAACTTTTGCATAAAAAGCTCTGACTCATTGAGGTGGTTTTATTTTGTCGCTGAAACTGAGGAGTTTTGTTGCCGAAAGTGGCCTTGCAGTGTGTTCACCTCCACTGTTTCATTGCCAAAGCTGCAGTGTAAACAAGCCCTAACTTTTACTCCAAGTTCATAGAGCATACTTTCAATATAAATACATTAGTCCTTAAATATTACTGATACATACAATGATTATGAATCTTGACCAGTTATGAGCTTTCTGTAGATACCTTACATGTTACTCTTCAAGGATATACATCCTGTATGATGTGTTTGGTGTGATGAGTTTGTCAGGTCTGGGGTGAGAGTTGTTTGCAAAGAACAGGGAACCCTTTGCCAAGGGGTCTCTGTGTCACAGTAGCATGTTAAGAAATCCATCTTTTTGTTTGCCAGGAATCAATTCTTTTAACAATTTAGTGTTGACTGTCTTGTCTTCTCTATCCCTAGACCTTCTTTCAGAATCTGTTCTTCTGGAAATATTCTTAAACATGGTGTTGCAAGCTGCTACTAACAATTCCTGACAGCAATTGAATTTTATTGCTATTATCTTTGTTACCTTGCACTCCAGATTTTCAAGATCAGTCATACTACTACTTTATCCTCAAAGTAGCTCCTCCTACTCTATCGGAGAAGGAGAAAGGGGGGCGGGGGCTACACAAGACACTAATATTGAACAAGAAAATCTGAGTTTGATTTTTTTCCCCATACCATTCACTCCACTTTGGATTTGTCTTTAAAGGGATGGTGGAGGGACTTTCACTGAGTTTATAAGGAACCAATGAACACAAGATAAAATAATCAATCACTCAGATGACCATGGGTTGATGGCATACACACCTCATTGTGCTATTCCATGCTTGAAATCTCATCTTAAAAACTGATTGGTAAAAGTGAGACACTGGAGGAGAGCATCACTGCTACTGTCTCCCATAGACATAGACCTTTTCCAATGGTGTCTCATAGTAGCATTCCTTGTCCACAGAACTTGCATCTCTAATAATAGCAAGTGCACTGTGTTGTAGGAGCAGCAGTGATCTGTATGCTCTGTATAACCTGTATGTTCAAAAGGTCTGTTACACCTTTTCTCCCCCCCCCTTTGTCTCCTCTCCCTCTTTGAATACGTGTGAAGTGGCTTTCCCCCTCCCCCTCCCTCCTGGAATGCTTGTGGGATGAATGGGCTGCTTGAGCAGCTGGAAGATCAGAAGAGCTCCCAGGTAGACAAGGTGTCTGGGACTCTGATTAGGCAGTGATCACACACCCAATGCATGGACCCTGCATGGACACTGCGTGAGGTGGAGTGTGACCAACCAGATGAGGCCAAGTCATCTCTAGTCGCAGGCCATGAGGAGCAGGTCTATAAAAGGGGAAGGGGCCATGTGCTCGGGAGTGCACTCACAAGATTGTACCTCCCATGAAGGCCCTTTGCCCGGACCACCTGGCCAGTGGTTTGCCGTGTTGCATTCCATCGTGCCTCGGGAAGACTTACCTTCATCGCACCATCCATCGCTGCGCTGTGGGACACTTACCTTGAAGGATCTCCAGTGCCGTGCCTGTCCTGGGAGCGTGAGTATGCGAGTGTGAGTGTAGCCCCACCCCCTTTCTTTTGAGCTTAGCTATCAGTACAGGTCTGTCACATCTTAGGCGCATTTAACATGTGCGATTTCAGCTTTACGCGGTTGGCAAAAACAAGAAAAAAAACAAAAAAAAAGAGAAAAATAACAATTTAAATACTGTTTCTGTAGTGCGGGCGATTCTGCTCGCCATTACACTCAATGTAATTTTGACTATATGCAGTTTTCGCTTTACACGCTGACCATGGAACGTAACCCCAGCGTAAGATGAGACAGACCTGTATAATAAACGTGCTGCTTTCTGCCAAACTCTGGTGGGTCATTAGTCCTCCCTAAGCTTACTAGCTGGCCCAATTTCGGGTAACACACTGGTGAAGACAACGAGGAGTCCTTGTGGCACCTTAGGGACTAACAAATTTATTTGGGCATAAGCTTTCATGGGCTAGAACCCACTTCATTGGAAGCAATCAAAATATAATTGAAGAATGTTTTTTCATAGATTCCAAGGCCAGAGGGGACCATTGTGATCATCTAGTCTGACCTGTATAACACAGGTTATAGAACTTCTCAAAATAATTCCTTTTGAACTAGAGCATATATTTAAAAACAATCTTGATTTTAAAAATTGTCAGTGATGGAGACTCTACCATAACCCTTGGTAAATTGTTCCAGTGGTTAATTATCCTCATTGTAAAACATTTACTCCTTATTTCCAGTCTAAATTTGTCTAGCTTCAACTTCCAGCCATTGGATTTTGTTATACCTTGTCTGCTAGATTGAAGAGCCCATTATGGAATATTTGTTCCCCATGTAGGTACTTAAAGACTGTGATCAAGTCACCCTTTAACCGTCTCTTTCTTAAGTTAAATAGATTGAGCTCTCTGAGTCTATCGTTATAAGGCATGTGTTCTAATCCTGTAATCATTCTTTTGACTCTTCTCTGAGCCCTCTCCAATTTATTAACATCCTTCTTGAATTGTGGATACCAGAACTGGACACAGTATTTCAGCAGGGTTGCACCAGTGCCAAAGAAAGAGGTAAAATAACCTTTGTGCTCCTACTTGAGATTCTTCTGTTTATGCACCCAAAGATAGCATTATCCCTTTTGGCCACAGCTTTGCACTGGGAGCTCATGTTCAGCTGATTATCCACCATGACCCCAAATCTTTTTCAGTCACCACTTCCCAGTAAGGGCACCGGAACCTTTGTAGAAGTGCGGGGCGGGATGCAGGTTCACATGCCCGCAAAGATTTGGTGCTTGGCTTGTACTAAGCAGGCTCAGATAGACTGAGCATGCTCAGTAACATCTGCTGAAGCCACTGCCCTCACTGTGCCCACTATGGGCAGGCATGGATCACCTCTGGGGGACCAAACTCATGGGGGTTTTTTTGGTAAAAAGTGGGGGGCATGGCCCTCCCACTTTTAAAAGTGTGGGAGGTGCATTGCCCACTGCTCCCTTTCCCGGTTCCAGCGCCATTGCTTCCCAGAATAGAGTCCTCCACCTTCTAAGTGTGGCCTACAGTCTTTTCTCCTAGATGTATACATTACGTGTAGCTGTATTAAAACACATATTATTTGCTTGTGCCCAGCTTACTGAGTCTTCCAGATCGCTCTGTATCAGTGACCTGGCCTCTATATCATTGTTGATAACTTCAAGGTATTTTCTATTTTATTTTATACATACCAAGTTATAAAAGAAATAAGCCCACGTGTCATTTGTGCTTTACTATCCAAACTGGTCTTTATGTCAGTCATTATGTTTAAATACCTTATATTTAATAGAGGGATGGCATTCCATGGTAGCAAATGTTTTTGCAGGGTATTATGGAGAAGAATATTTCCAACATACTATCCAGTCATTTTTCTTATATTTGCATTAGTCACTGAAATTACATCTTCCTTAGAGTATTTATTTTATTTTGTATCCTCTTGTTTGTAATGTATCTGTAGTAAGCTGTGACATAAATGGAAATATTAATAACTATATTCTAGTTTGGGAAAAACACTGAAACATAGCTATTAAATAAAGGTCACTGATGAGAAGGAAACAGAGTTCTCTTTGATATTTATAAATGATTAATTATTCTTAGTCTGACTTGTCCATGTCTGTTTCAATGATGTTACTTTAGAAAATCCATTATGAAAAAGAAGAAACTAGTTTATCGAATCAAACGGGTATGACTAAGAGGGACTACCATCCATTGCATGTTTATAAAAATATTCTGTGTTCAGTTCCTATTTTACTCTCTACATTGGTCTTTTGAAATTTCCTTCAAGATGTTTAGAATGGAGTTGCTGCTCTTTCCCTGGTCTTTTCAATTCAGAGGATTTGCAACAACAAAGACAGATAACAAGCTTGTCTCAATTAGTTTGCCAGTTTACCTGAAAAGTATGAGCTCAGTTCTTTGCCTCTCAGGACAAATCCTGCTGTTAACGAACAGGATAGTCCAAGTAACTAATATTTTCCCACTGACTTTAATGGGAGATGAAGGGGAATTTTAATGAGCTTTACTAATCTCTTTGATTTTTGGCTGGTATTTTCTGTTGAAACACCTTTTCCAGCTTCCCATGTTTCACAACAAGAACAGGAGCATAATACATGTTCCCATGCTTCGTTTGCCTTAAGGATATTGCTTGCAAATCCATGTGGTGCAGCATCCATACATTGCCTCATCTTCTGTGGTATCAATTACTTTTCCTGCTGAAGCCTGCTGTCACCATCATGTAGCTTACAATCTAAGATAGACAAGACATAGGGCAACAGTTTGGGTAAATGAGGACACAGAAAGCTTATTGGTTAGAGGACAAGGAACACTTCTTCACAGGAAGTAGTGGGTTTTAATGGGAAGAGAAAGCACTTGATGGACCAGGTTGAAGTTCAAATACTAACTTTCCATTTCTAATGACACACTCTTTAGATGCTATCTATATATATTTTAAGAATTTTTGAAATGTAGATTCAGCAAGGTGCAGCTTTAGAAAAGTGTACACGCACAGTTTTAACTAGCCATTAGAATTCCATGATTCAGCTTTGGTGTCACTTTCTGCATCATGAGTGAAAAGTTTCTATGGTGGATATTTATAAAACTCTGCTGTAGAAATCTGAAAAATAAAATACTTGCTATAACCTCAGCACTTTAAAGCATGGTTTTGAATACATACATCCTCTTTTTTACTTTATTTTTGATGGTCTAGTAATGGGTCTTATTAATGTTTAGTGGGGTGATTCTTTCATTTTTGTATTGTTCTTTTAATGGCTTCAAAAATACTATATTACCAACTCCAGGAAAATGATATGCTTAGTAGAGCTTCCAAAGATTCAGCATGGATGCAGAGATAAAGCTTTTGTATCTGGTTATTTAATATGTAGGAGTTTATACCGCACTCATCACCATAGTATTTTGATTGCGTCCAGGCTAACTTTAAGAACTCCTCCTGTAAACTTTTGAAATAATTGAAAAAGGTGAAAGTTTGTGTGTAAGGGATTTTTGAAGGGGAGAGAAGACTTTTTATATTTAAAGATTTATATGAAACAAATCCTATTCCTTACCTTTATTTATTTCACCCCTTCTTCACTTCAAATCCTGTTTTGTTTTGTTTTGTTTTGTTTTGTTTTTTAAAGATCTTTGGTAATACCTCTTAAGTACTGGAAGGAAAGAGGCAATTTGGCATTTCTCAAAGCAGGTTTTAAAATAGTTTCTAATGTTGATCCTTAATTTCATGGTAATGCTACAAAGCATGATAAGCTGCTAGTCCTGATTATTGTATTTTTCCAATATTTAATTTACTAATGGTTAATTTAATTGAGTGGAGTATTGGCAGTGACTGTAAGTATATCCAGCCAACTGATCTCATTCCATTGAAGGATTTACTAGTGGAAAATCAGGGAAAGACATGTTTATTTTATACATTTTATTACAGTTTCGTTGAGACACAGAGTATTGTTAAGGAGAATCCAAGATCTAGAGCTGTTAAATTCCCAGTTGCATTCTTGATGACTTATGGTCACTTAAGGCCAATTAGCCCTTTTCGCTGGAATAAACAAGTTTAGTCCCAGGGTCCTGACCAAATTCCATTCTGGGAATTATATTCTGCCTACCAAAATTCCCCTGCAGATGAATTTGGAAAATTCATTTTATTTCCTATCCTAAATTGTTTAGTGTTACTATGCATTGACCCACAGTTGGCTCACTTTTTTCCCCAGAGGTGACTGAATAACAATGATGGACTATTCCTGTGTGTACAGTGTGGTAAAGTTTTAGTTTGTTTGTAAAACACTTTGGAATCCTTCAGGATGAGAGGTTTTATCGGCTGTTTTATATAATTATCACTCAACCTTGCTTATATATAAAAAACTGTATGTTTAAAGCTTGTTTATCCTTAGGTCAAGCAGACCTAGTGATGGAGGTGAAAATTGATGGATAATGGGTGACAGACCTTCTTTACACTAGAAGTTGTGTATTTTGCTATAGGCAAGCTACTTCTCATCTTTGTTTGTAACTAATGTCTCATTTTGGTAATGTTCTCCACTATATTTCTTCATTTATTATGTGGCTTGGGGATTTTGTGTTGATGAAATCTTAATCCATATATTTCTGTTTTTTCTCTCTCCTGTTTTTAGGTTATTGGAATATTGGATGTGTTCACACCAGATGTAACACTGGAGAAATTTAATGATTTGTAAGTTTTTGATTCTATAGGAAATCGTAGGCATTAGATTATGGTTTATTTCTGAATTTCACTTTAATGTAAGTATTATGTGCATACCTATAAAATTTCAAAGGATTGTAAGAGAGTTAGGTGCCTACCTGCCATTGAAACTCCATGGGAATTGGTACATCCCTCCCTTAGGCACCTTTGAAAATCCTAGGCTTAACGTATTGATTTCATATCAGAGAAACAAAGGGCCAAATTCTGATCTCATTTAAATTGTTGTACATCTAGAGTAAACCCATTACCTTCAGTAGATTGTAGTATGTTTCCTCTATTATACCTGGGATCAGAATCCGATCCAAATTGTTTTGAAATCACCCCTGTGGTAATACAGATCTATCCCATGTTGTTTAAAAATACAAAGTTAAAAATAAAAAAGTAGAAAACGAAACACAAAAATTGGGTTAAGCCCAAACATGTGGACTGAGTGCCCCCTGTACCCACGCATGCCTTTGAGGCAGAGACCTTACAGTCTAATGTGCCTAGCAGGCTGGGTAAAACATCACCCAGGAGTTTTGAGGGTGCAAGAGGTGGATAGAGGCTTCTTTTCATGACTAGAAGTGCAGCAGTCTGCTGCAAATGTGTTGTAAGCAAGTACAAATGTGTTTACAGTTAAAACAGAAATGAGGGGAAGCTTTTGTGCATTAAAGGTCAGATGAGTCATTCAAGGGGAGATTTGATTGTTTACATTTTGCTAACTAGTCATGTGGGAGCTTGTTTGGTCTGTGATATGAATTTGATCTTACTATAATGCAGCTGCCTCATGGCTAGAAACAGCAGTGCTGGGTCAGGCAGTTCCACCATTGCCAGTCCCCTGGGGCATTATTTCTGTGTGAATCCTTTAGGAATTGGAAGGAGCATACGCTGATGTGGCTCCTACCCCTTCTTTTTAGAGGGAAGCATACACTTAGGTCTGCCATCAGCATCAATCTGCCAGACAATGTGGAAGAGGTATTGGAGCTAAAGCCCACCCCTTCTGAGACCCCACGTGCTCTCCCAGGTGGCACCTGACCATTTCCCCCACATACCCACACCTCCCCAGCCCTTTGCCTCAAGAAGTGCAAAGATAGGACCCTGATCCTGCAAAGATTCATGCTTACGTTGAACTTTCTGCACTGTGAGTAGTTGTGTTGCTTTATTAGGACTACCCATGGAACATACAGTTAACTTTATCATCTAGTCCAGTCCCCTGCACTCATGGCAGGACTAAGTATTATCTCTAGACCATCCCTGACAGGTGTTTGTCTCACCTGCTCTTAAAAATCTCCAAAGATGGAGATTCCACAACCTCCCTGGGCAATTTATTCCAGTGCTTAACC
Organism: Platysternon megacephalum; assembly: GCA_003942145.1. Taxonomy (NCBI): domain Eukaryota; kingdom Metazoa; phylum Chordata; order Testudines; family Platysternidae; genus Platysternon; species Platysternon megacephalum. The sequence continues at coordinate 7,804,184 of QXTE01000031.1, forward strand.
ACCCTGACAGTTAGGACGTTTTTCCTAATATCCAACCTAAACCGCTCTTGCTGCAATTTAAGCCCATTGTTTCTTGTCCTATCCTCAGAGGTTAAGGAGAATAATTTTTCCCCTGCTCCTCGTAACAACCTTTGATGTACTTGAAAACTGTTATCATGCCCCCTCTCAGTCTTCTCTTCTCCAAACTAAACAAACCCAATTTTTTCAATCTTCCCTCAGAGGTCATGTTTTCTAAACCTTTAATAATTTTTGTTGCTCTTCTCTGGACTTTCTCCAATTTGTCCACATCTTTCCTGAAATGTGGCGCCCAGAATTGGACACAGTAATCCAGTTGCGGCCTAATCAGGGTGGAGAAGAGTGGAATAATTGCTTCTTGTGTCTGGCTTACAACACTCCTGCTAATACATCCCAGAATGATGTTCGCTTTTTTTGCAACAGTGTTACACTGTTCACTCACATTTAGTTTGTGATTCACTATGACTCCCAGATCCCTCTCTGCAGTACTCCTTCTCAGGCAGTCATCTCCCATCTAGTATGTGTGCAACTGATTGTTCCTTCCTCAGTGGAGTACTTTGCATTTGTCATTATTGAAATTCATCCTATTTTCTTCAGACCATTTCTCCAGTTTGTCCCGATCATTTTGAATTTTAATTGTGTCCTCCAAAGGACTTTCAACCCCTCCCAACTTGGTATCGCCGCAAACTTTATAAGTGTACACTGCCATTATCTAAATCATTGATGAAGATATTGAACAGAATCGGACCCAGAACTGATTCCTGCAGGACCCCACTCGTTATGCCCTTCCAGCATGACTGTGAGCCACTGATAACTACTCTCTGGGAATGGTTTTCTAACCAGTTATGCACCCACCTTACAGTAGCTCCATCTAGATTGTATTTCTCTAGTTTGTTTATGAGAAGTTCATGTGAGAGAGTATCAAAAGCCTTACTAAAGTCAAGATATACCATATCTACCACTTCCCCCCTATCCACAAGCCTTGTTACCCTGTCAGAGAAAGCTATTAGGGTGGTTTGACATGATTTGTTCTTTACAAATCCATGCTGATTGTAACTTATCACCTCATTATCTTCTAGGTGTCTGCAAATTGATTGCTTAATGATTTGCTCCATTATCTTTCCAGGTACTGAAGTTAAGTTGACTGGTCTGTAATTCCCCTTATTTCCCTTTTTATAGATGGGCACTATATTTGCCCTTTTCCAGTTCTCTGGAATCTCTCCTGTCTTCCATGACTTTTTGAAGATAATCGCTAATGGCTCAGATACCTCATCAGCCAGCTCCTTGAGTATTCTAGGATGTATTTCATCAGGCCCCACTGACTTGAAGACATCTAACTTGTCTAAGTAACTTTTAACTTGTTCTTTCCCTATTTTAGCCTCTGATCCTACCTCATTTTCACTGGCATTCACTGTTAGACATCCAATCGTTACTAATCTTTTTGGTGAAAACTGAAACAAAAAAGTCATTTCACACTTCTGCCATTTCCACATTTACTGTTATTATTTTTTCCCCCTCATTGAGTCATGGGCCTACCCTGTCCTTGGCCTTCCTCTTGCTTCTAAGGTATTTATAGAATGTTTTCTTGTTACCCTCTATGTCTTTAGCTAGTTTAATCTCATTTTGTGCCTTGGCCTTTTTAATTTTGTCCCTACATATCTGTGTTATTTGTTTATATTCATCCTTTGTAATTTGACCTAGTTTCCACTTTTTGTAGGACTTTTTTGAGTTTCAGATCATTGAAGATCTCTTGATTAAGCCAGGGTGGTCTATTGCAGGGATCAGCAACCTTTGGCACACGGCTCGCCAGAGTTTGCTAAAGTCTGCCTTCTTGAAATCCTTTATCTTTATTGTGCTGTTTTCCCTCCTACCATTCCTTACAATCATGAACTCTACCATTTCTTGGCCATTTTTACCTAAGCTGTCTTCCACTGTCAAATTTTCAGCCAGTTCCTCCCTATTTGTCAAAATCAAATCTAGAACAGCCTCTCCCCTAGTAGCTTTCTCCACTTTCTGAACTAAAATATTGTCTCCAATACATTCCAAGAACTTGTTGGATAATCTGTGACCCACTGTATTATTTTCTGAACAGATGTCTGCATAGTTGAAGTCCCCCATCACCACCAACCTGTGCTTTGGATGATTTTGTTAGTTGTTTTAAAAAAAAGCCTCATCCACCTCTTCTTCCATAAGTCTTTGCAGGATCAGAGCCAGTCTGTAGTTGCTTCCTGAACAAGTATGGAAGAGGGGGCGGGGGTGAGAATGGGGGACTTTGCACTGTCTCTTGCCTGCTCTTTACTCCTGAGGGAATTCTGCACCAAAAAATTAAAAATTCTGCACCAAAAAAATAAAAGTTCTGGTCACAATATTTTAAAATTCTGCTCATTTTATTTGTCAATAAATAAATGTAGAGGCTCCAACATGGCAGTGGGGAGTACAGGCCGCTGACTGCACAGAGGTGGGAGATTACCCTGCTTTCCCCCCATCTCCCCAGGACATAGACTCAACGGTGAGGCTGCACCTGACCTCACACAGTGAAAAGGCCAGGCCTGCCCCAGAAACGCCCTGGGCCCTTGCCCCTCCACACCAGGCACACCAGGTGTGGGCATGCAGGCTCAGCCTGGCAGGATCTAAGTGCAGAGGGGCTTAGTGTGGGGGGAATCCAGGTGTGGGGTGAGAGGGTTCTGTATCGGGCAGTCTGAGAGTGGGTGGCTCAGTGAGGGTCTGGGTGCAGGGGGAAAATCTGGATGCGCAGGGGCTCCGTAGGAGTGTGGGGGGTTCTGGGTACTGGGGGGTGAGGCTTGGTAGGGGGTGGTCTGGGTGCAGGGGTGGGGGTCTGGATGCAGGGGGTGGGGTTCAACAGGGTGGTCCAGGGGGCTTGGTGGTGGAGTTCTGGGTGCAGAAAGTGAGGCTCATCGAGGGGGGGTCTGAGTATAGGGCAGGGGTCTCAAACACGCGGCCTGCAGGGTTATTGCATGCGGCCCGCGAGCTCCTCACGGCCCCCCCCCCACCCTCCCCCAACGTTTACCTAGAGCAGCTGCCTGCCTGCCCTGCCCCCGCACCGGGAATCGGCTGGAACCTGGGGAAGGAGGGCCGCAGGGGTGTGTGTGGCTGTTGCNACCCCCTGCTCTGAGCCCCCTGCTGCACCCTGCACCCTGACCCCCTGCCCTGAACCCCCACCGCACGCCTCCTGCACCCCAACCCCCTGCCCTGAGCCCCCTGCCGCACCCTGCACCCTGACCCCCTCCTGCACCCCTCACCCCAACTCCCTGCCCTGAGCCCCCGCCACACCCCACACCCCTCCTGCGCCCCCTGGGGGCAGGGAGGGGGCAGAGTTGGGGTGGGGATTTCGGGGAAGGGGTTGGAATGGGGGCAGGGAAGGGGTGGGAAGAGGCGGGGCAGGGGCGGGGCCTCATGGAAGGGGTGGAGTGGGGGCGGGGCCGAGGGCGGCGGGGGGGAGGTGTCAGTAAATGCGGCCCTCGGCCCAATGTACTAGTCCTCATGTGGCCCTCGTGGTCATTTGAGTTTGAGACCCCTGGTATAGGGGGTCCAGATGCACAGGGGTTGGGTGAATGGGGGATGGGTTTGACCTGGCCTTGGCTCCTGGTAGGTCTGATCTGGCACCAGCTGGGGTGTCCCCAGACACCCCACCCCTCCAGTGATTTCTCTCTCCAACGACTGCTCTTGGCATCTGAAATGACACGCCTGCGCTGCTGGGAAGAGGCACATAACTACTCTTGCTGCTTCCCTTTGCTTCCCTGTCAGAAAGTCATTTTTCTGTGGGAAAGCAAAGAAATGTGTGACGGATGTGAATTCTGCACACGTGCACTGGTGTAGAATTCCCCTAGGAATAGCTCTTGTATCTATCTGCACAGTGGGAACTATAATGTAGTCTGTGGTGTCACTATTTTTGGTGCTGTCAAGTGCTTCTTTATAGCCCTCTATTTGTAGGGATTAGGCTGGAATTCTTAAAGGAACTTAAGGAAGTTAGGTGCCCAACTCCCCTTGAAATTAATTGGGGGTTTTGCACCTAATGCCATCAGACTCCTTTAAGAACTCCAGTTTTGGAATTAACTATGGGCTTTATATCCAGTCCAAATAAGCCCAGCATGTTTTTAAAGAAATAGAAAATAAAATGAAAACTCAGTCTGAATTGTATCAATGGTGAATTAATATTAAAATCAATCTTTGTGCGTATTATTACTCAAATAATAGCTCTGTTTATAAAATTACTGTCAATAAAACAAAGGTCTCTGCTACTCAGTGAATTTGAACTGGTATGTCTAGATCAGGACCTACCTCCTAATATTCAACTACACTTTTGGAAGTAAAAACATTTAGCAGATAACTAGGCAACTGAAGTAAAATATTTTCCTCGATTAATTTCCCTTTCTTCCTTGATGAATGTTGTTATTCCAACAAGCTCCTGGGACCTTGGATTTATAACCAGGTGGTGAATTTTGAGAACATACAGGAATCTCTAGGATAACATAGAGATAGACCACACAGCCTTAGTTGGGCTGGAATTCTGCCAAAGATGGGCTGGACCGAGTGTCTCAGTTTAGCTATGTCCAGATAACCCTGAGTCAGTCTTGTCTTCTCTTGACTGACGCAATCCTGAAACATGCTGCTTGTGCAGGGCCTTGGAAGAATGAAGCCTATTTATTTATGTAGATTTTAGTGATCTTCGTATCCTAGAGGCATGTTTAAAACAATGTTAAATTGAGGTTTTGTTCTGGAATCCTGCATTGCAGCTAATTCCTTTGTCTCTGAACCTTACTGGCCATAACCTGAGACTCCATTGTAATTTGTTTCCTGCTCCAATAATATCCAGAAATACTGGATATTCAAACTTTCTGTTTTATTGTACCACACCTGTGTGTTTCTCCCAAAAGATTGTTGTTTATCCTGATTCTTAAAAATTCAGAAACATCAAATTGTATGTAGTGTCCCCTATCCACCTGGTTACCTCCTTTAGCGCCAATCTCCTTATGGGTTTTGATGGACAGGCCTGGGCTCTTCTGGATCCTGCCATACATTCAGCAGGGTGTAACTTCTTTTTCTTCCCATATGAATTTATTTGGTGGTGCCTCCACTCCCTTGCTCCTTCCTGGCAGGGTCACCAGGGCAGCTTGGGAGGAAAATTCTAGTCACTGGGTAACCACCACTTACTTGCCAGATAGTTGGAGACTTCCATGAAATAACACAAACACATACAATATATTTAAGACAGTAATTATATTAAACAGAAGATAAATATATTAGGGTAAAATACTATTCTCAGGGTCCCGAGGGCCCCTGCAATACCCGTGAATTTCCCCAGTCATGTGACTTGATATAGCAAACGTAAAATTAGTGTCCTGTTGGTGCACGTACTTTGTAGGGGCTCTTGATGATCTGTGACCACAATATCGTCTGTGCAGCAGTTAGCAATGTGGCTGACTGGGTTCAGTACAGCCCAAGAGACTCACAAGTGGGATAATGTGGTAAGTCCCTCTGCAGATCTAATAGGCAGCAGGTAACAAAATTCCCAATCCCTTACCCCCTGGCTTGAAGACACATTTCAGGAAGTGGCAGTGGCACCATTTCAGATTTTGGTAGGGTGGCGCAACTTTTAACTGTGATTCTAGTGGCTTACTTAGGCACTTGAAAACTGTAGTTTTTTGGCAGATAACTTAACAATTAGCTGACAGAAGCACTGTATTTAATTCCTACATAAAAGAAACAAAATTAAATAAATATTGGACCCACTCAGCACTAATACTAACGTGTTCTGACATCTTGTGGCAAGTCACTTAAGGGACATTGATTAGTTTTAAAATTTAAATGTATATTCTTACTTTGTTACTAACTCTGTGGAGAGAGAGCTCCCATCAGGATTCCTGGGTTCTGTCTCAACTCTGGGAGGGGAGTGGGGTCTAGTGGGTTACAGCGGGAGGCACATACATCTGGGATCTATATAAGAACATCAGAATGGCCATACGGGGGAAGACCAATGGTCCATCTAGCCCAATATCCTGTCTTCCAACAGTGACCAATATCAGATGCTTCAGAGGGAATGAACAGAACATGGCAATCATCAAAATGATTCATCCCGTTGCCCATTCCCAGCTTCTGGCAAACAGAGGTTAGGGACACGCAGAATATGGTGTTTGATCACTGCACCTCCCCCCCTCCCCCTCTGGGCTAATAGCCATTGATGGACCTATCCTCCATGAACTTATCCAGTTCATTTTTGAACCCTGTTATAGACTTGGCCTTCACAACATCCTCTGGCAAGGAGTTCTAAAGGTTGACTATGCGTTGTGTGAAGAAATACTTCCTTTTGTTTATTTTAAACCTGCTGCCTATTAATTTCATTGGGTGACCCCTAGTTCTTGTGTTATGAGAAGGAGTAAATAACATTTCCTTATTCATTTTCTCCACATTTTCTCTTAGTCATCTCTTTTCCAAGATGAAAAGTCCCAGTCTTTTTAATCTCTCCTCATATGGAAGGTGTTCCATACCCCTAAACATTTCTGTTGCCCTTCTCTGTATCTTTTCTAAATCCACTATATCTTGTTTGAGATGGGTTGACCAAATCCGCACACAGTATGCAATATGTGAGTGTACCATGGATTTATATAGAGGCAATATGATATTTTCTGTCTTATTATCTATCCCTTTCCTAATGATTTCCAGTATTCTGTTAGTTTTTTTGATTGCCACTGCACATTGAGCAGGTGTTTTTCAGAGAACTATCCACAAGATCTCTTTCTTGACAGGTAACGGCTAATTTAGCCCCTATCATTTTGTATGTATAGTTGGGACTATATTTTGCCATGTGCATTACTTTGCATTTATCAACACTGAATTTCATCTGCCATTGTGTTGCCAAGTCACCTAGTTTTGTGAGATCCCTTTGTAACTCTTTGCAGTCAGCTTTGGACTTAACTATCTTCAGTAATTTTGTATCATCTGCAAATTTTGCCACCTCACTGTTTACCCCCTTTTCCAGATCATTTAAGAATATGTTGAACAGCACAGGTCCCAGGACAGACTCCTGGGGGACATCACTATTTACCTCTCTCTATTCTCACCATTTATTCCTACCCTTTGTTTCCTATTTTTTAACTGGAGTGCCTGGAAATGCTTTCAGGATCATCTAATGATCCTTAATTTAATTTAATGACAAGCCTTTTGTTATTTTAATCACCCTGCCTCTGTTTATAAACAAACTCCCTGCCCCAAAGGCGGAAGCTTGGAGCAGCACAGAATTCATCACGTATCACACTCAAGTTGTGTTTCAGTTAAGAGCTCCGTCTGGGGCTAGGGCATGTGCTGTTAGCAAACCTCAAATATGAAACTGGGGGGGGGGAAGAGGAGGGGCTTGACCCCCCCCCCCCCATGCCCCCGAAATGGTGCTCCTGGTAAGTGGTCTCCCAAACAATTTTCCTGACTAGCTAACTAAAAGCTGGTGACTCACAACTCCGCCACAGCTCCTCAGGTTCAGAGATGGCTCTGGACTCCTCAGTCACTGCAGAGGGCTGACAACCACTGCTGGCAGGTGTCCTCTTCATGCAGGAGTCAGGCTGCTTCTGATGCCAGGATTTCCCCTCACCACAAAAGGGTGTAAGGATCAAGGTGGAGATTACAAAACTAGAGTAAAATCTGGATTTTAGTCTCCCACCCCAGTACTCAGACACACTCACAGCAGGCAGCAGCCCCAGCTAGCAGCCAGAGCAGAGCTGGCCACGTGGTGACTGATCTCACATAGAGATCAAAACTCTACAAACTGGAAGTCACCTTTGGAGAGGGAAAGGCCCAAGCTGAGGGACCTTGCTTTCAGGTCCCCAGAGACCAGTCCTACCCTTTCCCTGGTTGACTCCAGCATCCAGACTGCTCCAAAATGGCTTCTCCTCTCTCCTGAGCTCCCTGGGAAGGGCATCTCTCTCCCTGTTGGTTGCCAAGCAGACTCTAAGTCTGCCTTTGGCTCCCCCTCCCTACCAGGGACTGTGTGCCTCTCTCTGAGCCCCCGAGTACCAGGAATCTAAGTAATCTCCTTGGGAGTTTTATATGTACATATAGCTAGTTAGTGTAATCAAATGACCTCCTTCCCATCCTGTTGTTTATCACATTCACTGGTTGCATTTTGTCCTACATTAAAGGAATTGGTGGTGGTCTGCATGGGTGGAGGTGTCCACCCATATGTATCAGATTACAGGCCCTTAGATTGTAAGAGGTGTGGGGCAGGGACTGTATCTTCACATACGTTTGTCCAATACCTAGCACAATGGGTCCCTGTCCCGACCAATGTTTTTGTGTCACCAAAATATAATGAGTTTGCAAAAGCACCTAAAGGATTTAGGAGCACGAGTTCCATTGAATGTTGGATTAGTGCAGTAGTTCTCAAACTTTTGTATTGGTGACCCCTTTCTAGGGTTGCCAGGTGTCCCGTTTTTGACCAGAACACCCGGTTGAAAATGGACCCTGGCGGCTCTGGTCGGCACCGCCAACCGGGCTGTTAAAAGTCCAGTTGGCGGCACAGCAGGGGCCTGGGGCTAAGGCAGGCTTCCTACCTGCCTTGGCTCTCTGTGTCTCCTGGAAGCAGCAGCTAGATCCTTGCAGCCCCTAGGCGCAGGGAGACGCCATGCACTGCCCCCACCCGAGTGCCAGGTCCGCAGCTCCCATTGGCCGGGAACCATGACCAATGGGAGCTGCGGGGGCAGTGCCTGTGGGCGCGAGGGCAGCTCTCTGTGCCGCGGAGCCTCCCTGGCCACCCATGCGTCTAGGGGTGCCAGGGACCCCCAACACCCCCCCCCCCAGCCCGGAGTCCCCTCCCGCACCCAAACTCCCTCCTGGAGCCTGCACCCCATACCCCGTCCTAGCCATAAGCCCCCTCCTGCACCCCAAACCCCTCATCCCTGGCCCTACCCCAGAGTCCACACCCCCAGCTGGAGCCTTCACACCTCCCCCGCACCCTAACCCCCTGCTCCAGCTCAGTGAAAGTGAGTGATGGTGGGGGAGAGCGAGCGACAGAGGGAGGGGGGATGGAGCGAGCAGGGGGTGGGGCCTCGGAGAAGGGATGGGGCATAGGCGTGGCCTCTGGGAGGGGCGGGACATGGGGCGGGGCCAGGGTGTTCAGGTTTGTGCTATTAGAAAGTTGGCAACCCTACCCCTTTCACATAGAAAACTTATGAGTGTGACCACCCTTATAAATTAAAAACTTTTTTTTTTTATATTTAATACTATTATAAATGCTGGAGGTGAAACAGAGCTTGGGGATGGAGGCTGACGCTCGCGACCCCTCACATAACATTGCAAACCCCTGAGGGGTCATGACCCCCAGTTTGAGAACTCCTGGATCAGTGCTTCTGAATCCCTTCAGCATGTTTGAATATCTCTAATAATAATAATAATAATAATTAGTAATTAATAACAAAAATGTTGTTAGTAAATCCTCTAGATTTTTTCCTTAAAACCTATGTTTTTGCTAGAACATTCAGTAAGTTCTTTCTAGCTCACTTCAAATATTCATGGCCTTTCGATAATTGACTTTGATAAGATTGTGGAAAAAATAATATGTCCATCTATGCTTTCATTGTTCAGGAACACACATATAAGTTGAGGTTAAAATCTATTGTATAGGTCATCCACTTTATCAGTGAGACACGTTTTTTCATGTGCCATAAACATACTGATAGAGAGCAGAGAGGTTTCATTCTCTGCTCCTTCATTTATGTTCTGTTTCTCCACATTGTACTTGAATTAAATTTCTTAAACTTTGCACCAAAGGAAGTCTGAGGGAGTTAGGTGCTTAATCCCATTGAAAGGGATTTGGGAGCCTCATTCCCTTAGGCTCTTTTGAAAATTCCAGCCAAAGTTCTTTGGAACTACCTTATTGTCCCCTTTCTCTGTGATTTACCATTCAATGTCTGTTGCTCTTTCTTTAATTTGAGAATAAAATTTTCTATTTCTCTCTTAATGACATTGATGCTGTGTGGCAAACCTCAGTTATTGTAAGACTGAACATAAAATATTGAAACTCCATAGATTTTAAACAAAGAAAAACCCTTTAAGACAAATTGGTGAAATCTTTATAGCTCAGACAATGACCAAATGTATTTCTATACTTCATAACTGGGTCTAGTTTTCATTATATGCAGGTGCAGCCTTAAGGTTTGATCCTTAAACTGCTGGCAGTGTATTTGGCTATATTAGTTGCTATAGGCTGGTCCTCCTGTCAGAGTTGGACATCAGGCTAGATTCTGAATTGTGAGCTTACTGAAGGCCCTCAGAAACATGAGGTCCCAAACTGTCCCATTCTTAAGGCTAGGCTTGAAATATCAACTTGACATACAGCGATAGTTCTGAGCCTTTTCCATACCTGGACTCCCTTCCCATTTAGAAATATGCGAAGTGCAGGGTGGTCATGGTCCCCTGATACTTTTTCATGACCTCCAGGTTGAGAAATCATGCCTTACAGTAATACCCTCTTCTGACTTTGATCAGATCTTGTTCCTGTCACTTTGACTGAGGTATGTAGTTGACCTTGTTATGGATAGAACCCACTGGTTTGCATAACTCATGATAGTTCTTCTAAGGTAAACAATGTGTAAATTACAGAGCTTTTTATCTAGTTATCTTTTAAGCACACAAAGATCTTCCTTGGGCTCTTTTATCTTGTTCAGAATTTGTCATTTCCTATTAATTGACAACTTCCTGTAACCAGTGATTGAGTTACTCAGTACCTGCTTCAAGCAATCATAATTGATAAAAATAAAGCATGGAAGTCATAGTATTTTTAGTAGAAATTATTTGGTTCTAGGGGTATTTAATTAAATGGGAGATCAAATTAACCAGTAGCTTAATTAAATGGTAAGAACTGTAATTTCTAATTATCATTGAGATGTAATGTAGGGGTATGTTTCACTTTGACAAATTTGATGGAGTTATTTTGTACTCGATTTTCTTTAGCTACCTAGTCATGCCGTTTATGGGAACAGACTTGAGTAAGATAATGAAGCATGAGAAACTAACTGAAGATCGAATCCAGTTCCTGGTCTATCAAATGTTAAAGGGCCTAAAGGTTTGCCATTTTTATTACTTTCTTACTTTCACAAGTTAAATTTTTTCTCAGAAAATTGATTTAGAGAGCTGCATACATTTTGCAATATTTGAAAGCTGAGCAAAATTTAATCTCCCTATAGACATTGTGAGCTCTGGATTTCCCCACAATGGATGTGTTTCTTGATGATGAATATTTGCTTATATTTTTTCAAAAATCACGTGTGGGGGTTGGAGTGTGAGTCCCTTGTCCTGATAGTCTGATTTTGTAGTTGCAAATATATTTGATCCACGAAGACTCTCTTGTAGGCCATCAACACTTTTATTTTAACAAGCCAGAAAAGTCACTACTGTGATTTTAGTCCATCCTCCTCCAGCAGTTGATTGTGCTGCTTTTTTGGCACACCTAACCCCTGCTAGCTGAGGTAATTAGAAACCAGGGGTGAAATCCTAGCCCTGTGGAAGACAATGGCACTGATTTCAATGGGGCCAGGATTTGATCCCAAGCCAAAAATCAAACTTGGATTTTGCATATGGCGGTGCAGAGCACCAGGTTACATGGCCAGTTTTAAAAGTCTCCTATTTGCTAATCTGCAGATTTTTCAAAGTCAGTTTAAAGTGCTGTGGTTAAGAGAACAGTGCTTTTCCCCTGCTGTATTTACTGGAGATGTTACATCAGATGTGATGCCTTTTCAGTTTTTGCTTTCATGTTAGTTCTGTTTATTTTAATTAACTATCTCTGGGGATCTCCTTTCAGGCTCATATTACCTATGCTTATTGTAAATTTGTTTTAATCCCTTTTTGATAAGATGAACAGAGACCTGTAGGCATGGGCATCCCAGAGTAAAGACCTGCCCTTGTGAGGTGCTGAACTTCCTTGACTCCCGCTAGAGTTAATGGGAGCTGAGAGCCCTCAGCCTCTTACAGAATTGGGCCCCAATTCAGCAAGGCACTAAAGCACATGCCTCACTTTAAGCACATGACTCATCCTACTGAAGTCAATGGGATTGCTCACAGGCTTAATTACCTTGACTAATCAGGATTCTAACATTACCTGTGAAATTCTAAAATATACTTCCATCTCGTAACGTTTTATGTAGCCTTTCCCAATAGATCTGAAGGCTCTCGGAAGTCTACTAGCATGAGATGGTGGGGTGGCTTGGTGTAGAGAAAAAACATGCTAACACGCACTCTGGATTTTTAGTGACAAATTAGTGTGTAATGTGGCTGAGAGAAGCTAGAACATCTTCAAAACCTCTCTCATCCCTCCACCCCCCAAAAAGAAGTCAACCGTCTGTACAGAAAAATTGTAAATGATGGGGGAGGAAAGAACAGCATCCCTTTTCAATGATTTTTGGGAGCATAGTTTGATACTATCTCAGGGTTTGATATTTTTATTTGATAATGGACATATTCATAAATTTTAAGGCTAGAAAGGACCATTGTGATCATCTAGTCTGACCTCCTGCATAATACAGGCTATAGAATTTCACTGTTTCCTATATTAAGCCCATATCTTATCATTGAGCTAAAGCATTTTTTTTAAAAGACATCTAATTTTAATTTAAAGACCTCAAGTGTTGAAGAAATCTCCACATCCCTAGGTAAATTGTTCCAATGGTTAATTACTCTCACTGTTTAAAAAATTCCATCTTGTTTCTAGCCTGAATTTATCTAACTTCAGCTTCCAGTCATTGGATCTTGTTATACCTTTGTCTGATAGATTATAGAGCCTTCTGCTATCATAAATATTCTTCTCATATGTACTGTCTTTTAATAATGATACTGTTTATAAATTACTGTGGATCACCTCTGAAGTATCCAGTCTCATATACAAAACTGCTGTACAATGTGTATGTTTGTCTTTCCCTCATTTCAGCTAAGTAAACAGATTTCCATCTTCATTGTTCTCTGTTTTGTTTCACCTGGCTTTCATAAGAACGGCCATACTGGGTCAGACCAAAGGTCCATCTAGCCCAGTATCCTGTTTTCCAACAGTGACCAATGCCAGGTGCCCCAGAGGGAATGAACAAGTGATCTATCCCCTGTCGCCCATTCCCAACTTCTGGCAAACAGAGGCTAGGAACACCATCCTCGCCCATCCTGGCTAGTAGCCAGTGATGGACCTATCCTCCATGAAGATATCTAGTTCTTTTTTGAACCCTGTTATAGTCTTGGCCATCACAACATCCTCTGGCAAAGTGTTCCACAGTTGACTGGGCGTTGTGTGAAAAAATACTTCCTTTTGTTTGTTTTAAACCATCTACCAATTAATTTCATTGGGTGACCCCTTGTTCTTGTGTTATGAGAAGGAGTAAATAACACTTCCTTATTTACTTTCTCCACACCAGTCATGATTTTATAGACCTCTATCATATCCCCCCTTAGTTGTCTCTTTTCCAAGCTGAAATGTCTGTCTTATTAATCACTCCTTATATGGCAGCCGTTCCATACCCCTAATCATTTTTGTTGCCCTTTTCTGAATCTTTTCCAATTTCAATATATCTTTTTTGAGATGGGGTGACCACATCTGCACGGAGTATTCAAGATATGGGCATACCATGGATTTATATAGAGGCAATATGATATTTTCTGTCTTATTATCACAAAATAGACAATGATCATTAACATTCTATTTTTGAACCATGAATAATAAAAAAAAAACCACAGAAAAATATTTTTGAACCCCCATGTTTCTGAATGATTCCTGTAAATGAAAGATTAGAATCCATCTCATTCTAGATTAGGAATGCAAATGAAAACGTTGACTCTAACTTTTAAATTACAGTGTGTTGTTTTGGTTTTTAAGTATGTTGTTTATCATAAAGGTTTATTTTTTGTTGTTTCCTTCTAGTGAAAGCTGTGCATCCAAAAGGAGAGAGCTTCCTTATAAAAGATGCTGTATTCTGTCCTTATTAACACGCTGTGCTTCAACAACAATTTTAGCATACAGTTGAGATTTGATTGCTGAAAGTGCCTTGACCTAGTTTGGCAGTCTGAAACCTGTCTTTCCCACAGTGACAGCCATTTCTGTAGAATTGAATTCCCTTCACCCTGGGAGACAAACTCTAACAAGGTCATGGAATAGCAGAATTTTGAATTAGATGTATATTTTTGGCGATTCCTTTCTCTGTGAATGTTTGGTCTTTAAGGCCTGGATCCTGCAATTTACGACACACAAGAAGAGCCTTGCACTCATGCAGAGTTTCACTGCAGAATCAAGCCCTAAATGAGACAGGCGTATTATGCCTGATCAGATTCTAACCAGTTTTTCTTCCTAATTTACACTGGACCTTTCAAACATTTGAAACCAAAAGAACAGGACACATTGTGCCTGGATACTCTGGTGATGGGTGCCTAGGAGTGCTGTTTTCCCCTCCCCTCTGACCTCACTCCACTACTTTGTACATTTACCCCTTTGTGTCTGTATTGTTTTCTCCTGTCTCCAGATTTAGTGTATATATTTTTATCTTGTCCCTTATTTATTCATTTGCCCCTGGCTCTAAGTAAAAAGGTTTGTGCTCAAGGGTTTCATGAATGTTAAAAGACCAGCCTGAGTTGACAGTAGTGGGGTAGATGGGATCTTCAGGGGGAAAAAATCAATTATGAATTTCCAACTGTAGGGCTTGATTTTCCTTTTTAGGATATCTTCATAAGGAAAAGGGCTAGAAACCTACTATGAAAAAAATACATAGATTAGCCCTGACATATTTAGGCCCCGACAATCATAGAGCACCCACAGGAGTAGGCTTTGTGAGCCCAAAGCATGTCTCTGTCTCTGCTAATCAGATGCACTACATTCATAGGAAGTTGGGAAAGCAGGTGTGAAGAGCTGATGTATGAAGCACTCAAAGCAGTACACTGGGTAAAGAGGAAATGGGAGGACACTCCTTAGGTGACCCGGCATCCCAGGGTTTGGAGAAACGGGGGCATTCCAGTTCCAGCAAATCTTGCAGAGATGCTGAGATAATCCTAGTAAACCAGTATAGCTCGATACCCTAATCTTACTGTATCTTTCAATAGAAATGATTCCCTTGACTATTTGCAAAACTGCTTTCCATCTGGTCATATGGAGGAGTACATCTCTAATAACCTCAGCATTATCAGCAAAAACGTACGGCTTTATTCATCCATTAATTTTTGATGTTTTAGTCCTTTCATATTGTGAGTCAGACATTCAGCAATAACCTTTACTACTTCACCTGTCATCCATGTCACTATACTTTGGATCTTTCTCCCTGCGATAATTCACTCTGAGCAAGCACTGTGTCTAGCTGGAAAAGTCTCCAAGGAACTGATCTAAAAGCAGGAACATTGCAGTGCTGTTTGTCTGAGTGACGCTCCCACAGCACCAGCTTTTGTTACGTTAGACTCAACTTAGTGCTATTAGACTCTTGTTTTCATGAGTACTAAATTCAGTCGTTCCCTTTTTTTCCCCTTAAAAAATATTCACTAGACTTCACTTTGCAAATTCCCTTGCCATATCTTCCTGTATTGATTATACTCTAAAATGCTCAAAGGAGTTTGGTCCAAAAACCGTTGAAGTCAGTGGGAAGATTCACATTTGGATCAGGCTCCTTACTCTGCCCTTATATTTTATGTGCAGCCAAGAACACTTATTATCAGGTGACTGATGATGAAAAGTTTACCAACAGGGTGCAGTAACTTACTGAACTGAATTTGCATAGGGTACCAAAATTTGCCTTTTAGCTATTCCCAAGGTTCCTGTACTACAGATCAATTTGTTCACCCTAATCAGAGAAACAAGACCAGTTGTTAAGATGAAATGGTGACAATGTTGTGAGGGAAATGACTGATATGGTCTAAATCTCTCTGCTAATAGATACTTTTATGAGAGAATGGGTAAAAAAAAATAGGAGAGTGCAAAATCCCATTTTAGAGAGAGACGCCATCAAAATGAAAATATTCTGAACTAAGCTGGAGTAGTTTCCTCAGTATTGGGGTACACTGCAATGTAAACTCAAATATCTTGATTTACAAAAAAACCGAACATTTATGAAAGAAACCTGGCATCAGAAATGAAGTGCTAAATAATTTGGTCTCACCATCTCTCTATTAAGAAGAGTGTTTAGTAAACATGTAAATTATATCCAACGTGTTTAAATGAGTTGTTATTTTCCTCCTTTGCATTTCTAACACTCATTCCTGGGTATGGTGAGGGAGAGACCATTTGCGAAAGTAGGATGTTTAAGGAAAACTATTCTCTTCCCTGAAGGTGGTTGAGGCCCATTTTTACTAAAGCTCCCGAGGCTGAAATTCTTTTACAATTCCTGTTTCTAGATCCTGCATTCTTGTGCAAAAGTCCCTAGGCCTACTGTTTACTTCCCGACTATGTACAGTTTTGCACTCTGTCTTAGCATCTGAAGTATTAGGGGATTCAGTGAGAAGACATTAAGAAACAATTTGGAATGTATATGGTCATTGTGACATACTTGTTGCTCAAAAATAAAACTGCCCATTGGCGGGAGATGTCTACACTTTCCTTGTTACCGGTCTTTGCTGGGAGTCTGACTTCTAACAAATACTTTCCTTAGGAATACTCTCAGGACTCTGTACCCAAGTGACAGGACTTCTTCTTGTTTAAGCAGTCTTCTCTCATCCTGATATACTTCACCCTTCCATCCACAAAATAAATAGCACTTCATAGTTTCCAGTCTCCTCCAGTCAGTGGTAGAAGTAGTGCTACAGGCTATGTTCCATGGCACCAACGTCTTCTCTCTACAGTAGTCAGTTCTTTGGAAGGGAGTATGGGAGGTTGTTTTTCACTCCCTAGTGATGGTGCTAGAACTGTCTGATCTGCAGGCAATTCACAAATGGAACTGATCCTCCAGCTGAAAATGTCCAGTATATGTGGTCCCTCTCCCAGGCCTACTCATTTATTGTGGCACTTCTTGTTATGACTCGTCTTGCACCCTCTGCTCATATTTTATAATCGCATCAGCTGAGGGTGGTCTAGGAGAACATAAAGCCAAGGGCAGACAGATATGTCCCAATATGAAAGCAGCACTAGGAATGCAAAGATGGGGCTTGTAAACTCACTACTGTAAGCAGTTCAAGAGCAGGCTGGATTTCAAAACAAGTTATGTCAGGTGAGAGAGCGGGAACCTCTGTGTAATGTGGTAGGATGAGAAGTTATTTAGTCTTTGCAATGTGCAGAGATAAAATGGACTCTGAACAGCATTGCTCTAAAATTGTATGTCTGGCTGCATGGGAAGCTTGTGTTCTTGCTGTACTACACTGGGCCTGATCTTCAAGTAGGGGTACAGGGCACTGGATTCCAGTACTGACACTTAGATTTCATACATGGAAAAGAAAAAAAACAATATTTTTTTGTCTATGAAGGTTTGTTTCCCCTTGCACTAAATGCAATAATAGTAGCTAACTATATAATCTTAATGTCTAGATCCTTAAATGATCTGATGTATCCATTGAAATACAACAAAGGGAAAGAAGATCACAAAACCAATACATGCATGGGAGGCATTTCATCCTTGTCATATTATTCCAGTTTTTAAGCAGTGTACACCTTGAAATACTAGTTCCTGTGCTGGTCTGTTTCCTGTAAAAAGAGATCTAAAACTAAAATACACAATATGTCTGCTGAGGAAGATGGCTAGGACACCAATTAGGGTTGCCAATTTTGATTGGACCTATTCCTGGAGGTTTCATCACATGACATAATAATTAATTAAAGATTAATATTTAATTCCTGGAGACTCTAGGACAACCCTGGAGGGTTGGCACCCCTAACGCCCATCTGTGACTCTCCTTTCTTCTTACAACTGTAGGGCTTATGGCTTAACTTCATGGTTCCTTTTGGGGGTGGATAGAGGCAGGATTTGTGGAGGGCTGCCCAGAAGGCAAGGAGCTCATTTGCCTGAGCTCTGTACCAAGTTCGGAGCTCCTCTGCACTCCTAGTACTCCAAGCTGATTGGTGGGCCTTACTGTCCCTTCCTGCCACTTAGGTTCCAATCCTGATCCATCCCTGATTGGTTGTTTAGTGTTCGTAAAGCACTGCATATGGACATAACTGCTACTAACCCACCCATTATAAGTCTGTTAGAGAATCTCTGCACAAAATGGAATTTTCTGTTTACAATTCATACCAGCAGAATATTCATCAATAACTGCTCTGCTCTCTATGGAGATTTTGTGGACTGTTGGAACCATTAACCCAGCTGGGAAAGTCAGAGGTGGAACCAGGCAGAACCGTTCTTCTAAAGTGTTAGGATGAAGGCAAGGCGGGTATTTGCCTTCTGGTTGTTTTGTTCAGAAGTTGAAGTGGGTTACAAATCAAGAAAAGTCCCTTATTTGAGTAAAACCGTTATGCTTCTGAGCATTTAAACTACAAATCCAAACAACACAGATTTTCATTTAACTCCCAAACGGTTATATAGTGAGCGTAGAGAGTCTATCGTCATGCTATGACATATTTCAAAGATGCGGCACAATAGCAGATCGCACACTATTCCAAGTGGACTGTCAAAACTGGTCTAATTCAAATTGCTACTAATACCAAAAAAGCAAACATTACATACATCTCAGTCTGGCTTTTGCATCTTGCTGGTTGCCCTTTTGAGGAACCAAAGTTATTAGACATAATAGTAATGTAACAACCATATTATCTCCCTTATTTACCAAACTGTCTACGGAACTTCAGAGGGTCCTAGTAACTGGAATGTACACATTGGCATGTCCCTATCAGAACATAGCCAGTGCTGCTCAGTATGGTATAAACTTCAGTTTCTCCAAAACTCTAGTCCTTGGACATCCATTATGTTGAGTTATGTGTGTTTTGAAAACTTGAGCATCCTCACACAGAGCCCTGGAAAGATGATGAAAATATTCCAACAAGGTAAAATGTTTTTTTAAGATTACTTTCAGGTTTGTTTGCATTCAGGCCTTTATTCTGGAAAGGATACCTATTCAGGAAGGGTGCTTAAGCACATGCTTAAAGCTGAGCATCTGCTTTCCTAAAGTTAAACCTGTGCTTAAATCCGATGACTGCAGTCGTACAGCACAGGCTTTCCTCAATCTAGCTAGCTCAGGAATTTACAGTAAGTAAACAATAGGATTTATTTTAATCCATATATTTCACAACCCAATTTCAGGATGATTTTATTTTTCTAACAATACCAGAGAGTTTCTGGACACAAAAATGATTTATGAGGAAATTAAAAGTGAGGAAACATGGTGACCTGATTCAATATCAATATTCAAATAGAGCAAATGATTATAGGTTGAAAAAAGCAGCAGCTTTATACTTGAGACTTTCTTTAGAAAACAAAAGTAATCTTATACCTTAAATTTAATTTTAGGAGTCCAGTGTGACCTTCTCTAAAATTATTCTCTAATCTCTCTGGCAGGAAATCCATAGGGTGAATGAGTTACAATTGTGTCATAAAATGAATACACTTTTTTTTTTTCTTTGAATATTTGATGTAAAGGTGTGTAAACCTGATTATCACCTGCCTCTAACATTGTGATCTCTCTTCACTTTTCTACTTGGCATCTAATGATATTTCAATTTTTTTATATGACAACACATTTGATTGACTCATTGTCAAAGTGTATTATTAATTTCAGATCACTTTAGCACCACATAAGGACACTTTTTCAGCAGAACTGAAATAATAATTTATTGAGAGTCCAGCAAGTGTCAATTAACAGATCTTTTTGTTTTCACAGTATATACATTCAGCAGGCATAATTCACAGGGTAAGTGAAAACAGTATTAAAAATACTTGTGTTTTATTATTCGTATTCTGTAGACCAGGGGTCGGCAACCTTTCAGAAGTGGTGTGCCGAGTCTTCATTTATTCACTCTAATTTAAGGTTTTGCGTGCCAGTAATACATTTTAACGTTTTTAGAAGGTCTCGTTCTATAAGTCTATAATATATAACTAAACTATTGTTGTATGTAAAGTAAATAAGGTTTTTAAAATGTTTAAGAAGCTTCATTTAAAATTAAATTAAAATGCAGACCTCCCCTGACGGGTGGCCAGGACCCAGGCAGTGTGAGTGCCACTGAAAATCAGCTCGCGTGCCATAGGTTGCCTACCCCTGCTGTAGATGATGTTTGTGCGCATGTATGTCCATAGATATAGTTCTCATACCGTTCTTGACTTGATTAATTTTGGCTGGATGAAACCCAAAGAGCGGGTTTCAGAACAGCTAATGACTAAACTGGAACTGGTTGAAAATTTTCCATCAAAAAAATTTTTTTTTAGGTTTTAGATTAAACAAAAATTTGCATGAAAAGTGTGTTTTCCTCAAAAAATTAATTGGAAAACAGCACATAAAAACTGAAAAATTTTCAGCCACAATGCAAAAAGTCAGAAATTTCCACTGAATATTTTGACAAGAATATTTTTCATCAAAATTTTGTGGACTGATATAAAACTGGCCTTTCTGATTCCTTTTGAAAATCCCACCACAGCACTCACAAAATCAGTGTGAGAATTTTGAAATGACAACATTTTGGGTTGCCTGCCCTTGTACTTGCAAACTTCACCATTCCTCCACAAAGACTTGGCTGTCCTACCTTAACCGAGAGAAGAAATCAGTCCTTTGTAGTAAAATACCAGGAGCATCATAAAAAATTTACTTCGCCCATGTGGCTTCAGTTTGACTGCTGGAAATTATATCAGTCATCACAAACTCAACATGATGTAACACTTCAGTAAGTGTGAATATTAGCTCCCAAAGCTGTTGTAGTCATAGTCTAAGCTTGACAGACACTCCGCTTTTTCTAAGTTTTCCCCCGTTGACTGATCATCTTTCAATTCCATTGTAGAGCCTCTGCAACTCGAAGTCTCCCTTCTCTCTCTCCAAGGCCCCTATGATGTTAACAGTCCACATCCCCTGCTTTTTTTTTTTTTTTTTTTCCCCATCCATTCCTGGGATGTACAATTGGAAAGTTGTGCAGAAATTTTCTACAAGCATCTTGTTTTATGGTGTAGTTGACATAAATCTGCAAGAGTTGTGGGGATATTCTGCTCAGATTTTCTCCCTAAATCTGGAATCTCTACAGATCATTAATCTTGTATAATAAAATTTAAGGGTCTGAGTTTTTCAAACTGTTTGAGTATCCTCCCCTATCTACAGGGCCGGCGCAACCCATTAGGTGACCTAGGCGGTCGCCTAGGGCACCAACATTTGGGGGGCGCCGGCACCCCAGTCGTCAGCGGAATTTCAGGGGCGGGACCTTCCGCTGCCTAGGGCGGCAAAAAAGCTGGCGGCGCTACTGCCTATCTATAGTCTCAAAGTCTAGCAGCAGTTAAATGGAGAGGGATATTGATGTTGCTATGAGGCAGTGGGGAGATCAAGACCTGCCCCTTTATTGTTGGCATTTTTTTAATGTAACAAGTAACAGCCTCCATTCAAGCGAGTCAAATTAGCAGGAAATCCCTTTTTATCCAAACTTTGCCTAAGACAGGAGAGCATGTTCTGGCTAAAGAAGGGTGTCATCATAAAATCTTGTTTATCTCCTTTAATACTCAAGAGCATCCCAGGTGGGTAAGCAACCTGCTTAGGTGCATACTGATGTATATTAACAATTTGCTTATGTGTTATAGCTCTTCCCTCACCCTGGGTCTACCTTGTTTATTTAGATTGTAATTTCTTCAGAGCAGGGACCGTCTACTCTTCTCTGGCTGTACAGTGCCTAGCACAATGGGGCTCCGTTCTTGGTTGGCCTTTGGGCACTGCCATAATAAACACGATTAATATTAATGGACCTTTCATTGAAGACTTCTTCCAAGAACGCATATGTGGCTTAACAGCAGTGAAGGAAAGATATTTAATTTCAGTTGAGTTTATGTGAGTCCCTTACTTAACAATGTTGGTTTTTTAAATAGTCCCAATTAGGCTTTGATGTCCAAACTAAATACTTTAATGAGGCATGTAGGGTAGTTCTCTTTTTTTCTAGCCAAACAGTAGCAATAAACTTTTCATCAAGACTGTGTTAATAGAACAGAAGTTCATTCCATAAGAAAAAATTACAGAAAGACCCCACATATCTCCAGATTTTTACAGTGTCATGGTTGTGCTCCCTATTTTGTGCACTGGTCTTGATTATAATGTAGAATACATCTGTTGCTGTTTCAAGTGATTATACCAAAAGAACACTTCTGTCACAGTTCAGGACAACTGCACCTATATTCCCCCCTCCATGGTCCACCAAGGGCACATATTCTTACGCTTCCAGCTCCCCATTCATCACCGCTCTTGGGCCGAGACCACGTCTCACTCTCTCCTGACCAGGATTTTTCAGGCTGCACAGTTCTCTGTCTACTCTGAGTTCCCCAGCAAGCCAAAGTGCCTAAAAAAGCCTGCATCTGCACTTTGCTTTCTCCTCAGAAGCTGCGAACAGTTATAATTTCCACCGTTATAAGTCACCATACAATTTTTCCTAGCAAGCTTTTTTAGTCTTATCTGAAAGCATTACAGAGAAAACATATTAAAAACAACAAAAGAATTCACACGCATGCTAATAAGTAGGGCCCTACCAAATTCACAGTCCATTTTGGTCAATTTCACGGTCATAGGATTTAAAAAATATTAAATGTCATGATTTCAGATATTTAAATCTGAAATTTCATGGTGTTGTAACTGTAGGGGTCCTGACCCAAAAGAGGACTTGGGGGTGTGTCTCAAGGTTATTGTAGGGGGATGGTGGTATTGCCACCCTTACTTCTGTACCGCCACCAGCAGCGGCACAGAAGTAAGGATGCCATGGTATTGTATGGCCACCCTTACTTCTGTGCTACTGCCTTCAGAGCTGGGACCACAGCCAGCAGCTGCCACTCTCCGGCCACTCAGCTCTGAAGGCAGCAGCGCAGAAGTAAGGGTGGCATGGTATGGTATTGCCACCCTTACTTCTGCGCTGCTGCTGGCAGAGCGCTGCTTTCAGAGCTGGGTGCCTGGCCAGCAGCCACTGCTCTCTGGCCACCCAGCTCTGAACGCAGTGCAGAAGTAAGGCAATACTGCAACCCCCCTACAATAACCTTGTGATCCCCCACCGCGACCCTCTTTTGGGTCGGGACCCCCAGTTTGAGAAATGCTGGTCTCCCCCATGAAATCTGTAGAGTAGGGTAAAAGTACACAAAAGACCAGATTTCACGGTCTGTGAGGCATTTTTCACCGCTGGGAATTTGGTAGGGCCCTATTAATAAGCTTAACAGAGCTCACCCCCAACTGCAGCAAAGACTTTGGTAGGTGGTCTGTCTTTCAAACCCCACCAGGGTTTTTCTATGGTTACAAGTTCATAACAGCTTTTACTTAGAACAAGCAACTGCGGGAATAAGTCTGTTTCCCCTTTATATAGCTTGGGCCTTTTGATCTTCAGATTCTGGGAATAGGTAATCAGCAGATAATGGTTCTCTCCTCAGGATATAACTTCAAAAGGTTGGGGCCAGAGTTGGGAATTTGCATTCATCTCCTCACAGGTATTTTCTAGTAAACCCACTTACCTTTGTTTGTCCCAAAAGTTCTTTCTTGTCCGGCACATTGTTTAAAATAGTACTTTTGAAGCTCATAACATTCAATAAGGTTTTTCAAGGCTATTGCAAGAAATTGCTCTATCTTTCACAATTTCCTTCAAATAACGCAAGTGTTTTTATTTAAAAAATGTATTTTTCTGGTTGTTGTAAAAGTCCATCTCAAACTTGATATATTTACAGGATCTAAAGCCTGGAAATTTAGCAGTAAATGAAGACTGTGAATTGAAGGTAGGAAACACTTCCTGAAGTATGCAGTTGAATTTGTTACAAACACACTGCATAGGAGAACATGGGTGAAACCAAGTCAATGACAGAACTCCTGTTAACTTCAGTTGGGCTAGGATTTTACCCTATGACTTTTGAAGAGTCATGGAGATATGGGAATTACCAGGAAATTGAGGTGAGGGAGGACCAAATGTGGTCCCATGACGTTAACAGGAGGAAGAACCAAATGTGGTACCAGGCTTCCGAAAGAAGAGTGGTTCTGAATACTGTTGTCCCATATGTCTGACTTCAATCCATTCTAAAATAATGGAACTTATATTATTGGGGGGAGAAAAAACCTGAACATCAAAAGCCTAATCATCTCATTTGGTGTATCTACACAACTCTGAGTGATTGCAAGCAGCTGATTGGATGATTGACCTCCTAGAGGGTTATGGAACCAAGCAAGTAGCACTATTTCTAGAGGGAAAAACTTTGCCAAATACACTCAATTGCTGCTTTTAAAAAAAAATAGAATTCAGTGGATGTTACCTATATGGATTTTCGTGAATCATTCAGTAGTGTCATATGAAATCCTGCTTTTTAAATTACATCACATTAGCTTGAATATGAGCAATGTCAGGTGATTTGAAATTGGCTGAAGGATTGTTTTTAAAAAAAAATCATGACAAAATAGCAAAGTATCAAATTAGGGATCAATATTAGGTGCAGTCTTATTTAACATCTTCCTTCAAGAAGCTTCAGAGCATAAGGAAATTCAACTATGATACTAAGTATTGGTAATGAGTTCACATAACAGTTGGATGTGCAGAGGATAACTGTTAGATGAGCAAGCTTATGGCACGGGTTATAATAATGACAGCACAACCACAAGTTATTGCTGGGATCAACACTGCCAGGAATTCCCTACAGGGTTGGAGGAGGGGTGGCAAAGCCTACTGTAAAAATTGAAATTGGCTGCTTTAGAGTGGGTATAAGAAGAAGGCTGTTTATACACAGGCCTGTGGTTTTGCAGAGTGGATTGTATGTTCCCTCATAATTGTATAAACTATAATAATCAGTGTAGGTATGTATGCAGTGTTGTTGTAGCCATATTAGACAAGGTGAGTGTGGTAATATCTTTTATTGGACCAACTTCTGTTTGGTGAGAGAGACAATATTTTCGAGCTTACAAAGAGCTCTACTTCATGTCTAGGTATCTAGGTAATACATAAACTGTGATGAATATCTACTTATTTTGTCATGTAGTCACTCAGCTAAAAAACTGACTTTCCCCAAAAGAGTTAATGTCCATCTTGCCAAAAGGCAGCTGGTGTGTAAGGGCATTGCTGTGATACCCTTTCTCATGTCAAATACCATTTTACACCACACCTAGTCCCATCCACTTCAGTGGGAGTATTTGTGCAGTACAGTGCTATTCAACATGAGCGAGGATATCAGAATCTGGCCCTAAATTTACACATCAGCAATGAGGCTCTGGTTTCTTTTAAAAAGACACTGAAACTAGGAGAGCCAGTGATAATGTTAAATGCATGCTGTAAAGTTTCCTAACAGCAGTACTGGTTCTAGTTGGTTTCCAGAATAGCTTATGTCCTTTAATTGGACAGTTGGTAATTTTTTTGTTAATTAGGGGCAGGTATTTAAGATCTTCTAAGCATAGGCGCCGACTCTGTGGGTGCTCCAGGGCTGGAGCTCCTATGGGAAAAAAATAGTGGGTGCTCAGCACCCACCAGTGGCCCCACTGATCAGCTCCTCCCGCCCACCGGCGGACCCTGCCAATCAGCTCCTCCCCCTCCCTCCCAGCGCCTCCTACCCACCGTGGATCAACTGTTCAGCGGCATGCAGGAGGTGCTGGGGGGGAGGGGAGGAGTGAGGGCAGGGCATGCTCAGGGGAGGGGGTAGAAGGGGGCAGAAAGAGAAGGGCAGGGGTGGAGTGGGGGCAAGAAGGGGTGGGGATGGGTCCTAGGGGAAGGGGTGGAGTGAGGTAGGGCCTGGGGCAGAGCGGAGTCAGGCAGCTCCAGGGAAATTATGAAGTCAGTGCTTCTGCTTCTAAGACATTTTTACATGGAAAGAGGTATGAGCTGTTTCTTCTGTTCAATTGTCCCTGCATATGAGTCTGCCCTAAGCAGATTCCTGTTGAACTGTTGTGCAAGTAGGCGTTGCCATCTGCAAGCTTCGCTCTAGATCATTAAGCTGAAATACTGAATCTGATTTTATCACTCTGCTTCTTCTCTGTCTTGGGAATCTTCCAGTCAATCAGTGTGTTAAAGCATAATATTTATTCCCCAGAAATAATTATGCAAAATAGCCCACAATATGTATTTGTTTAATTGTAGTGAAGAGTTTGTTATGAAAAAGCAAATAAGAAATCTTTATTAAATGTGATTTATACATGTCTCTGTCAGCTTATTATAAGACTTCTGATTATTTCCCTTATATGAGGTCAGTAGATTCAGACTGCTCCCAGCTGCCACTTCACCTGGAATGGTGCTTTAGAATATGTGCTAACTATTTATGCTAAACTATCTGCTTTTATTTAGTATTTCGCTGTGACACTCTTAGTACCTTTCCCAGACCTGAAGAAGAGCTCTGTATAGCTCAAAAGCTTGTCTCTCTCACCAATGGAAGTTGGTCAAATAAAAGATATTACCTCACCTACCATGTCTTTCTAATGAATTAAAAGGTATTCTCTCCCCAAGATTTTGAAAGTCTTATTTATTTTGTGGAACTTGTTTCTATGTGAGCTATCTTACTGGAAGGATTGCCAAAGTTATAAACATCACCCTCATAAAAGGCTAGTAAGTGATTCAACAATTAAACTCAAAAACTGTGCACAGTCAATCATTAAAAAATCAGGAAATACAAAAGCAGTATTGTCAACACCAAGCATTCAAAAATCATAAGTCAGGCTTCAAAAAATTATGAGATTGGATTATGAATAATGAAAATTTTAAACAATAATAAATTTAGGGTTTGGGAGGGGTTTTTTTTCTCTCTCGGTTTTTGAGCCTTTTGGTTACACATGGGACATGTGTTCCATCTTTTCTTCCTGTCCTTTAAAAAAAAAAAAAAAAAGTTAAAATTCTCCCCTAGTTGCATGACTCCAGGACTGGGACTTTAAGAAAAACATTCAGCAGCACAAGATTCATGATAAAATTGGAAGAGTTGGCATACTGAAAAGTTAAGTTTTAGTGCACAACTTTAACGCTCCGTACCTGCACCAAGGCACTGTAATTAGAGTTGGTTGGGGATCTGTCGACAAAACATTTTTTGTTGGAAAATGCTGATTCAGCAAAATCAAAACTTTTTCATGTGAAAGGGTCAAAACTTGTATTGAGCAGGTTTTTTAGGTCCAGGACAGAATTTCTGCTCAAAGTGAGAAAGAGACAGAGAGACCCATCCTAAAATAGCAAATGCCCAGTGGTTAGGGCAAAGAAACTGTAGGAAAGATTTAGAGCAGGAGCTTTTGAACTTAGGTCTCCCACATGCCAGGTGAATGCCCTAACCATAGGGATACTGGCTATTCACGGGTGGGTAGGTGTCATTTTGTTACAAAACAAAAAATTCAAAAGGTCTCAGTTTTCTCCCAATGTGAAATGGAAAAGATTTTGAAATACTGAAAATGTGTGCAGGATGGGAAAACCATTTCCTGCCCAGCTTTCAATATAATATAGACTCCCTCCAATTCTCTGGAGCCTTAAGTCTGCTAATAAAGCAGATTCAACCTGGTGGATCCAGCCACTTACAGATTCCCCTTGTTAAAGGGATACTATAACCTTAGATACACTAATATTAAGATAAATTAAGATCATATAAAGACATTTCCTGAATTTCAAGTACTTAACTTTGCAAACCCTAATGTTGCAGTAATTTCTAAAGTTTATTTAATAAAAATGGGAAAAGAAATATGCAAGGCTGGTAATTAACAGGCATCAGTTGTGAAAAGACACCTGGTACCTGTAAACAGCAGGGAGCAATCTATAAAAGGTAGACTAGTCTGTGTAAGAAATGCAGGCAAAGGGCCTGTTTCTTGTCTCATTTATACCAGTGTAACTCCATTGACTTCAGTGGAGTTATAATGCCTCTGTCCAGAATTGGGGAAATGTGGTTCGAATCAGGCTGTAATCTCATCACTACAATACCTGCAGCTTGAAAAACTTAACAACCTCTGCCATCTTCCCTGGGAGTGAAACATTTTGCAGAGCTTGCAAGGTGCACAAGTTCAATGTTCACTAAGATACAGAACTAATAAACTCCACTGCTTTTATGAGCACAATTTGAAAGCCGCTTTCTCCATAGCTAATGGGCCTATGGAGTATAGCTGTTCTCTTAACTGTGCACCACGTCCATCTTTAAATCCCCAGCTAAGAGCTTAGCATAACTTTCTAAAGCACATGCTTGGTCATGCATTTTCAAAGTCATCAAACTATTTTTTTCCCCCCTACGCTTTTAACAAAATGCATACTGGACATTAAGGCCTGTTTATAGGCTATCTTTGAAGTGTCAAAGTTCAGTTGTGTTTTGTTATTAAGGTGGGAAGCTGGAGTTTTATTTATTTATTTATTTATTTATTTTTGCAGTGGGGAGATATGTGTTTTCCACCATCCTATTCTTAACTTTAAAGTGGCTAAAGCGATTTTGCCCAAACTTGTTCAAAAAATCACTTTCCACCATGATAAATTCCAGGCCAAAAGGTTAAATGTTTAGGTCAAGAATGTATAAAAACAGTGGCTTGATATAGAAATTGTAGTGCAACCTTAACTGTGATAATCTTAACCGTTATAATTAGAAATCTGTTTATAAGAATGAATAAACATTTACTCTGTACAAAACAAAATGAAAATCCTAAAATGGCTGCATGACTACAGCTGGGCAAATAAGTGTGAAACATTTTGCCCAACCCTATACGTAACATATGTACTAACTATTTTTGTAATTGTTAGCTACCTTTACTAAATAAATACACCAGGATTTGCAATATATTGCAACTGTTTCTAGCGCTCAGTGAAACCACAGATCTTAGTCTGGCAAATCAAAAAAACTGTATAAAGTAATAATAAATGTTATGTAAATGATACAGACCATAGAAAAGCTTTGAAGTGTTGCATTTCTTTTCTTTGGTGTCTTGTGAAGACCTAGTGGAGAACACTGTACAGGATGTCTGGATGCTTCATTTACAAGTATATCTTGCTATCCTGTTTCTGAAGATATTCATTTGCCTTGTGTCCAGTATTTAAATGAGAGAGTTTATGGGTGATGTAGTACAAAATAGGAATTAAGTGCCATTGAACAAGGTGGAAATTATTGGTAAACATAGCAGATCTCTCTTTCCACTTTGCATCCCATTTCTGTTTTAAATGCAGTTGACACCTCAGCTGATATGAAATATGGAAATTATGTTAAAGTGATGCAGTGAGAATAAAGCCATAATATTTACATTTTATGTCCTGCATCCATGAATAACAACCTGATATAACTTTCCTTTTTCATTAGTGCCAGGAAAGTGATGATACTATTTTATTGAATAGTGAAGTATTTT
Source organism: Platysternon megacephalum (assembly GCA_003942145.1). Classification (NCBI taxonomy): domain Eukaryota; kingdom Metazoa; phylum Chordata; order Testudines; family Platysternidae; genus Platysternon; species Platysternon megacephalum. The sequence goes on from QXTE01000031.1 coordinate 7,833,533, forward strand.
AAATGGTTGAATTATAGTCAGCATGTTACAAATACCGTGTCCTTTTGCAGCGTCAATGAGTGTTTGTACTATAAATCTCTGTCCATAAGATATCCATGCAGTCTGTAAGCATGGAAATTTTAGCAGTTATTTCATTAGTAGATCTACATATTCAAGCATGTATTACGTTTTTTAAATCTTCCCTGCCATAGATGGTCCATTCAGTTCTATTTTTCAACAAGCCAGTGGATGGGTACATTTTTGCCATAAATCTGTTAATTCACCTCATCCAAGAGGCTCACTTTTCTGGTTAGTAATTTCTCATTGCTGACTATGAGCCTGTTCACTGTTGGCCTCCTGCTTTAGCTGGTCTCTGCTGCTAGTCCTCTGATTTGGACCATTTTGTAGAAGTTGATCCAGGCTTGTACTTGTATTTTCAAGTGGTTGCCACCGAAAATGGGTAGCTGTATAGATAAATATCCAAGAGACTGCAATAATAGTTTAATGAATAAGTAAGTTTAGTCATATATAACTTTATAATTCTGAATGTATCACCTGTGGGCCTTGAACTCCTTAAAAGGCCCTTCAGAAGAGGAAGAGAGAGGAAGGTTGGTTAAAGCAGTAGCCTGAGACTTGGGAGACTTAGGTTCAATTCCCTACCCTGTGAGGTTGGACAAGTCTCTCTCTGCCTCTGTTCCCCATCTGTAGAATGGAGATAATAGTACTTCCCTACCTCATAGGGGTACTATTAGAATGAATACATTCAAGATTGTGCGGCACTCAGCTGCGACAAGAATGGGGGCCATATAAGTACCTAAGGTGGATAGCTTCCTTATAACCCTGGAAAGGTTTGATGGCGATTCCTTGGACAGGGAGTTTTGTTAGTAGAATGAAATATTTGACCAATATTTTAATAAAATTAATTAAAGAATTTACTGTTTCCTTCAGTATAGTTACAAAGCTCAGCAGCTCCATTTTTGTTAAAGTATCATAAATGGGAGAGAAGCATTCTGAAACGTAACTTGTATGCTATTTCTGTCCAAATTTTACATTGCAGCAAGAAAACATCTATGTGAAATGTTCACTTTTTCTATTGTCTCCAGTTGGAATATCTCTGCATTCATTTTGTTCTTCCAATATAGATTCTGGATTTTGGTCTGGCAAGGCATACAGACAGTGAAATGACAGGCTACGTGGTTACTCGATGGTACAGAGCCCCGGAGGTCATACTTAATTGGATGCATTATACTCAAACAGGTAATGTGTGTGTGTGGGTGCTAAGATCAACATCCTCGCTCTGAATAGTCTTAGCAGCTCCCACGTATGCACTGAATTAAGTAATATATAACCATATCTTTGTTCCTCAGAGAGAAATGAAAAATGGTGGTGAGAATATGTGAAAATTAGGGGTGTCGATTAATTGCAGTTAACTCACACGCTTAACTCAAAAATTAATCGTGATTAAAAAAATTAATTGTGATTAATCACACTGTTAAACAATAAAATACCAATTTAAATTTATTAAATATTTTTGGATTTTTTCTCTGTTTTCAAATATATCGATTTCTATTACAACACAGAATACAAAGTGTATAGTGTTCACTTTATATTATTTTGATTACAAATATTTGCACTGTAAAAATGATAAAAGAAATAGTATTTTTCAATTCACCTCATACAAGTACTGTAGTGCAATCTCTTTATCATGAAAGTGCAACTTACAAATGTAGGGTTTTTTGTTACATAACTGCACTCAAAAACAAAACAATGTAAAACTTTAGAACTTACAAGTCCACACTCAGTCCTACTTCCTGTTCAGCCAATCATGAAGAGAAACAAGTTTGTTTACATTTACGGGAGATAATGCTGCCCACTTCTTAATTACAATGTCACCTGAAAGTGAGAACAGGCATTTGCATGACACTGTTGTAGCTGGCATCACAAGATATTTATGTGCCATATGTGCTAAAGATTCATATGCCTCTTCATGCTTTGGCCATCGTTCCAGAGGACATGCTTCCATGCTGATGACGCTTGTTCAAAAAATAATGCATTAATTAAATTTGTGACTGAATTCCTTGAGGGAGAATTGTATGTCTCCTGCTCTGCATTCTGCTATATATTTCATGTTATAGCAGTCTTGGATGATGACCCAGTACATGTTAGTTTTAAGAACGCTTTAACTGCAAATTTGTCAAAATGTAAACAAGATACCAATGTGAAATTTCTAAAGATAGCTACAGCACTCAACCCAAGATTTAAGAATCTGAAGTGCCTTCCAAAATCTGCGAGGGGCTAGGTGTGGAGCATGCTTTCAGAAGTCTTAAAAGAGCAACATTCTGATGTGGAAACTACAGCACCGAAACCACCAAAAAAGAAAATCAACCTTCTGCTGGTGGCATCTGACTCAGAGGATGCAAATGAATATGTGTCGCTCCACACTGCTTTGGCTTGTTATTGAGCAGAACCCGTCATTAGCATGGACGCATGTCCTCTGGATTGGTGGTTGAAGCATCAAGGGACAATTGAATCTTTAGCGCATCTGGCATGTAAATATCTTGCGACGCCGGCTACAACAGTACCATGCAAATATCTGTTCTCACTTTCAGGTGACATTGTAAAGAAGAAGCAGGCAGCATTATCTTCTGCAAATGCAAACAAACTTGTTTGTCTGAGTGATTGGCTGAACAAGAAGTAGGACTGATTGGACTTGTAGGCTCTAAAGTTTTACATTGTTTTATTTTTGAATGCAAGGGTTTTTGTACATAATTCTACATTTGTAAGCTCAACTTTCATGATAAAAAGACTGCACTACAGTATTTGTATTAGATGAATTGAAATACTATTTTCTTTTGTTTTTTACAGTGCAAATACTTGTAATCAAAAATAAATATAAAGTGAGCACTGTACACTTTGCATTCTGTGTTGTAATTGAAATCAATATATTTGAAAATGTAGAAAACATCCAAAAATATTTAAATAAATTGTATTCTATTATTGTTTAATAGCGCGATTAATCACGATTAATTTTTTTAATCGCTTGACAGCCCTAGTGAAAATGTAAAACAGTAATGTAATTAAGAGCAAGTTCCCTGCGATTAAAAAATGTGGGTAATCCTTTGTTATTGTCAATTTTCAGAAATTAAACTCCAGTGTAGACAGAGAAAAAGGCAATCTGGGTTTGAACATAGGTGGTAGCGAGCTCTACCCTGGCTACATGCTGTAATCTTCTGCAGGATGTTGCAGATTGTACCCTAACTCCAACTGGAAGGGAAAACCATTCAGCAAAGAAGGGGTACTAAAGAAGCATGAAGGTAGCAGTAGTCCCTTCCTAAATGACTGGAAGAATTACTTCCTATATGCATCAGCTTGATATTGAGGAGCTACCCTCTCCCTGTGTCCTGGTCATGAACCCCAGTTACCTTATTGCAACTTGCTTTTGGTAGACATTTATTTTCTGTATAAAGGATCAACTATATTAATACGCTTCTTTAAAAAAGTATAACTGAAACTGTATTTTAACCATACATTTGTGAGGGGATTTAAAAATGTAATTCGGCAATTTAATTTACTGATTTTTTATTTTTATTTTTAATTTCAGTTGACATCTGGTCAGTGGGCTGTATTATGGCAGAAATGATAACAGGGAGGCCACTGTTCAAAGGAAATGATCGTATCCTTTCATGATTAATTCCTGGCAGAAAGATATGAAAAGCGTGTCAGTATTTGTGTGTCACAATAAGTTGGTTTCATAATGGATATAGATTTAAAACAATGGTCAATTAATTCTCTCCCTTGCCAAATTTCACCTGCTTTTAAATCTTGGGCAAATTACTGGATGTTTGTGCCTTAGTCTAATTTACAGATGGGTAAACTAATATTCCTGAGCTACTTCACTAGAGAGATATGAGCATTGAATCATTAATGTTACAAAGCACTCTCAGATTCTCAGGTGGAAGGTTCTATGCAAAATCTTCAATAACAGGCACCCCAGTTCAGTAGTGTGCACACACAAACCTGGTGTTGTGTGAACACCCAACCTTACGGGTACATACAGAGCCCAGTTTCAATATGTGCCTCGGGTTCGGGGCACACACTTCTCAAGATTTTATCCAGAATTGTTAGGATCTGGTTAGGAAGGTTCTCCATATTTAAAATAGAGTTGTATCATTCATTGCCGAGAACTTAAAACTTAAATCAACTTAAAAAAAATTAAAAATCCCACTTCAGTATAGACATTTTTGACCTGCTATTGTTACAAGTAACTCTTAAAATTAATATCGCTGAACAGGAATTAGAGGGAGAAATTGTCTAATTTTTTTCTGTTTTGTTTATTTGAGAGGGCTTGTGTATAACCAGTTTCACTCTTTCCCTTGGATAGATATTCATTAAGGCCCGGGTTCTGCCAGCAGTTACTATACATGCTTAAAGTTAAGCATAAGATTTTTGGGCTTTAGTATGTTTCTATTTCGCTTGTGTGTGTCTTATTCTCCCCTTATTATGTGAGAAAAACACTTCAAAATAGAAGAATGGAGATTGCAAAACCACAAAAATGAGACGAGGGGACTAGGGCAGCTGCAGTACCTGAAACTATTTTTAACACATTTTTTTAAATTAATTAGATTCAAGTATGTGTCCCTTCTTAACAACAAAATACAAAAATATCTTTTCCTGCTGGCCTAAGGGCAGCAGTTAACTAACCAGTATTATTACTGGAGCTGTGCTGGCCTTGAGGATACTTATGTAACATTTATGCATACACAAGGAAACAAGTGAGTCACAATTTCAAGCTGCACCAGAAATTCAGAAGTGGGAAAACCAGTATTTTAATAATCTTAGGAAATGAATATTGCAGAAGGTATTGGGTGAAGTTCTATAGCCTATGTTATGCAGGAAGTCAGACTAGTTAATCATAATGGTCCCTTCTGACCATAAAATCTGTGAACCTATGTTAGCTGTTGCAAGGAGAACACAATCTCATTCCAGTCTTTTTCAGGTAAGCAAAGCAAGAAATATAATTTTTAGTTCTTTTGTTTTAGTTCCATAAATAAATTCTGTTGCAAATTTGATATCAAATAATTTTTTTAACATTATTTGTAAAAGCTTTTCAGTTTCATCCATCATCTCCCACTGACTCTACAGGCATTTGAATGTGTGATCTTCATGTATTTGGAGCTCTGCAAAATCAATAGGTAAAGAGGTGCAATGCCAGACAAGAGCTGCTTTCTATGGCATCAGCCCCTGGAAACGTGCTGGAATCCCTGGAAAAGATAATGCTGGTGCTGAGTAAGCTATACTTTCTTAGGAGACATAAGGTCAGGGACTACTCGCCTTATCCCACCCAGGTTGTCTCAGGAAATCTCAGGGTTTGGAATGGAGCAAGGGGGGGAAATGACTTTTAAAAAGCTACAATAACATTTCATGGAATATTTGTCAAAATTTCAAATTTTCAAAAAATTTCAACCAGCTGTAGTCAGGACGCTACCTATGATGATAATCAGCTGGTCACCTCAGTTTCGAGGATGATGTCAACAATCATAGTTTGTACTATTGGGTCTTCGTGTGACTCCATAGACCAATTCAGGAAGAACAACATTTACCACACTGGCCACAGAACCATTTGCCTAATTGTGTTGATTGAGCTGCACATTGTTTCTGTGTCTGACACTATGCTTCCAGCTGCTCCCATGATTCTTCTCAAAGTCGTGGCCACCCACCCTTATGATGTGGCACCATGCAATATGATCAATCATCAGTTGCTCAAAGGACGAGTAAGAAATGTTCATTTTGCACAGTTTTTGTTTCAGTGTCTTTGAAGAGTTTCATCTGCCCTCCATGCTTACAATTGCTGCAGCTTAATTCAGAATATAAGATTTGTTTTGATAGATAGATAGGCATTTGAATTCCATGGCCAGCCTATCTCAATTGGGTGCAGATCACATGAGCCTTGATGCCAACTGAACCAGCTTTCACCAGGACTTCCGTGTTGAAAACTCAGTCCTGCCATATCATATGCAGCAATCATCATAGGTGTTGCAAATGGAAATTGTCAAGCTTTTTAATGTGTCATCGATAACAGGTCCATGTTTCGCACCCATAGAGCAATGTCATGAGGACAACAGCATTATAGACTTTGATTTTTGTCTGTAGACAGATTCCATGTTGCTTTCAGATTTGGTGATAGAGGCGATCATATGTAGTGCTGGCTTTCTTAATTCGCACATCCACTTCATGGTTGACTATAGCTTCGTTGTTCAATATGCTGCCAAGATATGTAAACTGTTTGACAGCTTGCAGCATAAAACTTTCCAACCTTATTGATGGGTCTTGGTAAAGTTGTTGAGGAGCTGGCTAGTATATAATCTTGGTTTTCATTCAGCTGATGGTGAGGCCAAAGTTACAAGCTGTCGCAACAAAGCAGCTTGTAAGGTGTATAAAGATCGGTGCTGTTTGTGACATTTTTCCTGTAATAGTCACATGATGAAGATCATGTCAGCAGTGCTCCACTGAGCATGAAAGCTGCACTGTGCTCAGCGAGCATGTTGTCGATGATTTGGGTCAGGAGTGGTTCAAGAGAATCTATGCAAGAATCTTGCTGGCCACAGAGAGCAAAGAGATACCTCAGTAGTTACCACAGTCGCTAGTGACAAGGTTGGCATCTTTCAGTTGTTGTGGTGTAATTTCTTGAAGCCAGACATGTAAGAAAAATTCGAAGAGCTTGTCAATGAGAAGATTTCCTCTGTGTTTGAAAACCTCAGCTGGAATTACATTGGGGCCAGGGAATTTATTATTTTTCATTACTTGAACAGCCTTCAATACCTTGGCTCATGTGAGTGGATCGGCAAGTGCAGTAGATGTGGGGCGTTTCTAGACATTATTTAGTGACTCATCAGAAACAGTAGATGAACAAGTAAGTAGTTCACTAAAATCTTCATGCCACCATTGGTGGATGGCAGTGTGATCTGTGATGAAAGATTCACCATCAGCCCTTGGTAGTGGTGTCAAGACAGTTCGGGTAGGCCATACACAGCTTTGACTGTTTGGAGTCATGTTTATCAGCAAGGGTGTGTGATTCCTCTGCTTTATGGTCAAACCACATATTTTGCATGTGGCAGAGTTTGGATTGGAGCGTACTGCAAGCTGCCCTATAGCTGGCCTATTTCAACCCATAGAGTGCGTCAGCTAAGAGCACAGCATGGATTTGTCACCTGACATCAAGGAGATTCAATATTTTATGACCATTTTCATCAAACCAGTCTGCATGATGGCATTTTGTATGTCCAACACAATTCACGACAGTGTTATCGATTGTGTCACGCAAGGATACCCATTCAGCAGTTACGTCATCACTGATCATTGGAAGAGTTTCTAAAAGGGTAGTTAGCTGTGTTGAAAATTGTTCGGCAATTGACAGATCATTCAGACAAGCAATATTTATAAGCTTGACTGATGGTTTTTTACACATTTTTGGCCAAATAATGAGGGAAAGCTTTGATGGAACAAGATAGTGGTCAGTACAACAATTAGCTCCATGTAATACCCAAGTTATGCGCACATCTTGTAGGTCCCATTGTCGGACCAACACCTAGTCAATCAAATGCCAATGACTTGAGCAAAGGTGCATCCAGATTGTTTTATATTAGTTGGGGAGTCAGAAGATAGTGTTTTCATTATTTCGATGATGCACAGCATCTGTCCTTAGCAGAAGTAGGCCATTGCTGTTCATCTTGTTGATGCCATGTTTGCCAAGTACTCCATGCCACATAGAGTCATCAAGGCCAGCACGAGCATTAAAGTTGCCTAAAACAATCAACTTTTCTTCACAGGGAGCCAATCGGATCAGGTAATTTAGTTCAAAATAAAATTCCTCCTTCAGAGTTAGTCATTGTTGGTGCATAAGCAGTAATCAGTGAAGCATAACATCTGCCTCTTTGGGCAGTCGAAGCTTCATCAATCTATCATTTATACCAGTGAGTATGTTCTCCAAACGAGAGACAAGATTATTTCTGATTGCACAGCTTATTCCTGCATTGTTGTTTTGTGGGCATTCCTTCCAGAAGAAAGTATACCCAGCACTCTCCTCAATCAACTGATCCTCATCAGCAAATTGCATCTTGCCCAGTGCTGCAATGTCAATACTTCTCTTCCAGGCTGTTGAGCAACCAGAGCAGTCTGCCTGACAGGATGATCAGTTTGGTTTGGACAGTCAAGGAATGTATGGATATTCCATGTCACAACATTGAGACAAAAAGGAACTTTTCAAGGCGTATTTGAATTTCGACCACATGATGGGCCACCCTCCAGCCGTGGTAAGCTGGTCAGGGCTGTTCAAGATGAGCAATTATTAGGGCACCTTTTTGAGCCCCCCTCCTTGTATTGAGATCGGCTGTGCTGTCCCTGAATAGAGCAGACAAGTCGATCAAGATGCTGCTGGACTACAGTATCACCTCAGGTCAATGCAGAGTGACCAAAGTCTTGACCTGCCTGCATTCAGGTTCATGACTATGAGTCCCAGCAATGTCCATCACCTGTCACTTTCCCCATTCTCCCATAACCGCAGGACTTGTTAGACTGTTGAAGGATGCATGAGAATTTGTTTAAAGTGAACAAGTAGTTGCACACCAACTTGCACACACTTTTAGCCAACAAGACCATTTCCAGTGGCAAGGTAAACCGAGACAACTGAAGGACTTGCTGGCTGCAGGTTTATTTTTGGAGTATAAACCTCTCCTCCCCATGGCATGGTGGGATGGTGGAAACAGGAAAAGTAGGGGATTGCCCTGTAGGACAAAATATGGTGGCGAGCTTTGCTTTCCAGGACGCTATGGTAGCCATGAAGGCCTACAGGGTTTTACTCCAAAACACCCTGGCTAACGGGGCTAAACCCCAGCTCCAATCACACAATCCATTGCAAACTTCACAAGTATAAACTACCCAAGGGGAGGACATTATCTGGCCCATAAAGTTGGAATATACTTGAGTTTAGGTGTTTCAGTGTCCTCAACTTTTGCAAAAGAAACACAGAACCTTGAGCTGCACAAATGTAAAGTTTCTCATTTCACCTTTGTTGTGTGTTCCGCTTTGATCTCCATTGGCAAGGAAATGGCATAATTTTTGTAGGGCTTTTAATTTTGTCACTGTACAAAGACTTGATTCCTGACATCTGGTATTCAGATCTGGACCAGCTCACAGAAATAATGAAGATAACAGGCACACCAACTCAAGATTTTGTTCAGAAACTACAGAGTCAAGATGTGAGTATACTGCTTGGTACAGTATTCTGCTAATATTCTGTTTGTTCTAGTTTCAAATGCAAGAAAACTTAATGGAAAGCTGTTCTCTGAATCTCATCATAAAAATATTCAAGAATTTTCTGGAAACCTTATTGGTTTAGTTTATTTAGTCAAACACAATTATCAAGTAGTTTTAAATTAAGTACATTGCAATAAGGTAATGGCCTACGTTTTCAAAAGTGTTCATTCATTATGGATACCCAACCTGAGATTCCGGAGCCTGATTTTTTTTTTAGAAGTCTTGAGCACCTACAGTTTCAGCTGAGGTCAATGAGAGCTGCAGGTGCTCAACATGTATGAAAATTGAGTCCTATCTGAAGGTGGTCACCTAAAACTGAAGTGTTAAAAATTAATGGTCACTTAGAAATATGTACGCCTACGTGCTTAAAGTTTCTTACATATGTGGCACATCAACAGCTCTAGCTAAATGGCTACTACTTTTATTGAGAGCACACTGATGATACATACAATGTATTTAGAAGACTGACATTTGTTCTTGTGTTTTTAACATTGCCTTCCCTGGTCCCATGTGCACACTTCTCTAGAGAGTTTAAAGCCTGTTAAATGCACATTAACATTCCTTAAAATACCTGTACATTTTAAATACTCATTGAATATATCTTAAAAAGAAAGACCTACTTTTCTAGAAACTTGCATCATTCAACAGAGTTATAATTATTTTTTCCCCCACTGTGGGTTGATACATGTACATTTCCCAAACTAAATACAGTAATATACAGGCTATAATAAACAGTTCTAAGGATCAACCTTAGGTATTGTTTCTCTCCTTTTTCTTAAAACTTGCAAACAAGGTGTCCATATGCATAGCATGCTCTCACAAAAATCATGAAAATTCACCTAGCAAGCATGTTGCTAAATCTTATCACATCAAAATGAAGAAATGTTCTAACCAATGATCATGTTTCTTTTAAGGCAAAAAATTATATCAAAAGCCTCCCAAAAGTACAGAAAAAAGACTTTGCAGCCATCTTGAAGTATGCAAATCCTTTGGGTAAGAAAATATGTCTGGATTTCTACCATTTGTGGTGGTGTGCTACAGCAGCGCAGCAGCTGCTGCTATAATTAAGGTTGCATTATGGTAATTAAGGTTGGATTCTAGCCCCTTGTTTTCCATTGCTCATAACTTTCATCTTAAGCACTGAAATTTTCCAAGACTAGTCCTTGGATAAGCAGGACTTAAAAAGTTAAGCAAAAGTAGTTTATGCTGCTGGCCCTGATCCAGCCAATGCTTAAATGTTTTGCTGGATCAGGGTCCGTGAGTAGCAAGAAATGAAATATAGATAATATAATTTTCTTATTTTAAAAAAATTATTCTTAAAGCCCTATTCTGAATGACTGTACAAGACAGATAGGGGTTAAAAACTGAAATTTGTCATGAAAATTGTCCTCAGTGAGAAGTATCTCAGGTTCCAGAGAAAAGTGGTTTTGATTTGGTAGTTCTCAAGATAACATACTGAGTAAGCACAGTACATTTTGAATTTTTCAGTAAGCTCACACAGGGCCTGATCCAAATCCCACTGAAATGCATGTAAAGATTACCATGGATTTCACTGTGGTTGCATAGCTGAGAAAATCGGTGCTATAGATATACACATGGCTGTCTGACTGCACTAGTGGATTGAAAGTGTACTGAACATGTGGATTGGCTCATAATGAAGTGGTTTTTGTATTGAATATCACAATAATATGACTTGACAGCAGCAAAACACTATCTTTATTTTCTTCTTAAAACAGTAGGTGTCTATGAAATAAAATAACTCATCTTTGTAATCATCTGTAATTCTAAAAAACAACAATGGTACAACAGCTTTAAAATCCAAGTTTGATTCAGTGGCAATATTTGAATGTCCTGTTTGGCTTGTGTTGAACAGCTGTAAACCTTTTGGAGAAGATGCTGGTGTTAGATGCAGAGAAGAGAATAACGGCAGTAGAAGCTTTAGCGCATCCTTATTTTGAACCAATTCACGATCCTGAAGAGGAAACTGAGGCAGAGAAATATGATGACACATTTGACAATATGGATTTGCCACTGGATGAGTGGAAGCGTAAGTCCATTATGGTGGGGTTATAAAAGGGACTAAGAAGGGCTAGCTGAGAAGTAAAAACACTTATCTCCTTACAAATGACTTTCTTTGGTCTTGGCAGAAAATAGGCACCAATGGGGGTCTAGAAACATAAAATGAGAGTGCCCCATCTCACGTTGTACCTCCTCCTAAGGTTGCCCCTCTGCTAGTTCCATCTCTCTCCAGGGCACCCCCTCCGCTCTGCCTCCTCCACTCCTCCCAAACCCCCCCATGCTTTATCTGTTTCCCTCCCTCCCCTTCCCCATTCCCCACCAAATTTCCTCTTCCTGAGCTCTTTCAATTCACCCTTCTCGGTCCCCCCAAGGTTAGCTAAGGTTCTAACAAGCCTTCCCTGACCCATATGGGAAATGCCTTTAGATGACCAGAGATTCTCTTTACAGTGCAGCTATTTATAGTATGAATGGAAATAAAAAATTACTTTTTGGGACAGTCTTGCTTAGCAGTGAGGTTAAGCAAAGCTGGCTGGTAGATCTGGAGTGGCCTCATCTTTATGGATCATTCTGGGTTTTTATCAAACATTCTCACTATCCAGAGGTGTCTTGAAAGTGGAAAATAATTAGATTTGTAGAATACTATTACAAGGTTTTATTGCTATTGTGACAAAGTTCCTCCTCTACCTTGGTAGGTCCTGCGCTTATTGGTAGATTTGCTCGCCTCACAGATTCACCATGTGGGTCAGGAAACAGCGCAGAGACCTTCCCCTCTGGCAGAAGCCACAGTCCAGGTCAATTCCTCCTGTTTCTGATCAGGAGTTGGGAGGTTTGGGGGGAACTCGGGCCTGCCCTCTACTCCGGGTTCCAGCCCTGTGGACTGTAGCTGTCTAGAGTGCCTCCTGGTACAGCTGCGCGACAGCTACAACTCCCTGGGCTACTTCCCCATGGCCTCCTCCCAACACCTTCTTTAGCCTCACCACAGGACCTTTCTCCTGGTGTTTGATAATGCTTGTACTTCTCAGTCTTCCAGCAATATGTCTTCTCACTCTCAGCTCCTAGTGCCTCTTGCTCCCAGCTCCTCACATGCACACCACAAACTGAAGTGAGGTCCCTTTTAAACTCAGGTGCCCTGATTAGCTAGCCTGTCCTAATTGATTCTAGCAGTTTCTTAATTGGCTCCAGGTGTCTTAATTATCCTGCCTGTCTTAATTGGTTCTAGCAGGTTCCTGATTACTCTAGTGCAGCCCCTGCTCTGGTCACTCAGGGAACAGAAAATTACTCATCCAGTGACCAGTATATTTGCCCTCTACCAGATTCCTGTACCCCACTGGTCTGGGTCTGTCACAGTATGTATAGAATAAACTTAAATGATAATTTCCTCTTTTCTCAGGGAAAGAAAGAAGAGTGGGAGTCAGTTATTGAGGATTTGGGTTCACTTTTTGTTCTGGGTTTTCTTTTTTTCATTTCCCTGATTCATACATCACAGGGATGGGAGCAGTGATGATGGATTGTTACAAATCTGCCTTTCCTAAAACAGACCTCAGCAAAGCTATCAACACCCTCCCATCTGCATGTGCCTCCCAAAGGTTGGCAAAAAAACACAGTTATTAGCCTGTGCAAGGGAACATAAGACTAGTATTCAACATGCCGTTGGCTCCAGTGACTGAGTGCAGGTCATAGTTATTACCTTAGCATAACAAATGTTGAAAATAGAGGGGAAGAGGAAGTAGCAAGTTGTACTTTGATCTCCTGGTTTTCTGCTGAAAGATACCTTGAACTGTACAGAAAGGAGGCATTTCTGAATTCTTACGCTGTGTATTATTGCTTACTGTCAATGGAGCAGGAGAATACTTCTCCTAAACCTAGTGAGCTACTGATTGTGCTTAGGTGTCCCATGAGTGGATACATCTTTATATAAAGCAGGTTATGCGGTTGCATAATTAATGCATTTGAGTGATATGCCTCTATACACAGGAGAGATTGTGCTGATTATTGGCTACTTATATACTTTTTTGTATTTTTTTAACGTGAATAATTTTTTTAATGTTGCTGATTTTTCCACCTACTCTTTCCCCTCTGCTGCTGGGTCTGCTGGCTGTCCTCTTTCTAATCTCCCATTTCTAACTGCTTTGTTTGGTGTCACTCAAATTAAAACCAAATTCCCTTAAATTTCCTAAAATGACCAGGGCTACCCTTTACAATCTACAAAACCTGAGACTGCTGACTTTTAAATAAATATAAATGTTGAGTTAATTTAACTTTCTGTTAAAAAACTAAAAAGGAAGTTACTAGTCCTCACCCCATCATGCAAACCAGGCTGTTTCTGAAATTTGTGCTTTTCTTTCATTTCCTCACATCCTTACTTTCTAGCGTTGGCCAGTATGAGAAATACTAAAATGTCATCAGAGATGATGTTCTTGCAGCATTTCTGTGCTCACCGGAACTAGGAAGTTGTGGTAACTAGATTTACAGACTATGATGAATTAAAAATAAACTTCAAGCAAAGGAAGCAACTGATGTCCCTCCACAGGGGACTTGGATACTTAGTATGTGAATGTCTCATAACAAAACAAGACAGAGACATCAGTGGCTCCTATACATACCAGGCTCAATTCTGGAAATCTAAGGCTGCCTTCACCCAGATGTCTGGCAGTCAGAAAAGTGGGGATTCGGCTCCTTTTTCCCTAACAGCTTCCTGCCTGCCTGTCCATGATTGAATTCTTCTTTGGTTTACCCTTTTATTAGGAGCCTTTCACAGCATGTTCTCCTGGTGTGAGACTGACAACCAGCTGTAGTCCTAAGGTAGTCACGCTGCCTATTGCTAATAGAGGCTGAGAGACCATCTCTTTCTGATGAGATTTGGGGCTCAGTTTTGGTCCTGATTCTCAAACTTTGGCACTTAACTTTCGGTGCCCATATTTAGGCCCCTAAGCGAGAGGGCCTGATTTTCAGATTTGCTGTGCATGGCAGCAGCTATTGAAGATAATGCCAGTTGTAGGTGCAACACTGACAATCAGGTCACTTATTTAGGTGCCTAATTTTAGGCATCCACTTTTGAAAACTTGAACCCTAGCTCTTTGTATGTTTTCTTTCCCTCATCCGTGTCTCATCCCCAAATAGACAACGTTCCAGCCATTTTGGGATTGGCTCCCGACTACTGTGTGTGAGGCTCCGTTTATGAACATACTAGCAATGCTTTCTCTTACTGTTGTTTTTCAGGCATTACCTATAAAGAGGTAATAAACTTCAAGCCATCTCCCCTGCCGGAGTCAAAGGAAACAGCAGTGTAACCGTATGAACCATCTCTTCAAAAATCAAAAGAAGCAGGAAGGGTGTAAATGCTTGTGATAACTCAGTTGTACAAACCTTTTTATAAATAAACTGGATGTAATCTGTTATATCTGTATTGTAAGGAATAATGGTGTTTTTACTCTAACCAGGAAGCTAGTGCCTTTGGAAGTAGCATTTCAAGACTGTCTGGAAACTTACCTCTATCCAAATTTTCTCATCTTTTTGTGCAAATTTGTGGTTTCATTTAATCAAAGTACTCCTCAAAATACCAGGGTTTTCATGAATGTGCTTTTAGACCAGGTATTGCTAGTTCGAGTCACAGGGTAATAGAGTAATAGTTAACACCTTAAGCAATCTGAGGCTAAATGGACAAGTGTTTCCCTCTTCCTACATGAATGGAGGGGAGTATGAGCCCCTGGAGCCAAGCCCAGAAGGCCTCAAAGGGAGTGTGCTAGCTTCCCTCTTGGTTCTTCCCTTCCTGCAGAAGCCAATTTGTGGATGATCTGCAGATTGTGAGGGAATGAAAATGTTGCTGGATAGGCTCAACAAACCTACTCTGAGGGGTGTGTACAAGAGGCAGCAGTGGCAGTCAGGGACACCCATGGCTATAAGAGGTTTAGCAGGGGAGTGAGTAGAGCCGCAAGTGGTCCTGATTTTAAATAATACAGTATTTTCTTCCTCTTCTGAATAACTTGCTCTCACTTTATATAGTGGAGTAGAGGGTCCTGATTTCCAGGGGAAAATTGTGAGGATTTATAACATTCTATAAGCTCTGTAATTTCTTCATAGTTTTGATGTGGTGATTGAAAATGTACATAGTGATCGGGGGGAGGGGGGGAGATCATTGTGCCGATGTGAGTTAGAAATAAAGCTACATGCAAAGTGTCACTTCATGACAATAGGGATGGGGATAATAATTCTTTTATTCTTCTTCAGATCTGCAGCTAGATGTTTTGTTCATATTATACACAGGCAGTGTTAGGTGTACAGAACTAATTATTTTTAAATCTCATTATCTCATTCTCTTGTGAAAAATAATCCCTTGACAGAAGGTACAATATCCACAGGAGACATCTACCTGATGAGTTACTCTGGGATATTGGTTAGAAGCTTCTATGGGTTCTTCAGCTGTGTTCATCTCTTGCACTTTCCTAGCTGCTTAGTTCATAATAATTTCACGGGAGCAGGAAATGGAAATTGACAAACCTTTGTATGTGTTTTTATGGTTAAAGCTCATCTCTTTAAAAATTGAATACTTGCATAAGGGTTACTCCCACTACAATGTGCTGCTTTGCGTCAGTGCCAAGTGGAACATCTGTGGAAAGAGACATTTGATCTTAGCAGCTAATAACTGGAAAGGAACCCAGAGATGGCTCAGTTGACTTATTTTTTTACTCAATAAACATTTTAAAGTGGAAGGCTTCATCAACTCAGTTTTTAATGATTGTTTAATATAAAACTCTATAAATACCAGTATCTAGCAGAGAGGTATTTGTGATGAACACTTTAGCAGCCAGAAGAGGTACATAGAGAGAGGAAATGGTAGCTAAAACCCTGCAATTTTATGCATGCACAAATAAGCCTTTAAAAAAACAAACAACATGCATAAAAAGAGGCAATAAATGCAACCCAAAGGAAAACATTTTAGCGCATAAGACACTAAGGAACGCACGTGTTGGGAGTCATGTTCCATTTTGCCACTACCATTTGCTCTCACCTTGAGCTTGGTCCTATGTTATTAAAGTAAATAAGTGCCTTGCCATTTACTTCAATGGGCACAGGATCAGGTCCTTTAATATCTGAGACTGTCTGTATATGGAAATTCTGGGCCTGTTCCAGCAAGGTGCTGAGAGCAAAATACCTTCAACTCTCATGGAAAGTAATGGCAGTTAAGGGTGTTCGATAGAGCTAGTCAGGAAAAATGGGACAAACACTTCAATGCATTTTTTTTTCAAAGTTTGTGTTGCTTTATATTTTTAAAATACATTTCAAAACTCTAAATTTCACCAAACCTTTGAAAATTTTAAAAATTCCTTCCTGCACTACAGTTGGTCAAATCTCAGGATGACTGTTTTGTGAAAAATGTCAATTCTGTTTTTCCTGTCTGTTTTTTTTTAATTTCATTGAGATTTGGAAAATGTTGCCCAGTTCTACTGCTCAGCACTTATTAGGATCATGCGACGTCTCCTGCATTGGCTTGGAGATGGACTTTTGCCTCTCAACTTACCATGATTTCTAAATGTAGAGGTGGACAGGCACAATGAGACATAAGCAAAAGAATTTTAATTTTTCTAAAACATTAGTGAATATAGGATTGTCTTATTTTTTTAACCCTTTCTAGGGAAAAAAAGATGTTGAAAAGACGACCTTGATGAAATATACAGAATTCTGAATGTACCAAGGAAGATACAGGAGATGATGCAATATTATGTGAGCTAGTGTCAAATGACCAGGGATCATAGAGTTAACATAGGTAGGAAGTAATATCTCTGCATCATATATCCTCAAAGAGCTTAAGATAAGAAAAATTGCTGAGGAGAGCAATAGGGATCATTAGTATGAATAGCTTATTAAAAGAAATGTGAATGTGGAGGAAAGTATACTTTGTGTGATACAACTGCTGATTCAAAGGGGGAGGCTAAGTTTCATAGGTTTTTATTTGCTATTTCTACTGGCGCTAGGCAACTCAGGTCAATAAGAACCCAATTTCTGTTTGCCTTAAGGAGAAATGTAAATATGATCTGCATGTACTCAACATGTATTGTGAAAAATAAACTGTTTTTTTAATAATAGTGGTCTCATTTTCCCATTCCTCGACCCCCCACCCACACACACACACATATACAAACCAGTTGTATTGTTGATTAAAGATGTCTGGGTAAAATATTTTTGCTGTCAAGAAATTGTATGAAACCCGATATTATAGATATATCCCATTTTAATATGAGATAGTGGCTTTGTTTATTTTGGAATGAAATAAGCCCATAGATTCTAACCTCCCCCACTCCAATGTCCAGCACTGTACATCAGCCACACAACGTGACTGAGTGTAGTGTTGCCACCTGGTTATTTCATAGGCATTCTCAGTTTTTACAGAAACATCATGACTTCTCAAGGGCAGGATTTCAAGGCCTAGACATAAAACCATTCCCTAACCTGATTAAAGAACCACTGTCTTCCTGTCCACACTGACAATTAGTAAACCTGTTATGACGTCAACACCTCGTAAGTATAGAAGAGAACTTTGAGCTAGCAGCGTTCTGGAAGTGGAGATGGGCCCTAAATCCAACAACCTAAATGCATCCTGACCATTTGACAATACCAATTGTTCAATTAATGTTCACTATCCACTGCCCTAAAAGTCATTGCTTAGAATAAAAAAGCTTATGAGCTGCTCTTTTGAGCTTCCTGCTCTCTTACCTTCTGCAAAATTCAAATATCAAGTGCCTTTTCCACCTGCTCCAGCTAAGGTTGTGTCAGATGTTATATCAGAGATTATTTTTTATTATAACTTGGACTAAAATACTCCCTTAGGGCTCATACTTGGCACATGCACATGGTCAGCCCAGAAAGCAGGCTATTAAAAATTAAGTTTCCATGCTAACCATTTGCACACTGAGCAGCAAGTCTAAAACATAGATATGCTATAGGTTTAGAGAGGACAAGAATGAAGATGGTAACTTTAGACTTGTTTTTAGGGGAAGGTCCAGTGGGGAGCTAGGGGGTGCGTTATCTGTAGCTACAGAGGGGTTAGTGACATGTCTGGAAACCTTCCTGAATATGCTCTCCCTGCCAATCCACCTTCCATCCATTCCTACATAGGAAGTAGCACTTGACTTACTATGGCCAGTGGTTCTGTCCAGTTCTGTGCATGGGCCACCAGCGCCCCAGGCAGACTTTTCTAAACAGTTTGAGAACCAAGCCTTGGGTTGCTGGTAGTTTAGGAAAAGAGGATCTCTTTTATGTGCCACACACACACACCCCTACCCCATGCTGTTGCTAGGTGATTCTCAGTGCTCAGAAGACTATTTGCACTCAGTGTGATTGTTATGCCACTATTTAAAAACTTACATTGCCACCTAGCAACCGCTTGCATCTCTCAGACATGGGAAGTATGTAGCTTATGCTGCTGGTAGCAGCCTCCCTCAGGAAGACGGCAACTGAGGACAAAGAAATTGGTTTCAGAATGCAGTGTTACATAATACTGCAGTACAAGACACACACACACACGCTTTAGTCCTGCTGAACTTCCTTCTGCAGTACAGTTTCCTTGAGCACTCCATGGTCTGCTACATCAATCACTAGTGTTTTACTTAAGGATGTGGGGACTCTCCCAATTGGATTTGACTAGTGCACTAATCCCCTCGCAATATAAACTCTACATTGCTTGTATTGATGTATTTGAAATGCTCTTATCACAAGAGAAGGGTAAGTGAAATAATGCAAATGTAAATTGACTGCTATGCATGAAATCAAATGAAACAAATTACTGTTCAGATCCTGTTTTAGAATCCTCTCAATTTTGCTGTGGAAAGTACTGTAAACATAAGGTGCCTTTTCATGGCAGGGAATGTCTTACTGTGTTTGGACAATGCCTAGTTTGGTAGGGCTCTGATCCTAACTGGCACCTCTGAGCACTACTGTAATATAAATAACAATCAAAGGCAGTGACTGGGGCCTAATGCAGTGCCCAGTGAAGTCAATGGAAAAACTCCCATTGATCTCAATAGACAATGAAAATACAATACAAACTGTAATACTTTTGAGACCACAATTGTAGCCACCAGGGGGCTGCAGCAACTAAGTTTCTGTTCCCTTTCCCAAAGGCTTCACTTTCTGTGCACATGACAGTGCAGTTAGTTTCGTTGTCTTTGTGCCCTGTCATTTGGTGTGTGTCCAACCACTTGCAGTTTTCAGGAAACTCCCTACTTTTTTGTTTTTCATTTAAATTATTTAGCTGATATTTTTAAATGCAGTGAGTCATTATTGGGGGAAAAAAAGAATTGGAGACGTATGCACAGAAAAACTTTGAAACAAAACCAAGCAGTTTGCTATCTGAAAAGCATTCTTAAGATCTGGAATATATTGCAACATGAAACAATGTTAGTATTAAAGGCACTGAAACTACCATTCAAGTAAAAAGACTCCTGAACAACAGTGGAATCACTTAGGCATATTCAGTTAGAATAACCTGAAGAAGAGCTCTGTGTAGCTTGAAAGCTACAGAAGTTGGTCCAATAAAAGATTTCACCTCAGCTATCCTGTCTCTAGAATAACCACACAACATTGAACTCCAAGTGAATGAACCCTGCTGAGCATTCTTTCTAATGCAGCTGTGACGGGTTGGATCACAGAAACCCCCTTGGGAGCTGCCAGACTGATGTGCAAAGGCTACCTCTGTTCCTGTTCTCCCTGCCAGCTCCGTGGCTTCAGCTCCCTGTCTTGGTGAAGCCAGACACACCCGTCTGCTCCAGACACAGACTCAGGGTCTGAATCACCTGTCCCAAAGCTGCAGGTTTACCTGAAAATAGCTCACAGAAGTCTGCTTGCCCTTAGCACTCAGATGCCCAATTCCCAATGGGGTCTAAACCCAAATAAATCCGTTTTACCCTGTATAAAGATTATACAGGGCAAACTCATAAATTGTTCGCCCTCTATAACACTGATAGAGAGATATGCACAGCTGTTTGCTCCCCCAGGTATTAATACATACTCTGAGTTAATAAGTAGAAAGTGATTTTATTAAATACAGAAAGTAGGATCTAAGTGATTCCAAGTAGTAACAGACAGAACAAAGTAATTCACCCAGCAAAATAAAATAAAAGATGCAAATCTATGTCTAATCAAACTGAATACAGATAATCTCACCCTCAGAGATGCTTCAGTAAGTTTTTTCTCAGACTGGACACCTTCCAGGCCTGGGCACAATTCTTTCCCCTGGTACAGCTCTTGTTCCAGCTCAGGTGATAGCTAGGGGATTCTTCATGATGGCTCCTCTCCCCCTCTGTTCTCTTCCACCCCTTTATATATCTTTTGCATAAGGCGGGAATCCTTTGTCCCTCTGGGTTCCCCCACCCCTCACTGGAAAAGCACCAGGTTAAAGATGGATTCCAGTTCAGGTGACATGATCACATGTCACTGCAAGGCTTCATTACTCACTTGCCAGCACACACATATACAGGAAGACTCACAGGTAAATACAGCCATCTGCAGACAATGGCTCTGGTTAATGGGAGTCATCAAGATTCCAAACCACCATTAATGGCCCACACTTTGCATAATTACAATAGGCCCTCAGAGTTATATTTTATATTTCTAGTTTTAGATACAAGAGTGGTACATTTATACAAATAGGATGATCACTCTCAGTAGATTATAAGCTTTGTGATGATACCTTTTGCATGAAGCATATTCCAGTTACATTATACTCACTTATCATGTTTTTATAAAACTATTCCAATTACATTATATTCACTTATTATCATGTTTTTACAAAATCATATAGACTGCATAACGTCACAGCAGCAACTAACGTGCCACTGCAAAACCTCCAGTTAAAGCAGGCAGAGTAAGGGTGAAAAGGCCCCAGTGAAGTCAACTGGAGTTTTGACTATCTGTCAAGTGGCTGGGCAGATGCAAAGAATTGTTCATCAATTCAGACGAAAATTGTTTGGGGCACCTCTCTTACTGTAGCTAATACAAATGAATGTTGTGTCTCTGTTTGCTCTCTTATAAGGTAACTGCTGGATTTGACAGCTTTTGATCCGAGCCTAAGGTGTGATGTGGCTGCTTTGCACTGCATTGTTAGTCGGTTCCAGCCCTAAAGCTGTTGTACCTTGCCATGGGAGGATAACCCCAATATAGAGGCTCCTCCTGTGGCACAGAACTGGTGTAATGACTCCTGTGCCATACCCCCACCTCATTATATCCTGCTGGCTGCTATATGGCCCTCATGCTATAGGCAGCTACAATAATTCAGAGCCTACAGGCTCCTCCAAATCATGCCGGGAGACCAGCCCAGGATCAGGCAGTGCAAGGGCTGCCTTTGTATATACTTCTCCCCGCAACTGCACTATGTTCCCCATCTATAGACAAAAATCGGGACCTTTTGGTGTTGGATTTTGTTCAGAGGAACACACCTTTTGTTTTTATATTTAATTTTGGCTTCCTTCCTGACAAAGCAATAAACGCTTTATATAACGCTGTTATATAAAGCAATGGCTAGGTATGGAGTTCCATAACTAAAAGGGGAATTTGCCCTGAGTAATACATTTTCTTTTATTTTCTTTTAAAGAAAGGTGCCTTCTTTGCTCTGACCACTTTGTATGTTGCATCCAGTTTCCCCCACCTTTCATTTGTTTTATGTCTTTCTAGATTATTTTGTGCATAGTTTCTAGGATACTAGTGACATTCAGCCTTCAATACAATGTAGTACAATGCCATTAGCATTGGTGCTGGCAGGACGGCCTATTATTAAGGTAGTCTGATTCTTCCCATTATTATAATACCCTCTTTTCAGTTGCTTATATCTTTGCCAAACTTTAATCATCGAGACTGAAATTCTTCCTACCACTTCCCCTCTCCCCAAGACAAAACAGTTCCGCTGTTTCTGATAATGAGGCTAGGGGGAAATACATTGTTTTGCTGATGTTAAAAAATTCTGGTAACTTTTTCTTTCAAAAACTCTAGCACCCCATACTTTGAAGAAGGGGTATGAAATTTAGCAAGTGGGGGGATGGCCTTTAAGTCAGGGAAGTGTCTTTTGCCATCCCTGTGAAAATCCCTTCAAATTTATCCAAGTTATAAGCCTTTGAAAAGTCTGAGTTTGCACATGCTCAGTAGAGACAGATTTTAGCAGTTAAATCTCTATACAGATTTTGTCCTCACTGAGCATGCTCAAGCTTCTCACAACTCCTAATGCTGACCAGACTGCGCAGTCTCCCTCTAGCCCAGGCCTACGGGGGCAAGGCCGACATAATTACACCTCTACCCTGATATAACGCTGTCCTCAGGAGCCAAAAAATCTTACCGCGTTATAGGTGAAACCGCGTTATATCGAACTTGCTTTGATCCGCCGGAGTGCGCAGCCCCGCCCCCCTGGAGCACTGCTTTACAACGTTATATCCGAATTCGTGTTATATCGGGTCGCGTTATATCGGGGTAGAGGTGTATATGTCACCCGCCAACATAACTACCGCCGCGCATTAGAGGTGGTTTAATTATGCCGGCGGGAGAGCTCTCTCCCACTGGCATAGAGTGTCTACACAGGAGACCTTATAGCAGTGCAGCTGCTGCATCTGTAGTGTAGACATAGCCTTAGTCTCTATGCCTCAGTTCCCCAACTATAAAATGGGGATAATACCATCCCTTCACTTCACAGGGGTACTGTGAAGATAAATGCATTAGTGTTTGTGAAGCACTCAAATACTGTTGTGATAAATGGCACAGAAAAGTCCATGAGGAATAGGGTGACCAGATGTCCCGATTTTATAGGGTCTTTTTCTTATATAGGCTCCTATTACACCCCACCCCCGTCCCAATTTTTCACACTTGCTGTCTGGTCACCCTAATGAGGAAATTGATAATTCTGTATTCAGAGCACAGTTTGAATAGTATGGGGCCACATATTGAACAATGAGAAAACAAAATATTGAATAGCTTCATCTATCCTGTGGACTGAATGAGGCAGGGGTCCTGTGGAAAAAATAGTATGTAATCATATAGCTAAAGACTGTATCATAATGCATACGCACAAGGGGACCAAATTAAGGTTCCATAGGCGACCTTAATTCTGGTATTTCCTACTTTTAGAGTGCTTGACTTTGCAAACTTAATAATAGAGAGCCAAGGCGCGTGAGGTAATAGCTTTTATTGGACCAACTTCTGTTGGTGAGAGCTTTCAAGCTTACACAGAGCTGCTCAGGTCTAGGAAAGTACTCAGTGTTACAGCTAAATACAAGGTGGAACAGGTTGTTTAGCATACACTGCTTTACAACGTTTCAAGGGACCATTCAAGGGGAAGTGGTCCATTAACACCCCTCCAGTCATAAGGATTATAGTAATAAGTGTCTCTATTCAGGTCATGATTTTTAGTGTCTAGCAAAGGTATGAATTTAAGCTCCCAGGCTCATGTTTTGAAAGTGTTGTGCAGGTTTCCTTTGTGGATGAGGACTGATAGGTCAGATATAGAGTGATCACTTTGTGATGTGGGGTTTTTGTCTTTTATCATTTTCCTGTGTGAGTTCGTTCGTGAGCATAGTGATTGTCTGGTTTCATGCACATTGCTAGTGGGGCATTTAGTGCACTGGAGGAGGTACACACCACGTGTTGAGATAGGCATGTGTAGGACTCAAGGATCTTCAAAGGTGAGTTGGGGGGGGGGAGCATTGATCACTGTAGCAGTGGAGATATGTCTGCAGGTTTTGCATCTGTTGTTCCAGAAGGGTCCGGTGCCTCTTTGAATTGGTGTGTCCTGGTCTGTGGGGAGCTTGCTTCTGATGATGAGGTTGAAGAGGTTGTGGAGTTGTTTGAAGGCCAGAAGAGGGGGTTCAGGACCCAACCCTGAAATAAATCTTTAATCAGGACCCAACCCTGAAATAAATCTTTAATCAGAGAACCTCTGTTTTTAAGTGAAACACCCACAAACTTCATAACAGTACTTTGTGATCTGTCTTGGGAGGATGAAGGGTTAAGATAACCCTGCTGAAATTTGAGCCTGTTGGTTTGAGAACATCTAGTATTTCAAAGCTGGTTCTTAGACCAGGCATTCTGTATAACAGCATGATCAAATTATGGCTGAAAACATTTATTCATAATTCTTAAAAATAAAAGGAAACATATTCGAAGTTTTCCTGTCATAGGGCATGATCCAAACCCTACTGAAGTGAATGTGAATCTTTCAACTGATTTCAACAGGCTTTAGATCAGACCCAGAGTAAGTACAAAATTTAAAATACTAGAATATGTAATTTGCCCCAGCAGTGACTAGCTTGCTTACGTGTGCAGCCCGCCCCCACCACCACAAAGATTAGTGTTGAGACAGAAAGGAAACCTAATGCAAACAAGTGAAGAAGTTCTCTACATCTGAAATGAAACCTTCACACTCATCAGATAAGTCAAACCACTGAAGTGAAAAAATTGCAAACAGAGACAGAGTTCTTCAACCAGCAGGGTGAGAAGACAGAGGCACCAACTATATAAACAAACTTCAAATCCCAGGTTACACACAACAGGCTTTCAATATGACTCCTCTTATGGATTCCAAAATAAAACTCCCTGTTAAACTGTAAGTTAAGGTTGCTAAATTACAGAACAGCTGTGAAAGAATGAAATATAAAGAGGCAAGAGTTTAGAAATTCTCAGCGTCTCAGTGTGACTTTCTCAGTTAATATTAATTCTCTAAAATTATAATTAGTGGATTAGCAATACCATCATAAGTCTTAAAAATGGAAGTTTAACTCTACCTTTCTGTGCTGTAATATTAGGGTATGTGGAATTACTGTGGATTCTACAGCCTTCTATGGATTATGATTGGATTAATGCTATGATGTCACTGATCTGATTGATCAATATAATGAGCTTGCTGCATGTCTTACTGCATTTGAACGGCTTTCCATAAACAGTATGTGTCTTCATTATTGGAAGTGCTTTGAGATGTATATTATTTATGAAAATGGAAGATTTTCCCAAAACTGTATCACCAACTCTGAGAAATGGCATATGACTGATCATTCCGCAGCACTTTTTGATGGAAGTCCAAAGGATACAGTTGAACAAGGAGAGGAATATATCACCCAAGGTCAGCTATACCCAACGTGCTAAATTCATATAAGAGTATGCCTAAATGCCCCTATTGAGGCTAATGGGGTACACTGGTGTGAGATCAGAACTTGGCACAGTGTATCCCTTATGATCAGCTACCTAACTTTAAAACAGGTTAAATTTCTTATGGCTCATCCAGCCCAAAAAGTTAGGCTTTAAAAGTTTGGGGATACTCACAAGATTGACTACAAACACTCTTACCCCAAAAGTTTCATCCTTCCTGGAAATATATTCTCTGCCACACAAGACTGATAACATGGCATTTAGGCCCCAGTTCAGCAAAGCAGTTAAACACATGCTTAAGTGTATCAACATCACGTAAGAAGACACAGTTCCTTATCCCTCCTCTGTTTTGTTGCTTTAAAGTTCACAGTTCCTTATCCCTCCTCTGTTTTGTTGCTTTAAAGTTGTTGCTTTAAAGTTCACAGAAATTTCAAAGTGCAAACATATTTCAGAGGGGTTGTGTAAGTGTATTACAAGCTTCATCAGTTCACATTAGAAAGGAAAAGATTGGTGATGCTAGCAGTATTACATTGAATTTACACTTGCCAGCCACAGTTTAGACACCGTATCTGAAAAGCTTTTAGAAGCAATTGCCTGTGGGACCTAACAAGTGAACAGAGAAGACATCTTTTTTCCCAGCAAGTACAATTTCTCATACAAGTTTAAGATGAAATATTATCTATTTATAATTTAAGTGCCAGCAGGATAGGATGCTCAGTACTAAATAAGGCACAAAAACGCACACTCTTCCCAAGAGGAAGTTACAGTCTAAGCAGGCAGTCCAGACAGAAAATGGAGTGAAAGAGCCAGAAGATGATTCTAACAAAGGGCCCACTCCACACCTACATAGATCTGATTTTACTGGAGAAAGTTGGGGGCAGGGGCACAAAAGAAGTGAGAGAAAATGGGGAATCAATAAAATGTTAAAGTAAAAGAGAAAAGTAGAAAGTAGAGAAAAAGTAACACTAGGAAAACACTAGGAAAATTGGGGGTGGGAGGGAGTCAAAAAGGCAGAGAAAGTATCTCTCTCTCCCATGCTTCATCCTTTGGTGTTATCTACCAAATCCATTTACCAAATAAAAACCAACATTACTACCTATGCAGTCAGCAGAAGAAATCATGGTCAGGCTAGTGGCATAATGCAAACGCAGGTGGAGGACCAAGTTCAATTCTGCACTTCCGGTATCTTTATCCCTGGGTGGAGCAGAACCTCTATGTAAATACTGTAATCTGCTCAGCCCAAGGATATGCGTGCAGACTTTAAGTGGCAGAAGGCATTTTCTCCCCTTCGAGCTTGGCATGTGCATCTGCAGCATTCCTAGCCTTTGCTGGCACAGGGATTCTGAGAGACCAGGATTTAGGGGATTATTTTAGCCATTCTCCCATGTGCCAGTGCAGAGTACTGGACTGAGGCATCCTTCCCAGCTTAAATCCTTTTAAACGTCCTGTTTTGTAAATATGCATTCTTACATAACTACCTAAAAGTCAGTTGAAAAACAAGAGAAATATGGGTGGTCTATTTATATACAGCCAGGTGCTGTCACCTGTACCTGTGTTGAATAGTGCTGTACGCCATGAGTGGTCCACTGAAATCAGTAGGACTGTTCATTGTATATATTGATACTCAGCGTGAATAAGGGTGCCAGAACCTGGCTTTCAGGGCTTGATTCTGCACCATTTATGTCACTGGAAGCTTTGCCATTAACTTCAATAGGCAGGATCAGGCTGCCGGAGAGTAGCTTCATTCCACTTTCAGTAGGACTCCTTACAAGTACTATTTAACATGAGTAAAGGTGGCAGAGTCTGGCCCCAAATGGCAATAAAAATGTAACTATCTCCTGTGTTCAGAGGTGGAACGCTTTCAGTGCGATGACCCAGACACTCCCTTAGTTTTCTTTATTTTAGTAAAGTATCACTTTTCCTTTCTGTGCCTCAGTAAAACTCTCCTGCACCAATATATGAATGGTGTTTCAAACGGTGTCCTTACTTTTGTCCCCTAATGTTCCTGAGTCTAGCCTTCAAATGTTGTCAGCTAAAACAATCCCACCTCTAATCTATTTACTCCTCTATTATTTTAATAATGAAAATTGCCTCTTGAGAGCATCAAGTGACTCAAACATTACAGTCATCAATCTTAGGCCACAAAACCCAGTGTGAAACCGGTAATGTTATTTAGAGAATGAAACCCCTGCTGTTCGCTAAAATCACCCTCTCCAGATAAATATTCAGTCAATTACATGCATTCCATGTTCAGCTTTCCTTCCCTGCTCCTTAGAAGACCAGTCAAAGCAAACCGCATTCTTAAAAATAATTTTAGGCACCATTTAAGTTTAAACAGTTTATAAATTATTGCCTAGTAATTTTTTCCCCATGTATTTGTTCAACTCCTGTTGTCATTCAGCTATTTAGGCTGGATTCATCATAATTTAGTTCCCTGCTAGCACAGTTGGAAGAAAAGTGGCCCAGAGACAGCAAATGACTGTGCAAGCCAAGCTATGTTACATTTCACACAAAGGCAAAATATGTTCTGTATCCAGACTAGCAAATGGATGCTGGAGTCATGGCCTCTAATCCTAGCCTGGAGGCTGAGCTGGTTCCATACATTTATTTTAGTCTGAATAGGGTTTAAGCATTAGGGTGGAGACATCTTTATCAGTGCACCTCTCAGCAAGACATGATAATAGAAAGCAATTTTCTTTGATCTCAATATAGGGAATGTGTGTTTCACAAACCACCATGTAAAAGGAACCTGCCTTTGCAGTTGTATAAACCTCCTATTGAATTGAGATAGTGCCGCTGGTATCATGGAGGCTGAAGAAAAAAATGTTAGTTCCCTGCACATCTTTCTCTGGCGATTGTTGTGTCTTTTGCTCTTTACACAACAAAAAGAAAATGAAACAATTTCTGAATGTGGGGCTGAATTAAGGAAGTTCACAGAGTGTTGTCAGTTTGGAGAGTGTTTAAATGCTGCATTAAGGGAGTGGTTAGCGGGTGGTATGCAAAGTGAAGCAATACAACAACCGCTGTTAACTGAGGTTGATTGTACCCTAGAATGTGCCCCAGAAATTGTTATATTAATCGCGACACCGACTAACAATGTCAGGGAGCAATTGTTGCATCTTTTGTTCTTTACACAACAAATGTAATATGAAGGCACCACAGCAGCACACTGGGGTCCAAGTGACCATGTTTACTAAGAGCTTTTCTACACATACAGCACTGCAGCTGCACCAGTGCAGTGCTTAGTGAAGATGCTACCTACACCAACAGGAGACCGTCTCCCATCAGCACAGGTACTCCACCTGCCTGAGAGGCGGTAGCAATGCCGAGGATTAGGTCGGTATAACTACGGTATAACTACGTCACTCAGGGTGCGACGTAGTTCTACTGACATAAGTTGGTAGCACAGACCAGGGCTAAGTATACACAACATACGAGGCCTACCTACATGTACACACTGCTGCTCGGGTACGTTACTAAACATAGAACGCAGAGAGTGCCACTAGAGGAGACTCAGACTTTTTAAAGGGATACTGTCCAGTTCCTACACACTGCGGAGATAAAAATCAAAGTTGTTCATACTTTTAAAAGATGGCAACTTGTTCTGCAAACCTATTGCCACTCTTGACATTTAAATCGGGAACTGTATTGCTGTTCGTAAGAGCAGGTAATATATCTAACATAAACTCTGTAAATTAGTATTAATGCTAGAGCAATGTATTTGTGGGGGTGGTGCAGCTTTGGAGGATTAGATGAGGGTGTCTGATTGTGAAGTCATGTTATAAACACTGAGAATCCCTGATTCAAGGTATAGATCTATATCTATAAATAGGCATATAGTGGGATTTGATGTAGCAATTAAGCAAAAGACTTGGTACCAGGACTCCTGGGTTCTATTCCCAGCCTGCCACTTAATGATGTGACTTGTAGCTTCTCACTGAACCTCTTTGTGATCAAAGGGAAGTAGTAGCTTTTGGCAGAGTAACAGATACTATTGGGAGTCCCATGCAGTCATCCTTATCCAGAAAGGGAGTGTCAGTAATAGGGGGTCTCAAATGGGGAGGAGGAAAATGAAAAGTAGCGAATATTCAGGCCTTTTGCAGATATTTGGAAGAGTCCCATTGCCCCTCTGGGAGGGGGCAGTGGGAATAGACTAGAACTAGTCCAATGGGAATTGTTTTTATAGTTATCAGGAACAAATAATTATCACATTTATACATCACTAGGATGTACATGATGCTCTATAAAAGACAATCCCTGTCCTAACAGTTTTACACCTAATGCAAACATATTTTCTTTTTCATGAGCTCAGAATGAAGTTTCCTAAAAACAAGCTTGGTTATAATGTTGTATCAGTTGATGGATTTAAGACACAGGCATTTCTTATAAGAGAGCTAGCTAAAAGGATCATGTACATTTACCTGTTTGTGTTTATCTGAATGCAAAAGTTTGGAAAGTCTAGAAAAAAATCTGAATCCAAGAATACTATTCAAGTAGAAAGTTCAAAAGTAAAGACTAATATTTCATCTGTGTAACAGTTTTTTCTTTGTAGAATTTTTAAAAGTAAATCCACTTACTTAAAAAGAATGTTATTATCTTGGTAGATTTATAGCAGGATCCATCAAAAAGAACCTACCAAGAAGCCATCAGACAGAAACACAATGCATCTGCAGGCTGTGGCTTTGATTATTTGCTGACAAATTATTATTTATAAATCCCTGTTCACCAAAGCCATTTGAAAATAGAACTTTTATTTCACTCATTTATGTTACAATATATTTTCCAAACTAAATAAGTGGGCCAAATCTTGCCGTCATTATTCAAGCAAAGCTCTCACTGATGAAAAAGATCTCACGATTTGACCATAAGGCCCATTCAGCCTATGTACTTAAACCTATGCATAATCTTAAACACATATTTAAGACTATCCCTATTCTGTAGACCATTTAACTATATGTTTCACTTTTAATCACATGATTAAGTCTCATTGACTTCAATTGGGTTACACCAGCAGAGAATTTGGCCCAATGTTTATTATTATAAATGCCAAGCCATGGGTTTTTTTCCTCCAGGAACCTAGCATAATATGAAGTAGGATTCAGGAAGCTGGCAAGTCCAGTTGAAAGGGGCAGCTCCCGGCTTAATGGAGTCAAGTGAGTACTCACCTGAAAGTTTTACTTTCTTAACTGATTTGAGCTATCTCCAGTAACAGCCAGAGGCCAGACATAATTTTCAGGTCTTGATGTGTTTTTGTCTTATCATGCTAATCAGTAGCTGACTACAGGCCACAGACAAAGGAAGTGCTGGGAACAGACAAGATGACCCTGTTTACTTTCTCAATGGCCTACAAACAATTGGTATGTATTTGCTGTTTACTTTCATCCAAATGAATTTATCTTTGGCTTATGTTAAAGCATACATATACAGCATCTTTGGAACTACTTTTACTTAAATTTTACTTCAAAAGGGGCTGGCAAATCATTCAATACACTCTTCTGTACAGTGTAGTCTTCTTTAAATCATCCTGTTAATTATTCTTAAAACCTGCATATTCATTCCTATTATTATTTACTTACCGGGAACAAAGCATTCTCAGTGGAGGGGATCCGACTATAAAATGAACTTCTGCAGGAGATTAGGCAAACCCAGAGTCTGATCATCTTTACAAAATGCTGCAAAATCTGCCTCTTCGTAAGAATCTTTCCTATGTAACAAGAATGACACCCCCCAACATTGACATTCCATCTACCTAAACAGGCCCCCACTTTTGCGCAAAAAATTTAAATTAAATTAAATTAAATTAAAACCAAGTAAATTAAAAAAATTAAAAATTAAAAACTAACAATAAATACAAACAAGCAAATCAAACCATCAACAACAACCACTGTCCCCTCATGCATAGGTCAGTTTTTAATCCCTAACAAGGGACTCCATGAATCCACTAGAGACGTGGCTATTGCTACTGATTTTATGTGCAAGGTGCTCACATAGTACAGTGATGGGCCACAGTATAGAATCCCAANTACAAGGTGGAACAGGTTGTTTAGCATAGGTAGTTAACACATATTTCAAGGGACCATTCAAGGTGAAGTGGTCCATTAACACCCCTCCAGTCATAAGGATTATAGTAATAAGTGTCTCTATTCAGGTCATGATTTTTAGTGTCTAGCAAAGGTATGAATTTAAGCTCCCAGGCTCATGTTTTGAAAGTGTTGTGCAGGTTTCCTTTGTGGATGAGGACTGATAGGTCAGATATAGAGTGATCACTTTGTGATGTGGGGTTTTTGTCTTTTATCATTTTCCTGTGTGAGTTCGTTCGTGAGCATAGTGATTGTCTGGTTTCATGCACATTGCTAGTGGGGCATTTAGTGCACTGGAGGAGGTACACACCACGTGTTGAGATAGGCATGTGTAGGACTCAAGGATCTTCAAAGGTGAGTTGGGGGGGGGGAGCATTGATCACTGTAGCAGTGGAGATATGTCTGCAGGTTTTGCATCTGTTGTTCCAGAAGGGTCCGGTGCCTCTTTGAATTGGTGTGTCCTGGTCTGTGGGGAGCTTGCTTCTGATGATGAGGTTGAAGAGGTTGTGGAGTTGTTTGAAGGCCAGAAGAGGGGGTTCAGGACCCAACCCTGAAATAAATCTTTAATCAGGACCCAACCCTGAAATAAATCTTTAATCAGAGAACCTCTGTTTTTAAGTGAAACACCCACAAACTTCATAACAGTACTTTGTGATCTGTCTTGGGAGGATGAAGGGTTAAGATAACCCTGCTGAAATTTGAGCCTGTTGGTTTGAGAACATCTAGTATTTCAAAGCTGGTTCTTAGACCAGGCATTCTGTATAACAGCATGATCAAATTATGGCTGAAAACATTTATTCATAATTCTTAAAAATAAAAGGAAACATATTCGAAGTTTTCCTGTCATAGGGCATGATCCAAACCCTACTGAAGTGAATGTGAATCTTTCAACTGATTTCAACAGGCTTTAGATCAGACCCAGAGTAAGTACAAAATTTAAAATACTAGAATATGTAATTTGCCCCAGCAGTGACTAGCTTGCTTACGTGTGCAGCCCGCCCCCACCACCACAAAGATTAGTGTTGAGACAGAAAGGAAACCTAATGCAAACAAGTGAAGAAGTTCTCTACATCTGAAATGAAACCTTCACACTCATCAGATAAGTCAAACCACTGAAGTGAAAAAATTGCAAACAGAGACAGAGTTCTTCAACCAGCAGGGTGAGAAGACAGAGGCACCAACTATATAAACAAACTTCAAATCCCAGGTTACACACAACAGGCTTTCAATATGACTCCTCTTATGGATTCCAAAATAAAACTCCCTGTTAAACTGTAAGTTAAGGTTGCTAAATTACAGAACAGCTGTGAAAGAATGAAATATAAAGAGGCAAGAGTTTAGAAATTCTCAGCGTCTCAGTGTGACTTTCTCAGTTAATATTAATTCTCTAAAATTATAATTAGTGGATTAGCAATACCATCATAAGTCTTAAAAATGGAAGTTTAACTCTACCTTTCTGTGCTGTAATATTAGGGTATGTGGAATTACTGTGGATTCTACAGCCTTCTATGGATTATGATTGGATTAATGCTATGATGTCACTGATCTGATTGATCAATATAATGAGCTTGCTGCATGTCTTACTGCATTTGAACGGCTTTCCATAAACAGTATGTGTCTTCATTATTGGAAGTGCTTTGAGATGTATATTATTTATGAAAATGGAAGATTTTCCCAAAACTGTATCACCAACTCTGAGAAATGGCATATGACTGATCATTCCGCAGCACTTTTTGATGGAAGTCCAAAGGATACAGTTGAACAAGGAGAGGAATATATCACCCAAGGTCAGCTATACCCAACGTGCTAAATTCATATAAGAGTATGCCTAAATGCCCCTATTGAGGCTAATGGGGTACACTGGTGTGAGATCAGAACTTGGCACAGTGTATCCCTTATGATCAGCTACCTAACTTTAAAACAGGTTAAATTTCTTATGGCTCATCCAGCCCAAAAAGTTAGGCTTTAAAAGTTTGGGGATACTCACAAGATTGACTACAAACACTCTTACCCCAAAAGTTTCATCCTTCCTGGAAATATATTCTCTGCCACACAAGACTGATAACATGGCATTTAGGCCCCAGTTCAGCAAAGCAGTTAAACACATGCTTAAGTGTATCAACATCACGTAAGAAGACACAGTTCCTTATCCCTCCTCTGTTTTGTTGCTTTAAAGTTCACAGTTCCTTATCCCTCCTCTGTTTTGTTGCTTTAAAGTTGTTGCTTTAAAGTTCACAGAAATTTCAAAGTGCAAACATATTTCAGAGGGGTTGTGTAAGTGTATTACAAGCTTCATCAGTTCACATTAGAAAGGAAAAGATTGGTGATGCTAGCAGTATTACATTGAATTTACACTTGCCAGCCACAGTTTAGACACCGTATCTGAAAAGCTTTTAGAAGCAATTGCCTGTGGGACCTAACAAGTGAACAGAGAAGACATCTTTTTTCCCAGCAAGTACAATTTCTCATACAAGTTTAAGATGAAATATTATCTATTTATAATTTAAGTGCCAGCAGGATAGGATGCTCAGTACTAAATAAGGCACAAAAACGCACACTCTTCCCAAGAGGAAGTTACAGTCTAAGCAGGCAGTCCAGACAGAAAATGGAGTGAAAGAGCCAGAAGATGATTCTAACAAAGGGCCCACTCCACACCTACATAGATCTGATTTTACTGGAGAAAGTTGGGGGCAGGGGCACAAAAGAAGTGAGAGAAAATGGGGAATCAATAAAATGTTAAAGTAAAAGAGAAAAGTAGAAAGTAGAGAAAAAGTAACACTAGGAAAACACTAGGAAAATTGGGGGTGGGAGGGAGTCAAAAAGGCAGAGAAAGTATCTCTCTCTCCCATGCTTCATCCTTTGGTGTTATCTACCAAATCCATTTACCAAATAAAAACCAACATTACTACCTATGCAGTCAGCAGAAGAAATCATGGTCAGGCTAGTGGCATAATGCAAACGCAGGTGGAGGACCAAGTTCAATTCTGCACTTCCGGTATCTTTATCCCTGGGTGGAGCAGAACCTCTATGTAAATACTGTAATCTGCTCAGCCCAAGGATATGCGTGCAGACTTTAAGTGGCAGAAGGCATTTTCTCCCCTTCGAGCTTGGCATGTGCATCTGCAGCATTCCTAGCCTTTGCTGGCACAGGGATTCTGAGAGACCAGGATTTAGGGGATTATTTTAGCCATTCTCCCATGTGCCAGTGCAGAGTACTGGACTGAGGCATCCTTCCCAGCTTAAATCCTTTTAAACGTCCTGTTTTGTAAATATGCATTCTTACATAACTACCTAAAAGTCAGTTGAAAAACAAGAGAAATATGGGTGGTCTATTTATATACAGCCAGGTGCTGTCACCTGTACCTGTGTTGAATAGTGCTGTACGCCATGAGTGGTCCACTGAAATCAGTAGGACTGTTCATTGTATATATTGATACTCAGCGTGAATAAGGGTGCCAGAACCTGGCTTTCAGGGCTTGATTCTGCACCATTTATGTCACTGGAAGCTTTGCCATTAACTTCAATAGGCAGGATCAGGCTGCCGGAGAGTAGCTTCATTCCACTTTCAGTAGGACTCCTTACAAGTACTATTTAACATGAGTAAAGGTGGCAGAGTCTGGCCCCAAATGGCAATAAAAATGTAACTATCTCCTGTGTTCAGAGGTGGAACGCTTTCAGTGCGATGACCCAGACACTCCCTTAGTTTTCTTTATTTTAGTAAAGTATCACTTTTCCTTTCTGTGCCTCAGTAAAACTCTCCTGCACCAATATATGAATGGTGTTTCAAACGGTGTCCTTACTTTTGTCCCCTAATGTTCCTGAGTCTAGCCTTCAAATGTTGTCAGCTAAAACAATCCCACCTCTAATCTATTTACTCCTCTATTATTTTAATAATGAAAATTGCCTCTTGAGAGCATCAAGTGACTCAAACATTACAGTCATCAATCTTAGGCCACAAAACCCAGTGTGAAACCGGTAATGTTATTTAGAGAATGAAACCCCTGCTGTTCGCTAAAATCACCCTCTCCAGATAAATATTCAGTCAATTACATGCATTCCATGTTCAGCTTTCCTTCCCTGCTCCTTAGAAGACCAGTCA
This sequence comes from Platysternon megacephalum, assembly GCA_003942145.1. Taxonomy (NCBI): domain Eukaryota; kingdom Metazoa; phylum Chordata; order Testudines; family Platysternidae; genus Platysternon; species Platysternon megacephalum. The sequence goes on from QXTE01000031.1 coordinate 7,869,137, forward strand.
AAGCAAACCGCATTCTTAAAAATAATTTTAGGCACCATTTAAGTTTAAACAGTTTATAAATTATTGCCTAGTAATTTTTTCCCCATGTATTTGTTCAACTCCTGTTGTCATTCAGCTATTTAGGCTGGATTCATCATAATTTAGTTCCCTGCTAGCACAGTTGGAAGAAAAGTGGCCCAGAGACAGCAAATGACTGTGCAAGCCAAGCTATGTTACATTTCACACAAAGGCAAAATATGTTCTGTATCCAGACTAGCAAATGGATGCTGGAGTCATGGCCTCTAATCCTAGCCTGGAGGCTGAGCTGGTTCCATACATTTATTTTAGTCTGAATAGGGTTTAAGCATTAGGGTGGAGACATCTTTATCAGTGCACCTCTCAGCAAGACATGATAATAGAAAGCAATTTTCTTTGATCTCAATATAGGGAATGTGTGTTTCACAAACCACCATGTAAAAGGAACCTGCCTTTGCAGTTGTATAAACCTCCTATTGAATTGAGATAGTGCCGCTGGTATCATGGAGGCTGAAGAAAAAAATGTTAGTTCCCTGCACATCTTTCTCTGGCGATTGTTGTGTCTTTTGCTCTTTACACAACAAAAAGAAAATGAAACAATTTCTGAATGTGGGGCTGAATTAAGGAAGTTCACAGAGTGTTGTCAGTTTGGAGAGTGTTTAAATGCTGCATTAAGGGAGTGGTTAGCGGGTGGTATGCAAAGTGAAGCAATACAACAACCGCTGTTAACTGAGGTTGATTGTACCCTAGAATGTGCCCCAGAAATTGTTATATTAATCGCGACACCGACTAACAATGTCAGGGAGCAATTGTTGCATCTTTTGTTCTTTACACAACAAATGTAATATGAAGGCACCACAGCAGCACACTGGGGTCCAAGTGACCATGTTTACTAAGAGCTTTTCTACACATACAGCACTGCAGCTGCACCAGTGCAGTGCTTAGTGAAGATGCTACCTACACCAACAGGAGACCGTCTCCCATCAGCACAGGTACTCCACCTGCCTGAGAGGCGGTAGCAATGCCGAGGATTAGGTCGGTATAACTACGGTATAACTACGTCACTCAGGGTGCGACGTAGTTCTACTGACATAAGTTGGTAGCACAGACCAGGGCTAAGTATACACAACATACGAGGCCTACCTACATGTACACACTGCTGCTCGGGTACGTTACTAAACATAGAACGCAGAGAGTGCCACTAGAGGAGACTCAGACTTTTTAAAGGGATACTGTCCAGTTCCTACACACTGCGGAGATAAAAATCAAAGTTGTTCATACTTTTAAAAGATGGCAACTTGTTCTGCAAACCTATTGCCACTCTTGACATTTAAATCGGGAACTGTATTGCTGTTCGTAAGAGCAGGTAATATATCTAACATAAACTCTGTAAATTAGTATTAATGCTAGAGCAATGTATTTGTGGGGGTGGTGCAGCTTTGGAGGATTAGATGAGGGTGTCTGATTGTGAAGTCATGTTATAAACACTGAGAATCCCTGATTCAAGGTATAGATCTATATCTATAAATAGGCATATAGTGGGATTTGATGTAGCAATTAAGCAAAAGACTTGGTACCAGGACTCCTGGGTTCTATTCCCAGCCTGCCACTTAATGATGTGACTTGTAGCTTCTCACTGAACCTCTTTGTGATCAAAGGGAAGTAGTAGCTTTTGGCAGAGTAACAGATACTATTGGGAGTCCCATGCAGTCATCCTTATCCAGAAAGGGAGTGTCAGTAATAGGGGGTCTCAAATGGGGAGGAGGAAAATGAAAAGTAGCGAATATTCAGGCCTTTTGCAGATATTTGGAAGAGTCCCATTGCCCCTCTGGGAGGGGGCAGTGGGAATAGACTAGAACTAGTCCAATGGGAATTGTTTTTATAGTTATCAGGAACAAATAATTATCACATTTATACATCACTAGGATGTACATGATGCTCTATAAAAGACAATCCCTGTCCTAACAGTTTTACACCTAATGCAAACATATTTTCTTTTTCATGAGCTCAGAATGAAGTTTCCTAAAAACAAGCTTGGTTATAATGTTGTATCAGTTGATGGATTTAAGACACAGGCATTTCTTATAAGAGAGCTAGCTAAAAGGATCATGTACATTTACCTGTTTGTGTTTATCTGAATGCAAAAGTTTGGAAAGTCTAGAAAAAAATCTGAATCCAAGAATACTATTCAAGTAGAAAGTTCAAAAGTAAAGACTAATATTTCATCTGTGTAACAGTTTTTTCTTTGTAGAATTTTTAAAAGTAAATCCACTTACTTAAAAAGAATGTTATTATCTTGGTAGATTTATAGCAGGATCCATCAAAAAGAACCTACCAAGAAGCCATCAGACAGAAACACAATGCATCTGCAGGCTGTGGCTTTGATTATTTGCTGACAAATTATTATTTATAAATCCCTGTTCACCAAAGCCATTTGAAAATAGAACTTTTATTTCACTCATTTATGTTACAATATATTTTCCAAACTAAATAAGTGGGCCAAATCTTGCCGTCATTATTCAAGCAAAGCTCTCACTGATGAAAAAGATCTCACGATTTGACCATAAGGCCCATTCAGCCTATGTACTTAAACCTATGCATAATCTTAAACACATATTTAAGACTATCCCTATTCTGTAGACCATTTAACTATATGTTTCACTTTTAATCACATGATTAAGTCTCATTGACTTCAATTGGGTTACACCAGCAGAGAATTTGGCCCAATGTTTATTATTATAAATGCCAAGCCATGGGTTTTTTTCCTCCAGGAACCTAGCATAATATGAAGTAGGATTCAGGAAGCTGGCAAGTCCAGTTGAAAGGGGCAGCTCCCGGCTTAATGGAGTCAAGTGAGTACTCACCTGAAAGTTTTACTTTCTTAACTGATTTGAGCTATCTCCAGTAACAGCCAGAGGCCAGACATAATTTTCAGGTCTTGATGTGTTTTTGTCTTATCATGCTAATCAGTAGCTGACTACAGGCCACAGACAAAGGAAGTGCTGGGAACAGACAAGATGACCCTGTTTACTTTCTCAATGGCCTACAAACAATTGGTATGTATTTGCTGTTTACTTTCATCCAAATGAATTTATCTTTGGCTTATGTTAAAGCATACATATACAGCATCTTTGGAACTACTTTTACTTAAATTTTACTTCAAAAGGGGCTGGCAAATCATTCAATACACTCTTCTGTACAGTGTAGTCTTCTTTAAATCATCCTGTTAATTATTCTTAAAACCTGCATATTCATTCCTATTATTATTTACTTACCGGGAACAAAGCATTCTCAGTGGAGGGGATCCGACTATAAAATGAACTTCTGCAGGAGATTAGGCAAACCCAGAGTCTGATCATCTTTACAAAATGCTGCAAAATCTGCCTCTTCGTAAGAATCTTTCCTATGTAACAAGAATGACACCCCCCAACATTGACATTCCATCTACCTAAACAGGCCCCCACTTTTGCGCAAAAAAATTAAATTAAATTAAATTAAATTAAAACCAAGTAAATTAAAAAAATTAAAAATTAAAAACTAACAATAAATACAAACAAGCAAATCAAACCATCAACAACAACCACTGTCCCCTCATGCATAGGTCAGTTTTTAATCCCTAACAAGGGACTCCATGAATCCACTAGAGACGTGGCTATTGCTACTGATTTTATGTGCAAGGTGCTCACATAGTACAGTGATGGGCCACAGTATAGAATCCCAATGTAGATAGTATCAGAGGGGTAGCCGTGTTAGTCTGGATCTGTAAAAGCAGCAAAGAATCCTGTGGCACCTTATAGACTAACAGAGGTTTTGCAGCATGAGCTTTCGTGGGTGGGTATTCACCCACGAAAGCTCATGCTGCAAAACGTCTGTTAGTCTATAAGGTGCCAATGTAGATAGTATATTTCTAGCACCTACAGGTCCCAGTCAGGAGCTGGAGCCCCAAGTTCTAAGCATTGCACAGACACCTAATGAAACGATGGTCCCTGCTACACAAAGCTTATGTATGTTTGAAGAGCAGGAATTTCACTTGCATTATAATAATCTTCAACTCTTGTCCTCCTTTTCTCCTTCCACTGTCCTCTCAGAAACAACCTGTGTTGCACACAGCATTTACCCAACAGCTGCCTCTAACTTTACTATCAGCTTTGTATTGCCATCCACTGAATGCAGCCTACATGTACTTCTAAGGATGTTTTACCTCTTTGTAGGGCTGCACTGAATTGAGGTTCTGAGCCTAAAAGCTTCTCATGTAAGTAGTCCAACTGACTTCCATGAGAAATGATTACTTAGGTGAGGCTGGACTGAAAGCAGAGTGGCCCCAGGGGTAGTGCATTGGATGGGGATAAAAGGAGATGTGAATTCTTCTAGTCGCGTTTGCCACTAACAAATCACCTCACCGTGCCCCTGTTTCCTAGGCCAGCCTTTGTCTAGCAGGTCTATTTAGAAGCTGTTACTTACTCACTCTTTGTATGGTGCTAAGTACCCTGGGCCCCTGGCACTACTGTACTAGCTCCTGCCAGTATTTCCATGGCCCTTATTACCATTGTATCTGAGTGTCTCACAGCCATAGGCAGAGGGTATCATAGGCCGGGGGAGGCTGTACCTCCCCAAACAGCCTGGCATAACCCTGCCCATGCTCTGCCTCCAGGTCCCCTCCTGCAGTTCCTGCTCTTCCCTGGCCCAGGCTCGCTGGGGCGGGCTGGCCTGCCGCCAGGACTTGGGGCAGCTGGCGCTGGGACCATGCCACCTGCCTGGTGCTTGGGGCGCTGGGACTGCGTCACCAGGCGCTCTGGGGCTGGGGGCGCTCGGGTGGCCCAGGGCTGGGGCTGGGGCCTGCGGTAGCGGTGCTTTGGGCTCCTGAGGGATAGAAGGGGAGGAGGAGGGGCTGGGACTCAAGCAGAAAGGGAGGGGCCGGGGGCTAACCTTCCCCAATGGCCAGTTCACCAGCCGCCCATGTTCACAGTGATGAATGTGTTTAGCCTCACCACACCCATGTGAGATAGAGAAGTGCTATTATCCCCATTTTCCAGATGGAGAACTGAGGTACAGGGAGATTAAGTGAATTGCCTAGTGTCACACAGGAAATTTGTGACAGAGCAGGGAATTGAACCTGGATCTCCAAAGTCCAAGACAAGCACCCTAACCATTGGACAATCCTTATTCTCCAATAAATAATGAATAGTAATAAATATAAAGCTCCTCATTTGTAACATCCCAGGGCAGTAGCCCTGTTCTCTTGAACTATCTACAGTATTGCACTATGTGCACCTACAGCTCTTTTTAAGTAAAAATAATATTTCTGATTTAAAATAAATTAAAGCATATCTAAAACCATTCGTATTAACAAATTAAAGAAAACTCTTTCAGTACCAAACACAACTATTCCTCACAGTTATATTGGTGCCAGTATCTATTTACCATCATTTTTTGTAATCCACCAAAAACAAAAACAAAAGAAGAGATGATGAAATAATTGTTGTCATAGAAGAAAGCATGTTCTATGAGTGTGGCAAAGTATAATGGCAACTGGGATGTTAAAGTACAAAATATTTATTCTACTACTGACAGAGCAGGGCTTCTTGGAAATCTCTCATTAGGACTGTGAGTAGAGAGCGAAGGCACAAAGCTTTAAGGGTTGAATCCTTTTCAAACCATCTTGCATTTCTACAATTATTTTATTTGTTTAATATCTAAACTGATTCTGGCTAAATAGTGCACCAAATCTTTAGTTTAACTTTTTTTTTTTAATACTTAGTTTTCTAATCTGTTCAGATTGCCCAAACAAACTCCTGCCTTCTTTGAAGAGAATTCCAGTCCCATTTCTTATAGAGTCTGATCAGTGGCTCCTCATTAATCTCTGTCTCCCTGGGAACAGTCAAAGGAAATGAACAGAGTAGAGGAGGAGGGTAGTTTCCAGTGACTATTCAAGTTATCAGGGTCCATCAACAGGTGACTGTCTCTCATAGTCAAGAACAGTAAATATGGCCTGTGGCTAAGGGAGTGACCTCACAACTTACTTCAAAAGTCTTGAAGAGAATCAAGCTTGAATCACATGTTCAGGAACAACATGCCTGTAGAACACAGCAGTTACTTTTTGACTGGACAGCATCACATATTTCAAAGCTAGCAAAACTTAGTTTAATAATAATGACAAAAAAGGCATGTAGGCCCTGCAATTTCCTCACTCAGTTTCCTCAGCAATTCTTACTTTCTTTGTTTTTATGTAGGTCTTACTCAGGCAGCCCGTCCATTGAAGTCCCACAAGGATTTGGAAGAGCAGCAAGAGATGCAGCACAACCAGATGAATGAAGCAAAACAACATGTGGAAGTGGGATGGGGGTGGTGAAACACATGGTAAAAAGATCCCCTTATGAAGCCACGTGCAAATTCACATGGCAACTTTTTCACACCATGCTGATGAGCAACTAAGTAGCCACAAAAAGAAAAGGCAACACCAAGGGCTGTAACTCCTACTTCTGTGGAGGAGTCAACATACTAATTGATGTGAAGTGCTCTGCAAGCCATGTCTCAAGTTTAGTGACTGGCTTGCTAGAGTCTTATTAAAAATGATGAAGAATAGCCAACTGTTGGCAGACTGCATGTCAATTGGAGTTCCCTCCATGGAGGATGTCAAACTACTGAGGCCTACAAATAAATATAGCTTAAAAACTTCCTTGTACTTAAGACTGAACTGTGAATGTGTGGAACTGAAGTGTCAGAATGGAGAAGGCTTACCTGGGAAATGATGCTGCTGAGAATAGCACAGGATGAGCAATTTGATTCAGCTAATATACCCTTCAACTAGATGATTACCAAGGTGCAACAGAATCAAGAGCCCAATCCTAAGGACTTTGTTTTCAGGCAAAAGGCAGCCAGCAACAATAACTGGAACTATGACCTACTAGGTAATGGTTTCAGTTGCTGCCTCAAACCAGAAGCAGTGACAAATAGCAAGGAGAAGGGGTATGTGTTTATGAAAGCTAGTGATCATAGTAGGGCTGTGTGGTCACTGGCTTTTGATTCACATGAACTAAAAAGCTGAAAGTAAAGTGTATTCGAAACCATCACATTTTATAGCTAACAATACATGTATTCATTTTTTCCATACTCAAGGAGCAGATACTTTTAGTCAGAATGATAAGAATACACAGCAAAACAAGAAAGGGCAGAAGTGAAGCCTCCATGAGAGAGCACACAGTATGTGTCTCTTCTGACAGGCTGCACTGATCTCTCTGAGACAAGAGGAGCTGTCCCTCCAATTCCTAGTGGAGGCGTATTGAGAGGCCAGCATGGAGACGCTTGATGTGGTCATTCTATTGTGCTGTACCTGTTCTATAAATTGAGATCTTCTGTCTCCAGGACGCTCAGTCCATCTGCCTCAATAAGCACCACATTCACTCACACACAATAGTTTTCTTTACAGTTAGAAAGTGCAGATCCTTTTAAAGACAGAGCACAGTAAGCAAACATGAAAATTGATTTAACTTCCTGCAGTGCTAATTTGGGACTAGAGTGAGTCTTTAGATACAATGCTGAGTAAGTGGCAGCTCATAACTGTTCCAATCCAGGAACAGCCCCAGGAAGAAATTGTGACTCAGAGATTCACAATTCCTTACTTTGAAGGGGAGAGAAGGGAATAGTTGCTATATAATACAGCCCTGGAAAGGGTTCCACTTGCTTCCCCACTCACACCTGGCCAGCATCTTAGAGCCAGGGACCCTCCTACTTCCTCCCTCTCCCCACCCACCTGCTCACAACCCAGAGACCAGCAGTTGTTCTCCATTCTACAGACTGAAACCCATGTAGGCTGAGCAAGAATTTGAGTGTTTAAACCCCATTATTCCCTTGCTTGGCTGAGAAATGCATGGGCACAATCTCACCATTTAAGTGAAAAAATTAATGTTGCCTGCAACAAGCTGAGAATTTGTCTTAGGTCTATGTTTTGCCATTATATAATAGTTTGGAAGAAATCAAATAGGATTTTTATATAAAGAGTGTGGGAATTATGTTCAAAATAGTTAATAGCCCCCAGGCCTTTTAATAATATATGTTTTACAGCACTCAAAAGTGTGCTAGGAAGCTCACATTACAAATAAGAAGGCAGGGTCCCGATGCTGGAGAGCTTCCAACCTAATTTCAGACATAAAGCAATGAAAAACACAACAAAATAATTCTGAGGGGCTGAAGGAAAGGGGTTACAACAATAGGATTATGAGGTTACTCAGCAAAGGCTTGTGCACAGCATGGACAAATACAGAACTCCTTGGGGTTTGTTTGAGTATTTTGGACACATTGGGGTTTGTTGGAGTTGTACACATTCTCCTGCAGCTCCGAAATATGCAGTGCCACTAAGACTGAGGGATGCAAAAAGGTCTGTAAACCACCTTTGTGCTCTCCTAGTCCTGCTTCAGTTGGGCATTGGGCCAGCCCATCAGCATATGTTACATCACCTGTCAAGAACCCCTAGCAGTTGTTACAGCTGCCAGGGATTGCCAGGACACAGAGAAGCCTTGATCACAACTCTGCTTCCTATTCATGTGTGCCTCCTACTTTGGCAACCAGAAGGAGTGGTGGTGCCCTAAGGGCCTTTTTGGAGGAGGATTTTACCTACATGGTGTTATCTTCCCATGGGTTATATATGTTGGGTGACCCCCATTAAGGCCTCCCCCATTGATTTAACTGGAAGTTATGTACGTAGAGGTTTTGCAGGATCAGGTCTACGACTTAGTTCTGTGCACACTGGGCAGCCAAACCATGTCAGAGGACAGTTTTAAGAGTTTCTTTGAATTGGTTTGACACTCAGGCCCAGATTCTCCTGTGTTAAGGCTGCTTTGTGCCACACTGTCATTGCAAAGTAGCTCCAAAGCCAACAGGTAAAAGCCTGGCCCAACTGAAGTCAATGATACTAAACCAGTTTCTTTGGAACTACATCTTTATTGAGTTTAAACGTGGCTCCTACATTTGAGTTGAAGATGGAGCACTTGATGAACTTGACATTGATGAATAAAGGCTTGAAGTGTTTCCCCATAGCCCTAATTAGTCTTATTTTGTATTGCTCTTCTCTAGTTTGAAGAAATGGAGACAGGTATAAATAAGCCATATTTGTCCTCAGAAACAAGGAGCAAGAAATGAAACAATAAAAGAAAAAAAATCCATGGAATATTTGTTTTTTCCAAACAACAGTATTAATCCCTGGGAACTTTTATGTTGTCATTTTTCAGGGTATTTAAACAGATCATGTAATTTTCCTGCTAGCTTACAAACAATAAAACAAAAATGTATGGTGAAATCCTGACTCCCACGGAAGTCAGTGGGAGTTCTGTCATTGATTTCAATGGGTCTAGGATTTCACCCCTAGACATTTACACATAACTAGATACCTGATATCTAGTGTATTGTCTTTCTAAAATCTGTTGCTGCTAGAGGTCTGAAAACATTCTGGAAGAGTCTATTTTAAATCAAGCACTATAACTGCCATGTCTGAGCCCTTCAAAAAGCTATTATGAGCCTATTTGTTTTAATTATATACACATCTATTTATCAGCAAAAATACTTTGTAGTAGATTTATTCTGATTAGGACCTGACATTTTATTAATATCTAAAAAGTTCTTGAAATAAGTTTACATATTGTAAAGCAGACCAATTATTGCGTGTTTCAGAGTAAAAAAAATGAATTATTTGAGGAGAAATGGATCAAGTGATAAGAAATGGATTTAAAAAAAATTGATATAAATAGAGCGGATGGAAAAATCTGTTTTCATCAAAATTTAAAATTTCCATGAAATTTTTTTATCTAAAGTTTGAAACTCAAAAATTTTCAACCCTCTTTTGATATAACTTTTCTAATAGCAATATGTATGCTAGCTGTAACTCAGATCCTATATGGCCTCAACTAGTCTGCTCCCTTTTCTGGGATATCTGGCACCCTTTGTTTTAATACTATGTAAGAAAATAACTTGCACTATCAGCAATTCTATTTATTTTTAATTTACAAAACTGACAATAGAACTTGTGCTAAAAAAAAGGGTGCTGGGAGTAGTATTTGCCGTTATACATTTTCATGTATTTATAAAATGTTAATGAAATGATATTCATTTATTAGTAAAATAATTAAAATACATAATCATCTGAATGCCTTAAATGTGTATCATCTTTCATCTCAAACACTCCCAAAGTCCTGTACAAACCATAAGCAATATTCTGGCTTTGTGTAAGTGTGTGTTGCCATAGATGACTGTAGCTGAAGCCAGAATATGGTCCTATACTATCCATTTAGGAAAAACTTCCCCCACCTCTGAACTTGAATATACCTTCTGCTAATCTAGTCAATGAAAGATGAACATTCTATAGCTAAATATATAATCCTGCCTCTGGATATCCTACTCAATGAGACAATACAGTAAATTCCATAAGCGCTCAGTTCTCTGACTCCTATTGAAATCAACAGTGGTTGTGGTGCACTTAACACTTCATGGGATTGGGACTTAAGAGAAGTTTCCAGACAGAATATTCGTTTACTAACAGAAAGCTGTCTCCTTTGTAGTACTTGGCCACATAAAGAAAGTGCCTCTTGAAGTTGTAAAACAGTGCAAGAGACATGGGGCAATTACCAAAAGCAAAACATTTTCACTTGATAAGTCAACCTGGGCTGTTTTTTTCTGCCAAATCAGCAATGTCTGACAACAAAAGAGACACACCAACCCCAGGAGACAGCCTGTCTGTCAAGTACTTTTCTAGGGGCTCACTTAATTTGATTTAGCATGCACATAACAAAACTACCATGTGTCACAATTTAATATGCCACATAGCATGCTGCAGCACTGACATTTTCAGACTCATGAAATCCCATATGTAAATTTTGCATTTAAGGAAAGTCATTGTCTCCACCTCCCTGGTTATCACAACAATCACTTGAATGGGCAATAAGCCCAGGTCTTGTCTTGAGTGTTTTGATAAGCTGTTGATAAACGAATGGGGCAGTGAGCTTGTGGTGTATATAAACCACAAGGCTTGTGTGTCTGAACACTGGCGAGGAACTTGACAATTCCATATTTAGCAACTCAGGAGTCACACAAAGATGTTTCCTGCAGCACAGATGCTCTTTGCTCTGAGTAGCTTCCTAAGATTGACAATGGGTTTTGACATCGGATTATCCACTAAGTGTGTAGCAATACCTATGGAGATGGGCATGTGCCACAGCATTGGTTATTCTGAAATGAGGCTTCCCAACCTGATGGGACACACAAGTATGGCAGAGGTTATTCCAAAATCTGCTGAATGGCAGCACTTTGTGGAAACTGGCTGCCACCCTCATGCAAGGACATTCTTGTGCTCTCTGTTTGCGCCAGTCTGTTTAGATACGTAAGTACCATGTCATGTTCTAAAATCCTGCCTTGTGTACCTGAATAGATATCAATCTGAATGCATGTTGTTAATCTTAAAATGAAGATAATTCTCAGCCAAATTGTTTCTCTTTTGCTGAAGCATATTTATTAACTTTTCTTTTGCCTGCCTGTTCCAGGAAAAAATTCCACACAAGTGTTCTATTTAAACGGNCTAGCAGGACCAATTTTGCCCCAGATCCCTAAGTGGCCCCCTCAAGGATTGAACTCACAACTTTTCTTTTGCCTGCCTGTTCCAGGAAAAAATTCCACACAAGTGTTCTATTTAAAAGTTGGTAATGATGTAAAAAAAAAAAAGAGTGCTGTGATCAAACAATGTTGGGTTTTATTTTGTTTGATTGCTGTGTTATTCATTTTAATAATTTAGGGTCCAGTCCAACTACTGCTGAAATCACTTATTGGACATAGAAGTAGGCCCTTATTGAGTGCCTATCAAAAATGACATACAGGCATTTTTCTTTAAACAATGCATGAATTCTAAAAGCCAGCCCAAGGCCCAGATACAGAACCTTCAGCAGCACCCTCTGTCTGTGTAGAATTGCATCATTGATGAAGACTGAGGATGTTAAACACTGACATATAAGAAAGACTGGCACAATTCTGTACAGAATTTACTGTAGGAATAATCACTATTGTCACTGACTTCCAATAAATTTAGCTGATTGGACCTGATTTTTATTTTTTCACAGCTTCATCCATCCTTGTAGGAGTATGTGTGTCGCTGTTCGTGACAGCTGTGCTCCTCTGCTCCTCTGCCATGGACTGTCTTGGCCTGACAGTTTGGACTGTGATCGTTTCCCTGCTGATGAGGACATGTGTCTAGCATCTCTTAGCAAAGAATACAAACATATTCATAAAGGTAGATGGAGTAGATGGGTGGGAGTGGCTGTGAGCTCTTTTAAAATCAAGTGTACAGAATCAATCAAATACAACTTGAGGAACAAATTTCGAAAACAGTCTCTTGTAAATAGTCATTTCCATGGGTGCACATTTATTCAGTTTGTGCATGCATGCAGATCCGTTTTGCACCCGATCCTGTGAAGTGCTGAACACCTTCAGTGTAAACTGGGCCAGATTTTAATTGGTATAATCAGTATAACTCCACTGAAGTCAAGGAAGGATGGTCAGAAGGCAGGAGGAAGGCTAATACAATCATGCATATATGCATCATAATCACCACTGTATCAATAGAGGTCAATGTATTTTATTTATTTACTGATAGGCGTGTCTATGGCCCTCATCACCATGTATTTGAGTACTTCATATACACAATAAATTTGTCCTCACAACAGCTCTGTGAGGTAGGGAAGGATTCCCATTTTAGTTCTGGGAAACTGAGGCACAGAGAGATTAATGCCCAGATTTTAGCACCCAGCAGCTCCTATTAAAGTCACCTTTGGAAATCTGGCCATAAGTGACTTGCCCAAGCTCAGACAAGAAGTCTGTGGCAGAACCAATACCATTTCCTAGCCCTAGTCCAATGCCTTAACCACAAGATCTTCCTTCTAATGAATTTAGCATAGCATCACCAATAGAATTGCTCCAATACACATACCATAAATGGTACAAATTGATACCCTTGTCACTCTTAGCAAGGACTGAAAGGGCATGGAAAATGAAACCCCTTTTCATCCATAGAAGGGGCCCATTTTCAGAGTACTGTCTGGAAGCTTGCCTATGTCACACCTGTTCTGTGGTTAAGTGGAGAATGTCACTCTTCAGGCCTTTCACCCTAGCACCTTTCATTGGCACTAAATTAGGACAAAACAATAATGAGACTTTAATATTTCTTACCAGAATTGCCAAAGCCTATATGCCAGACCTGCCCAGCAGTGGAGGAATTCTTTACACAGAAAAGAGTACTAGATGTTTTCTGTGCCAACAACTTTGGTAAGTTCTTGTTAGTATATGTATGATTAAAGAAACTATTATTTTCATTCCTGAATAGTGGACACACTTTGTCACTTCAGATATATTCAAAAACTATCTCTAATATAATTGGTAGTTTGTGAGGGGACATCAAGGGCTAAATCCTGATCCCACTAAAGTCAATGAGAGTTTGGTCACGGATTTCAGGGTGTGTGTGGGTGTCAGGATTTAGCCCCAAATGAATATTTTCTGGAACTTTTTTCTCCTATAAACAATATACAAATAGGTCTCCTGCTGATTTCTTTTGAATGATGAGGTTGCCTTATTGTCTATTTTATAACCAAGTGGCTTTTTTATTCTAGTCTAGTTTGCTGTACTTTATTGCAGTGTACTTTATGGATAACATCTGTGGCAAAGGAGTGAAGTGGCTTTTTTTGGCAGTTAAAACCAAAAGAAAGCTGAGGCACTTGGCTGTTTGACATTAAAAGAGGAAAGTTCCTTACTGATTGTGTACATGTGCATTATTCCTGTTAACCACACAAAGCAAGATTCAGTAAACAGCAACATTAAAAAAAATCTTACCTGATGAGGGTTTGAAAGTTCTGGCTGCTGCCTCATTGGGGTTCCACTGACAATACTTTGAGATTACAGCCTCTTCCAGAACCCACAGAAGTCAATGCTAAGACTTTTATTGACTTCAGTTGACTTTGGATCAGGCCTTAGGAGAAGCGTGTGTGGAAATGCAATAATGCAGTTTGATGTGGGGAAAGAGCTGGATGGGAAGCTTTATTGAGAAAGGGAAGAACTAAAGAAGGTGGAACAAAGAGCAGGCAGCAGTAGCCAGATATTTTGCTGGTTGATTCTGCTGAAAAATGGACAAAGTCACAATTTCAGTAAGACCAGCTGGGATACTGGGCTGCCCTACAAAACTGGAATACCAGTGTGCTGGAACATCTGGTCACCCTAGTAGTTGGACACATGCAGTGTCACTAAAGATATATGACAGTGATCTTTGTGAGAAGATTTTCCTGGTTGTGTGATTCAGTGAAAAACTTCTCTTATCTATGTCCCTCTTTAAAAAAATACTGCCATAATCTATGGCAATGACCCAAAACAAAGGTATGACCTAATACTTATACTGTAGAATACTCTATGGATCCCTCCACTGCTCATTAGGCAGTATTCCTTGCTACATTTAAATAGTTAAAGCAACTTATGTGTTTTTTTCCCCCAGCGGTGAAGGTAAAGCTGTCCAAAAAGAGAACAGTTTCTGGTGATCAGGAGTATAATATTGAATGCCAGGTGGAATTCATCAACCAGGGTTTGCTCTTGCCTTATGATACTCGGAACATGATACAACAGTGGTTGCTTATGAATGAAAATTGTACTCAGAGGATGACCCAAACCTACCGCCCCATGGTGTATCTCATTGTGGGGAATATTGAGGAGGGTACTGTTTTAGTAAACCAAATTTACCGCTGGCAGAGGAGGGACTCCCAGCTGACTTTGGCCACACGGAAGTGGAAACACCATAAATGTTTATAAATATTTATCTTGTGGTCCCTGATACATGTAAAAGGTGACTATACTCCTCATACCAATGCAATCTTGTAAATAGAAATGTATTATAAATGCAGTGTAAAGTCTTAATGTAATTTTTTAAAAATATGTTATAACAGGTTGAATTCAATCTGGGTGTAAGTGGACATAAGTTCTGTGTGGTAAATGGTGTTCCAGCCACTTTGGCCCAGCATGTATAAATGTGTATCCTCAGATTGTTGTGAAAAATCTTGCATAATATGTATAACACTGTCATAAAACACTTTCTTATGCAAATCATAACAATGAATGCTTCTAATGCTGTTTGAGGTGCTCAGCACCTCTAAAAATCTGTCTGTCTACAGTTTCTTAAGTTTTCTGTATTGCTCATCACTGTAATATCTCAGTATTGACTTTTACATGCCTAACTATGGTTTTAGGTGCCGAATTTTAGGCACCTGCTTTGATAAAATTTGGCCTAGATCTACACTAATAATCTACTTAATTTCTTACATTGATGGAGTGTTTTAAAAGAAGGTGGCCCTCTACTGGACATTTCTATATGGATAAAATGGTTTCCTTTTCTGTCAAATAGACATCTGTATGAGTGCCTCAGGGCCAAGGGGCCTCAGTCTCAAAAGGACATGGTTGGGTGGCTAGTTTTATTTTATAATGGGTAGCACTTACAATACCATAGTATTAATATTTTAAAGCATAAGACGAGTACAGTTTTTGAAAAAGTAATTTCTTTATTATGTGTGATCATTTTGAAAGTGTACACTCCTATTGGAATCTGAATCAGAACTCTACTGAATGTATCTAGTCTGTTTTCATTTTATTAATTAAAATAAAACATTCATTACTTTAAAAAATCAACACAGGTGCTTTGCCAGCTGTCTCTGGGAATTACACGGGACTAAGACAACTGCAAAAGGCACTGATAATATTCAAGAAATGTAAAACATTATACTGGCCAAATGATTGTAAATAGCATCATCAGTTGTAGTATACCTGTGCTGATCTTAAAAAACAGTGGTGATGGATGGGGCTCAGCTTAATTTCAAACACATAAGAACTAATTTCATAAAGATGTATAATCAGCACAAAAACATGTAATAGCTACTGCATAAATTATCAGCTACACCAGTAATATGCTACCTGTTGTGTTTGTATATTTAAAAAGTTTTNTGGCCCCCTCAAGGATTGAACTCACAACCCTGGGTGTAGCAGGCCAATGCTCAAACCACTGAGCTATCCCTTCCCCTATGCTACCTGTTGTGTTTGTATATTAAAAAAGAATCTGGAATTTTAAAGCAAGGTCCTGTCTAAGGTCCCAACTACACCTGCTAGCACATGATTCTCTACCATGCTCCAGGGCATCCTTATTAAAACTAAGCAAATAGTTTTTAAGTGATTCATTAATCTCCCTCTTGTTCACTTACATACACAAATTTAAAAATCTAGCTTACACTTAGCTAATATATACAACCTTGTGTTCCTATCATTGTTACCCCTGGCTTCTCTCCTCCCACCATTATGTCCTATACTCACCTGTCACATATTGTCCTTAGTTAGATCCCAATCCTTTAATAAATGCTTTGATTGAGTCTACCCTTGCAGAGCTCATTGCAGACTGTAAGCTCCCTGGGGCAGGGACTGTCTTCTGTCCGATGTTGTTCAGTTCCCAGCACTATGGAATCCCACTCTTTGCCTAAGACCAATAGTAACAACATGGCTTCTTCTTACCAGTGAGGACAAGAAAATACGGGACTGAATCAGATCTTAATATATATTTTAGAGCTGTTTGCCCATCCATACTGGCAATAAAAAGTTGTATTTAAACTGTTATAACAGTATCCCCTATTCATAACAGAGAGTTGTGTACAAGCATGTTTATTCAAGTAGTGCAAATAGGCCCCAATATGAATCTTTTCTAATAATTAAAAGCCATATGGCATAGAGGTTTCTGTATATATTGTGGAACTCTTGTTATGAATTGAGTAGTGTTGTTACTGGGAAAAATCCCATCCTTAGGTAGGTGTCCACAATTCCCATTGACATTAATTAAATGTAAATCATTTGCCAGAGGATGTTGTGAAGGCCAAGACTATAACAGGGTTCAAAAAAGAACGAGATAAATTCATGGAGGGTAGGTCCATCAGTGGCTATTAGCCAGGACGGGCAGAGATGGTATCCCTAGCCTCTTTTTGCCAGAAGCTGGGAATGGGCAACAGGGAATGGATCACTTGATGATTACCTGTTCTGTTCATTCCCTTTGGGGCACCTGGCATTGGCCACTGCTGGAAGACAGGATACTTGGCTAGATGGACCTTTGGTCTGACCCAGTATAGTCATTCTTATGTTCTTATATACATGCATCTGAAGCAGAGCTAGCACATAGTTTGCTATTATGGACTGGAAAACTAATACAGATTGAGAAATATCCAGAAGCTGACACTTTAAAGCTGTGTTGTATAATGAAGCAACTGGTTAAAAAAGCATGTTGTTCAAAAGCTCAGGTCATTCTGTCCTGTGGCTTGTGTGTCAATCTCTGGTGATACAATGGTAAATATTTAAAGAACTCTGTCAGTGCTTATACAAGTACCAACTCTCCCATAAAGGTCGCATAAAAAGGCTCTCTTCAATGTAACATTCACACCCAGCAGTGGGTGACCCATTTTAGAAGCACAATAGCTCTCAGAATGGTCAGCAACATCACTAAACTGGTTTTGATCATACTAAAAGGTACATTTTGAGTATGATCCACAGGGAATTAGATTCGTGGTTCTTTATAAAAAATAAAATGAGTTATTTCCTTAGTTGAGTTTTATTTACCTTTATATTGGGGGATTTAGTCAGGATTTAGGTTGAAGGGTTTTGTTGGATTATGGCAAAAGTTTAATAAAATACTCCTGTTTTAAACCGTCCCTGTCTGGGAGTGTAACAAAGACCGACCCGGAAAACACATTCAAAACAATCCCTGACAAAAGGGCTGATGCCAGTTTGCACTAACTATATGTTTACGCTACAGCGGCACAGCTGCAGCGTGGCAACTGTGCCACTGTAGTGCTGTAGCGTAGACACTTGCTACAGTGATGGAAGGGATTTTACCTTGAGAGGTGGTAGCTAGGTCCAAGCAAGAATTCTACTGACTTACCAGTGTCTATACTGGGGTTTAGGTCAACGGACTGTCTCTGAGGGTGTGAATTTTTCACACCCCTGAGCGACGTAGCTAGGTTTCAGGTGTAGACCAGGCCTAAGTTTATTTACACAGCTCTGGTAGTGTAAAGGGGCCTCAGAATGGATATAACTTACATAGTTACCCACCATAAAACCTCTACACATGAGAGAGGTGTAAAGTCGCCTTAGTGTAATGAGAACCAGGCCTTTCAAGTTTCCTCAGTGAGGTTCACACACACACACACACAGTGCCCTGCCCCTCACACACATACAGAGTGTCCTGGCACTCCTGCCCCAACACATACACAGAGTGCCCTGCCGGTGCCTCCTTCCCCCCAGTGCCCTGCCACCCCTGCCCCTCACACACACACACACAAACACAGAGTGCACTGCCACCCCTGCCCCAACACATACACAGAGTGCCCTGCCGGTGCC
>QXTE01000031.1:7887749-7900480 GCA_003942145.1 Platysternon megacephalum
CCCAACATATACACAGAGTGCCCTGCCGGTGCCTCCTCCCCCCCAGTGCCCTGCTACCTCTCTGCCCCTCACACACACACACAGTCTCCTGTCACCCCGCCCCAACACACACACACACTGCCCTGTACCTCACACACAGAGTGCCCAGCCCCACTAGTCCCTCGCACACACAGTGCTCTGCCATCCCTAGTTCGCTCTCTCGCTCTCTCTCACACACACACACACACGTGCCCTACCATGTAACTCCTCCCTCAGAGATCGGTCACGTGAGCCACTTCAATGGGAAGGACGGATGAGGGAGGTGGAGCTGGTTGGGGGGTTTCACTCCGGATTCATGGGCTGACAAAGGAAACAGGAAGAGAAGACAAAGGGGCCACGCCGCAGCAGCGGTACAAAGACCAGGTAGGGGACGCAAGGCACCAGTTCAGAGCAAAGATANAGAGAAGACAAAGGGGCCACGCCGCAGCAGCGGTACAAAGACCAGGTAGGGGACGCAAGGCCCCAGTTCAGAGCAAAGATACAGTAACACCCCCCCCCCCTTCTCCTTTGCACCCACCCCGCCTTCCCCCGAGGGGTGGTAACCTGAAGCCCTTTACCACCCCCACAGCCCAGGCACAGCCCGGGAAGAGAACGAGGAGTGCATGGCCTCCCCCTCCCGCAACTTGCACCGTTCTTCTATGCCCGCCCGCCTGCAGGACTGGTGCATTCTCATACCCTCTCCCCCAGCTTCTTGTTATGTGCTTGCACTGCTGAGCCAAGGGGTCTCACGGCCTTTTGTGGGGTGCCACTGACCTTGGGTTATGGGTGTGAGAGCGCTGGAGCTTCACTAGCATCCCAAGTGTTCAGACAACTCGCTCTTCGGATTATTTTTACAGGTGGAGGTCACTGGATGATTTGATTTTGCAGTTGGTCCTGCTGCAAACACGCGATCTATTTAAATAACAGGGAAAGCCCGTATAATTTAGAGTGACGTTCTAAAATAAACTGATACCAGACTGAACTGGAAAGCTGAGCTGATATGGGCAGTTCTAGGTAGGTTACATATTAACATCCCACTGACTGATCTCTGGTCCTTGCCTTTGATGACACCAGTTTATTGTTTTGCATTTGAATTTCCTTTTGTCACTTTATATCCGTTTTTAAAATTAATTTCTTTTTATGTCCACAAAACCCATCCTTCTAAAAGTAAACCTTATAAAGGTTAACGTGATAAATTATTATAACTGTAATGGCTATGGTATAAATAATAACACTTTTTGGTTTCACCAATCTGAGGATTACCCAATACTTCACAAACATACATTCAGACCAGCCCTGACAGATAGGTATGTATTGCAATGTTACAGTTTGGATAACAGAGAGAGTCTAGTGCTCTAATGGCAACAATGTTGGCTTGCTGGGTATTCAGACAATTGCAGGGCAATTTTCTGAATGAATATGCACAAATGTATCTTGGGATGTCTGTTTTGTTTTGTTTTAGCAATGGCTTCAGGAACAGCTTTGATTTACGATGATGAAATGACGAGTTACAAACTACTTTGGGATGAGTAAGTCAGCTGCAGGTTTGCTGAATTTTCTATCAACAATCCGTTATTAGAGCATTTTTAGAAATGCTGTATACAAGAGCTGATGGGTGGCCCTGATTTCCATTTTGTGAGCTGCATTTTCTTGGGACTCAGAGAGTATTTTGGTTTTTTTTTTGCTTTTGATCAAAGTAGAATCCTGCTGTAAATCCCCTTTTTCTTTGCTGGCCTTGAGCATTATTTAACTCTGATACTCTTTTCATTTGAGTACTCCTGTCTTCTTTATTTTGGGTCTCTATCTCTATTTTTTATTGATTTTTTGTGTGTGTGTGGCTTCATTCTTTGTTGGTTGCACTCCTGATGTTTTTAAAGAGCCACATAAAATTCCTTTTTACTCATGCATTTTTATAACCAAAAAATGTTTGTTGTTCCCACACCTCCCCAATTCCACAAACTGGAAAGTTTTCAAATATCTTTTTTTCTTTCATTCACTCCTACAAGAAAAAGGAATCTTTTCACAATGAAATATTTAAGCCTAAGCATCCCTGAAGAGGATTTATAATAAGCCTTGTTGATATTGTATTGTAACAAGATAATTATTGTTTATTTGTAGCTCTGAGTGTGATATTGAAGTGCCGGAAAGATTGTTATCCTCCTATGAGCAACTTAAACATTATCATCTTGTGGAAAGATGTATCCATGTACCTGTCAGGGAAGGAACCGAAGAAGAGATCATGTTGGTTCACAGGTGTGATATCAAGTATAATGTTAATTTAATCACCTGGATCCTATTTGATCTTTACAAAAACTGTTCATATATTTTGCTGCTATGAAAGGTCCTGACCCAAAGCTCATTGAAGTCAATTGAAGGATTCCCGCTAATATCAGTGGGGAATGGATCAGGCCCAAAATTATAGACTGGCTAGATCTAGGTGTAGTGGGGGCAGGTGCTGAACAAACTTCCCTGCACATGTCTGTAATGCACCTAAGTCCTGTCCAACAATTTTCTTGCTTTTCCTATTCTGGGCTTCTTTTGAGCAGAGATAGCGCTGTATACAATTGGCAAACTGCATACAACTGAGGCTCTGTACATGTAAAACTTTAAAAGTAATCTTTAAACAAAACTGGTCCAACTTTGCCAGAAAAAATGAACACAGAAAACATGGGGATTTGTATAAATCAAATAGGAGGAGATGTGGAGGGGAAATTATCCAAGATAAATTGAATCAAATAGAAAGGCATTGTATTTAATTTTGCAGAAGGCCCTGGGCCCAGAGGGATTGCGGCATACATACTCAGAGAGGGTGCCCCAGAGATGGGATTCCTGAACTCAGAAGGTCCTGGCTGTAGCCCTGGCCCAGACTTAATTGTGTCATGTTGTGCAGTGGTTTTTCAGTATGGGCAAATGTTGATTGTACATTTGGATGAAACCACCAAGCTCAATTTTACTTGTGATCTGAATCTGGATTGGTGCACAGGCATGTAGAAAATCAGGCCCAAAAGAGGTCAGATGCCAACATGGTGAGCCACTCTGCCACCTGCCTCCCTCAAAAGACATGTAAAGTTCTTACTCTTCCTAGGGGATACCATAATGGATTGGGACTCAAGAGACCTGGGTTCTATTCCTAGCTCTGCCATTGGCCTGCTGGGTGTCCTTGAGCAAGTCACTTCACTTCCCTGTGCCTCATGGGGACAAGGATACTGACCTCCTTTATAAAGGCACTGTATAAGAGCTGGTTAATATTTATTTATTTATGTTGAAATGTTTTGTACATGTTGTTCACACCTGGTGCCTGTGAGCTTAGGCTAGCTTTTTTTTTTTTTTTTTTTTTTAAATACAGTGAATTTGGATCCTAGTCCTTAATTCCTGCTAACCCCTTCATTTGGAGCCACTCTTTTACATTTATCCCTATTAGGCAGCTGCCATTACTGTGTCTGCCTTCTAGCTGGAGTGAGACTGTGGCTTGTGTTGCATGAACCCACATGAGAGTAAGTGGGGAGGGTGTAAGATGCATCATATCCTAAGTCACAGAGTGGAGGGCAGAACAGGTTCCACTCCCATGCAGTTGGACAAGGAGGGGCAGGGGCAGACAATTGGTGGAGCATTGATTCTGCCCTTCCAATGCGCTGGCCAGCACAATTGAGCCAGCATGGAGATGCAAAAAATACAAACCTAATAAAGGGCTGATTCAAATTACTTCTTCCATCAAGCAAGGGGAGAATTTGGGACCAAACTGACTCTCAGAATCATAATATCATTCCCTCATCAACTCTTGAGACAAAGCGTCTCTGCATTGCTCTTTACTCAGGGCAGATTGCAAAGTGACAATCTCTCCTTTTGACAGTAAGGGTGTAGAGTACAGCTAGCACAGATGTAAACAGCACTGGAAACAATAAGGTACGGCTTTGGTGAGTAGAGTGGAATGGAATGCCCAACACACCTGAACCCCAGGGTGCATACCCTATACACCACTGCTCTCTACATGCAAGCAGTGTCTACCACATGCTACACTGCTATTATTAGCAGTATAGTGTCCCACTGCCACCTCACTGCCAGAGCCTCTCACCACTGCCTTCCCCTGCCGGAATCTTTCACTGTGACGTGGTTAAACACCACAGTGACAAGTATGGATCTAGCCTGTCTTTTACTGCAGCATGTAGCTACACAGGTACACACCACCGTAAGTGTACACAGCCTAAATGAGTGGCCTCCTTGGAGGCTGATAGCAGTCTCCAAACTGAACAACACTGCAAACCACACTTGGTTGTGCTCAGACAGGTTGCTAGTAGAAATGATAGTTGTCATTCTCTTATATGACGCAACATCTCGGTTTTGATACCCTGAACACTACCGGATATGTGGGATTGACATTCTGAGGCTAGGTCTCAGATGCTACCACCAACCTCTCATATTATCACATACTCTTGTTTTCTTTTCGCATTAGTAGAGATTTTTCAGGCATATCTGAGCTCAGTTAACCTGCTTTCTCTTTTTTTTTATTAAAGTTCAGAATACTTGGAAGTTGTAAAGAGCACCCAGACAATGAATGAAGAAGAACTCCGAAGAGTCTCAGAAAATTATGATGCTGTTTATTTTCATCCGGTATGTGGGCATGGCCATTTCCCTGTTGTGATTTATATAAATGTTTCTACTGTTGCGTTAGAAATCCATTTTTATAGCTGGAATTAAAATAGCCAACATTTTTTGTTTGTTTAAATATACTAGTAGTTTTTTTCATGAGGTACTTACAAGTATCAGTCTAGTAATTTTAACTGACAAACATAACAGCTCCACAGCTTCTGCTCTCTAACCACACCACCCGATTGAAGTATAGTTCTGGATTTTATTTTAAAGTAATAAAAATAAGGCGACAGAGTTAAGGCCAACACTTTCCTCCCAGAATTCTTCCCATTTTTGCCTGTGTATTGCTCATGCTTCAGAACAGTGCATGATATACACAAATATTTCTAGTAAAAGTCATATTTGAATTTCCATTGTCAAATTCTGCTCTCAGTTACATCCAACTTCCCTGGGGAGGGAACACTTCAAATAACTTGTTATAGTGATGCAAAACATGTCAGTTATGTTTAGTTTAAACCAGCTGGTGGGTGGCTGATGATCATGAGATTTCTTTTCTTAGAATACTTACCGCTGTGCTAAGCTAGCAGTAGGAGCAACTTTGCAACTGGTGGACTCTGTGATGTCAGGAAAAGTGCGCAATGGAATGGCATTAGTAAGGTAATGAAGCACTTAAGAGTTCTGACCCTCACAGAGGTACCGGCAGCAGGGATAAACCATGGGACCTCTTGAGCTAAATATATGAGCCTCTACTGCCTGAGCTAAAAGATATGTCTCTTAGCCATGGCTGTAGCAGGCTCATCAATCTCTTGCTGGCCTAGCCACCACTAGAGCGGGACAGGGTGCCACTCCAACAAAGCAGGGGTTACATTACTTTTCAACCAAAGTTCATTCATAGTGAGTAACCATGTCAAGCTTTGTTTCAGGCCTCCAGGTCATCACAGCCAGCGAAATGCAGCCAATGGATTCTGTGTGTTCAATAATGTTGCTATTGCAGCTCAATATGCCAAAAGAAGATATGGTCTTCAGAGGTTAGTGTATATTTGTCTCTGGGGTAGGTTTTCAAAGGCACAAATGGCAGTTAGGTGCCTAACTTCCACTGAAAGTCCATAGGCTTTCAGCACCAAAGTGCCTTTAACAATCTTCTCCTCTGTCTGTTACTTACTATCCTCTTGGCTTGGGTTGCTGTGGTGGTTCTAGTGAATATTTCCTTTTGATTCATGCAGAATTCTCATTGTTGACTGGGATGTGCACCATGGACAAGGAATTCAATATGTATTTGAAGAGGATCCCAGGTTTGTAATTTTCTTTTGCATGTCAAGTTGGTTTATTTTTGGTTGCCTCTCTGTAGAATAAAACCCTTCTTATTTTGAAAATAGAAATTCCTACAAAATGCCTCTCATTCTTCTGGGTACTTCATTCTCTCTGAAACTGTATTTATTTATTCTCATTTGTCAAACAAACCAAAACAAACCTTTAAACCTAATTAAAAGTAATTTGTAAGTCTACTCTAGAAAAACTGACACAACATGAGCCCTATGGCTACCTTTGTTTGCTGATAGAAAGCTCTCTCCGCACCACTATCCAAATATTCAGTGAACAGCTGGTCTAAACAAATGTGCTCTATGCTGTTTTCTAAAAGCTACAAACTCTGAGCCCATCAGCAAGACCCCTCTTTCGAAAATTCCCTTTCTCTGGCCCTAGAGCAGTCTATGCCAGAGACTTACAGCAAAAGTGCCCTAGCTGAATTTGACTGTTGTGCTAGACTATACAGAGATTTTCAAGTAAGTGAGTGCCAGTTTGTTCAGCGATATTAGTGGAGAGAAAGATGGGGAATGTTTGCTACTTAAGGCCTATTTTCATGCTTTCTGTGAAATGAGCCAGAGAGGGTCAGATGTGAAAAGATCCTTCATAACTTTTGTTTCAGTTGGGTTTGTTTCTTCTTTCTTTCAGTGTTCTCTATTACTCCTGGCATCGCTATGAACATCAGCAGTTCTGGCCCTTGCTCAGAGAATCTGATTATGATGTTGTTGGTCAGGGAAAAGGAAAAGGATTCAATTTAAATGTACCTTGGAATAAGGTAAATGTTGCTTGACAGCATAACAGTGCACATTCAATAGCTTTGTCTGTCATGCATTCAGGGCAATGTCTTAGCAGTAATACTTTTGATGAGAAATGCATTGACTTGATTACTTGGCAGAGGTCACATGTTCCGGCGAATGGAATCTCTTCTGAGAAAATGACTTCCAGCGTGATGATTTAAACAATCTGTCACCAATTCACACATTCTCCTTCCTTTATCTGTATGTTATTTAGTTAGGCCCCAGTACAGCAAAGCATTTGAGCACATGATGAAATCCATCCCTCTTCAGCAAAGAACTTAAGCACATGCTTAAGACCCATTGAAGTTGAATGCTTACATACTTTGCCGAATAGGGATGGATGGCTGTACTGGGGCCTTAAAAGCTAAGGCTCCAGCTTTGTATTCTGTTCCTCCTGTTTAACCGGTGCATCTGGCTTTCCATAAAATCTTGAAGGAACCGAGACCCGGATCCACAAAGGGACTTAAGCATTGCAGTGCTCAACATTGCAATGCCTAACTTTTAGGCACCTTGAAAACCACAAAGCCTGAGTTAGGATGCTAGGCCCTCTGTACAATACTTGGGGAGAGATAGGCACCTGAGAATGGGATCCATAAAAACCAGCACTTTAGGCGGGGCAATGGGAGGCGCTGACCAGAGCGGGATGTCCTAAGTCCCTCCGCTCTTATAGAGTTAGGCACCTAAGTCCAGCCTGCAGAGAGGCACCTGTCTCTGCTTGTGGAAACCCTTTGCCTGGAGTCAGGTGACTTAGGTGCCTAAACTATTTCTTATGGCCTGTCTCACTCCGCACAAGATGGCGGGGGAAGGGGGGAGGAGGAGAGCTCCCTAATAACCTTTAGCCCTGTGATTAGGGCACTCAAAAGGTGGGGGGAATCCCTGTTCAAATCCCTTCTCTTCATCAGGTAAAGGAAGGAATTGAACCAGGGTTTCCCACATCCCAGGTGAGTGCTCGAACCACTAGGCTAAAGGTTATCGTCCTCACTGCCTATTTGTTAGTGTTAGGCATGCTCTGAGCTTGCCTGCTGGATTAAAGTAAGAGGCATACCTCCATCTATCTTCTCCTGGTTTGAGGATCAGGTTGGAGCTTAGCTATGAGATAGGCATCCAGATGCCTGTCTTAGGCAGCAATGTGCATGCTCAGAGGCAGAAACTTACCTGCCTAAGGGACTTTTACAGCAAAAGTTTAGGTATTGAGTGAATTTAGGTACCTGTGGGGTTAGGTGGCAGCCAGGCGGGGTTTTGCGGATTGCAGTGGTGCCTAAATCTGGGACATAGGCACCTGTCATGGGGTTCAGGATGCAATCCAGACCAGTGAGCAGTTGTCACCATTTGCCCTGCAACCCTGAATGCCTTACAATGCTTTGCTGCTGTAGCTCCCAGCCTGGGATGTTCACAACCCACAAACGTACAGGTCACACCCTGAAGTGTCTGTGTGCTAGACAGTCCTAGTTCAGCAGCTCTGGCCCCTGCAGCCTGTCTATAGCCCCACTCTGTCTTCCACCAGCCTTGGTTACAACCAGCAAGGTGACCCCAACACACTCCCAATCCCAAATTTTCTCAAAGCCATGTGCTCTGCAATGTCCAGTCCTCACCTGGACAGTGCAGAGAAATAATAAGGTTCATTTGTTTCTCTAAAGACACACAAGCACATTACAGCTTATTAACTTAATTTGAATAAATGCAGTTTTCCCTTTAAACACAGCACTGAGTTGGTTTATAGTAAAAATAAAACAAATTAATTAACGACAAGACATCGGTTAAGTGATGCCAAGTAAAAGGAATACACTTAGAAAGGGCTACAAGCAAATAAAAGTGTAAAACACACATCTAACAGTCTGAAACCCAATCTAGCAAGGTACAGTAACTCCTCACTTAAAGTCGTCCCAGTTAATGTTGTTTCGTTGTTATGTTGCTGATCAATTAGAGAACATGCTTGTTTAAAGTTGCACAATGCTCCCTTATAACGTTGTTTGGTAGCTGCCTGCTTTGTCCACTGCTTGCAGGAAGAGCAGCCCGTTGGAGCTAGCTGGTGGGAGCTTGGAACCAGGGTGGACCGGCAGCCCCCTATCAGCTCCCCGCTCCCCTAAGTTCCCTGTGCGGCAGTCGCCCAGCAGGCTATCAATTGCTGGGCAGTTCAGCTGTCCCTCCCCCCACTGCCATATGCTGCTTCTGCCTTGGAGCTGCTCCTGGGAGCCTCCTGCTTGCTGGGGGAGAGGCGGGGGGGCAGGAGGGGTGCTAATGTCAGGGTGTCCCCCTCCCCCCCCCACTCCTTTACCCCATTGGGCCATCTCCACAGAGCGGGGGCGGGGGGGGCATGACAGGGCTCAGGATGGAGGGAGCTTGCTGGCAGTAGCTGTTGTCTCAACTTGCTGATCTACTTAAAAAGGCAGTGTACTTAGAGTGGGGTCAGCATACTTAAAGGGGCAATGCACGTCTCTCTCTCTCTCACACACACACAGCGTGTGTCTCTGTCTCTCTCTGCCATGCTGTCTCCCCTCCCTCCATTCGTGCTGCCTTGTAGAGTGTAAGGCTACATTAACAACAATGTGTTAACCCTTGAGGGCTCAGCCGAGTGCTAGTTCATCATTTAGCAGTAAAGCATTCCCTGGGAAATATCTCACCCTCTTCCACCCTCTGACTTCACCACCTCAACCAAACTTCACAATCATCATTGCTGTGTACAGTATTAAATTGTCTAAAATGTATACGGCGTGTGTGTGTGTGTATGTATGTGTGTGTGTGTATATATATCTGTCTATATCTATCTATCTATCTATCTATCTATCTATAGTCTTTTGTCTGGCGAAAAAAAATTCCCTGGAACCTAACCCCCCCCATTTACATTAATTCTTATGGGGAAATAGGATTTGCTTAACATCGTTTTGCTTAAAGTAGCATTTTTCAGGAACATAACTACAACGTTAAGCAAGGAGTTACTGTACAAGCTTTGTTCAAGATCGTTTCTCACCTACATTCAGTTACCAGAGACTTCAACCTCTCCTTGATTGAAGAACCCATCTTTCTCAGCTTGCAAGAACTCTGTTCCCTTGTGTCTATCTAGTGATGGATGCCGAAGATGGCTTTTATCTTCCAAAGTTCAATTACTTTGTTTCAAGAGGCGGGATGATCTCATGCTGTTGTTCCCTTCCTGTGAGCTTCCCACCCCCCCTGCATGTAAATGGGCTTCCATTGTTTTGATTCCACCATGCTTAATTTACAGGAGACAGGTAAATAGTTGCATTCTATCCTGTCTGGAAGGGAACCTGTTTCACCTTGTTTGGCCACAGACTTTAAAGCATAATATCATTTAAGTATCCATATTTCCTCATATAGTGTTGGTAAATACCTTTCACAATGATATTAATCACCAGTGTGTCATTAGCTTCCAGAAAAGACCTCTGTACACTGTATACAATACTACAGTATTATAAAAATCAGTTGATTCAGTTGCTTATCATTTGAGGTTCGCCACCCTGTGCTTATAGACCAGTAAACCTTTTAAATGGATTCTTCTGAGGGTACCCCTCAAAGTAAAGTTTATTCAAGCTGTGAGGAAAGCAACATGGAATCTGGTGATGAAGGAAGCTCCATGCTCTCTCCCCACACACACACTTGTTAGTTTAATAGCTTTGTTACCTAATGTTTAAAAGTTGACCGTCATTGTCTTTAACTGAATACTGGGCTGGTCAGAGAATCAAATACACATCGCTTTGTGTAAGTCATTCCTGTTTACCAGCTTCACCGACATACCTGATTTCAACACACTTTAGTCATCATTCCACCATATATCCATAACTCTTAATATACACCGCATACATATATCACACAAGAATATAAATGGTCAATGAGTTATTAATTTTCAAATGATACCTCACAAGGCATATTTTGTACAAAGATTATTACAATAGTATACAGGCATACTTAGGATCACAGCACCTAAAACCTTTTGTGGATCTGGCCCCTAGAAAATAAACACATTACTTTATCAGAAAAAAGAGCTGCTTCATATCTCATGTATTGGTTTTGCAGGTTGCAATGGGGAATTCCGATTATCTAGCTGCATTTTTCCATGTATTGCTTCCAGTGGCTTTTGAGGTAATGTTTTTGTTCTGATTTTTGAATAAAAATAATAAAAAAAACATTTTAAAGTGGTGTTTTTATAAATATCTGTAGGTATAGGAATGCTGTGTGCATTTGAAATGCAGTCAGTCCATTGTTTCTACTGAAAGGAGTGTCTGAATGACTGATGCCTGAATAGTGAAATGAGAATGACATGAATGAGATTTTTATTTTTACATATTCAATATAAAAGGCTCTAATGAAAACAATACAAAGGCTAAGTCATGCAGTCTTTACTCAGGAAAATTCTTTATTCATGTGTGTAGTCCAGTTGACAGGACTGGGCCCAGGGATTGTAAAAATGCCATATAATATATCTTTGTTTTATTGTAGTTTGTTCCAGAACTTATTCTGGTCTCTTCTGGATATGATTCAGGAATTGGTGACCCTGAGGTAAGCAATTATACAGGATTTTGCACCTTCTCTCATCTATAATTTTTATTTTTAAAGTATATTTATATTTTAAATGTCATAATTGTCCAGCTATTGATAGGTAGATTTCACTTTGACCAAGCATAAAACCTCATGTTTCAGGCCTTAAACTAATCTTGAACTTTTAGGGATTAGGCTGGAACATTTATGGGTTGGTGGGGGGAGGTACAGATTTTTCCACATGTTGCACATTTGTCTGAAATATATGGTGCTGGAACCAGGATACTGGGCTACATGGGCCATGGGTGATCCACTATAGCAGTTTGGACCATGGGTGATCCACTATAGCAGTTGTTATGTTACCAGCTTTGTTGACCAAGGCTTCTATTTCTTTCTAACCTTTTCCTGTTTTTTAGGGTCAGATGAATGCTACTCCGGAGTGTTTTGCTCACCTTACACATTTCCTAATGCAGTTAGCTAATGGAAGGCTGTGTGCAGTTCTAGAGGTAAAGCTTTAAACGTGTCATTGTTTTGTACATTTTGGAGGAGAGGGTCTAGCCTGGAACTAGAAATAAAAAAGCTCAGCAAAATAAATTCTTTCCCTATGCATGTGAAGCTTTACTAGAATGTCTTTTTTTTGAGAACCAGGAATGCAAGAGTGGTTAAGATTTTACAGTGCTCTTGTGAGTGTGTAGGAAAACTGCATCTCTTTTAAACTGACATTTTGTAGTCTACACTTTTGAGGGAGAGAGAATTTATATGATGATTTTATATTCTGATTTACAAAAAATAAAGCTTTCAATGTGGGTTCACAGTGCTTGTGCACAGCAACTGGAGTGCTATTCCGAACCATATCAGATCCATTAAGAACAAGGCTGCATTATGGACATTTTTGCAAGTAAACCTTGTCCCAGTAGAGCTTTTAAAGACATCTGCCTAAGTACATATTTACCCAGTAATGGAGTCCTTATTGATTTCTCGTTGTATTTATTAAAAAACCTCTACAGGACCTACTGGTATTGAAAGCTTTCTTTTTAACTAAGAAAATGTTTTATCTTTCTGAACATTTCATGGTGCATCCTTCAAACTCACCCTCTCGACAGCATCCTAAAGAACTGGTGGCTCTTGTGGGCATGTTGAGTTTGTAGAGATATTACTACTCACTCAAGGCATCCAAGCCTGGTTTCTTTCCTAAGGTGAACCCATTTCTCACCCTCATTCTCCATTAAATAGTGACAAAGAGTCCTGTGGCACCTTATAGACCAGGGGTAGGCAACCTTTCAGAAGTGGTGTGCCGAGTCTTCATTTATTCACTCTGATTTAAGGTGTCGCGTACCAGTAATACATTTTAACGTGTTTAGAAGGTCTCTTTCTATAAGTCTATAATATATAACTAAACTATTGTGTATGTAAAGTAAATAAGGTTTTTAAAATGTTTAAGAAGCTTCATTTAAAATTAAATTAAAATGCAGAGCCCCCCGGACCGGTGGCCAGGACCCGGGCAGTGTGAGTGCCACTGAAAATCAGCTCACGTGC
>QXTE01000031.1:7902166-8000717 GCA_003942145.1 Platysternon megacephalum
CCCAACTAAATCATCCCAGCCAGGGCTTTGTCAAGCCTGACCTTAAAAACCTCTAAGGAAGGAGATTCCACCACCTCCCTAGGTAACCCATTCCAGTGCTTCACCACCCTCCTAGTGAAAAAGTTTTTCCTAATATCCAACCTAAACCTCCCCCACTGCAACTTGAGACCATTACTCCTTGTTCTGTCATCTGCTACCACTGAGAACAGTCTAGATCCATCCTCTTTGGAACCCCCTTTCAGGTAGTTGAAAGCAGCTATCAAATCCCCCCTCATTCTTCTCTTCTGCAGACTAAACAATCCCAGTTCCCTCAGCCTCTCCTAGTAAGTCATGTGCTCCAGACCCTAATCATTTCTGTTGCCCTCCGCTGGACTCTTTCCAATTTTTCCACATCCTTCTTGTAGTGTGGGGCCCAAAACTGGACACAGTACTCCAGATGAGGCCTCACCAATGTTGAATAGAAGGGAATGATCACGTCCCTCGATCTGCTGGCAATGCCCCTACTTATACAGCCCAAAATGTCGTTAGCCTTCTTGGCAACAAGGACACACTGTCGACTCATATCCAGCTTCTCGTCCACTGTAACCCCTACTTCCTTTTCTGCAGAACTGCTGCCTAGCCATTCGGTCGCTAGTCTGTAGCAGTGCATGGGATTCTTCTGTCCTAAGTGCAGGACTCTGCACTTGTCCTTGTTGAACCTCATCAGATTTCTTTTGGCCCAATCCTCTAATTTGTCTAGGTCCCTCTGTATCTTATCCCTACCCTCCAGCGTATCTACCACTCCTCCCAGTTTAGTGTCATCTGCAAACTTGTTGAGGGTGCAGTCCACGCCATCCTCCAGATCATTAATGAAGATATTGAACAAAACCGGCCCCAGGACCGACCGTTGGGGCACTCCGCTTGTTACCGGCTGCCAACTAAACCTGGAGCCATTGATCACTACCTGTTGAGCCACACGATCTAGCCAGCTTTCTATCCACCTTACAGTCCATTCATCCAGGCCATACTTCTTTAACTTGCTGGCAAGAATACTGTGGGAGACTGTATCAAAAGCTTTGCTAAAGTCAAGGAATAACACCTCCAGTGCTTTCCCCTCATCCACAGAGCCAGTTATCTCGTCATAGAAGGCAATTGGGTTAGTCAGGCATGACTTGCCCTTGGTGAATCCATGCTGACTGTTCCTGATCACTTTCCTCTCCTCTACTTCAGAATTGATTCCTTGAGGACCTGCTCCATGACGTCTGACTAAGTGTTTTCAGACTGAAACAGAAACTGTAACTGACTATTTATTTCCATGGCACTAGCCATTAGATCCTACTTTCCATTTAGCTAACATGCAGGCATATTTCAAAAGGTGGATGTAGAATATTTTTAAATGAAAAAATATACTTTGTACAAGCATGTTTTACAGGTAGTTTATTTACTATGCATTTGTTCTTTGCATTACACAAAACATAGTTTAATTTTCCTAGGGTGGATACCATTTGAAATCATTGTCTGAATCAGTCTGCATGACTGTAAAAACTTTGCTTGGAGACCCTCCCGCCCAGATCTCTGGAGAAATGGCACCATGCTTAAGGTATGGCTCAAGAAATATTTTGTTTCATGCTATCTGTGTCTGTTCTTATGGTTTGTGGAAGACACTGATTGTATATTGAATTGGAGCTATTTGAGTGTGAGCTAGAAATCAAGTCATATGGGCATTTCATAATATTTTTTCTCCTTTTATCATCAAGCCTAAAAGTGTAAAGAAAACTACCTTAAAACCTAAATGTGGGAAACAGAACATTTCATTAAAAATGCTACAATTTCCAGAAAATAATAAAAATTCTCATTCCTCACATTCTTAATCCTGATGCTCAAAAATATTAAACAATATGATGATGATATTGATAAATGCAAATTAAGAAATTAGGCCCCAGTTCAGAAAGGTTCTTAAGCACATGCCTAGCCTTAAGCACGTGACTAGTTCCATCAATGGGACAGTTAAGCGTGTGCTTATAATACCTTGCGGAATCAGAGCTTTAATATGCTGCTAGAATGCATTATTTTTCTGACTCTGATCACTCCCACTTCAAAATGATCAATTTATTTCTGGTTTTGTTTTCCTTTTCTGGTATTATTTCCAATTAAGATTAAACTCTGAATGAACTCAGAAGGAGAATTTTTTTTACTATCTCTATCCTTCAACCTCATTTCTCTATAGACATCCACCTCAGTCAAAGCTGAACTCATAATGCCGTGAGTGGCCATATCAGATAACAACAGCCAGTGGGGATGAGCTATGAATGCACACATCTTGTCATGAATCTAGATTGTAATATCTTTGGGGCAGCAACTGTCTCTTTACTTACTGTTTGTACGACACCCAGCCAAGGGTGCTGGAACAGGGGGGCCAGGGGCCGATGGCCCCATCACTTAAAGGTGGGAGGGCTGTGCCCTCCCACTTTTTACCGGCTGTCAGGGCAAGTGACTGGGGGGAGGGGGCAGAGAGAAGCAAGCGGGAGGTGGGACCTCGGGGGAAGAGGCGCGGTGTCGGGGAAGGGACAGTGAGAGGGCAGAGGTTCGGGGGGAAGGGGTGGCACAAGGGCAGAGGCTCGGGGGGAAGGGGTGGCGTGAAGGGGCGGGGCCACGGTTCAGGTGCTGGTGGCCCCCCCAGTTTTAGGGACTTTCTGTCACCCCTTCACCAGCACAGTGGGGACCAGGGCTCTGGATGAGGCTTGTAAATGCTACTGTAATATACTTAATATAGCAATAATAATATGAAAAATGACCTATTGCTTCCAACACAATGAAATAGCAAGGGATATATCGCTATTTTCTTAGGTCCCAAACCTGTGTTGCATTTGTTCCTTGTGTTTGCACAGAGCCCCACTGACTTCAAGAGGGCTCCACAAGTGTGTGCATGGATAGATGTGATTGCAGGATTGATGTCTTAATCTGCTGAAGCAATGGAAAGATGCAAGACAACAGGTGAAATCCTGGCCTCATTGAAGGTAGTGGCAGTTTTGCTACTGACATCTCGAGGGCCAGGATTTCACTCAACAGTGTATAAGTGTATGCACTTCCAAGGTACTGAAAGAGATGGAAAGCAGTGTGTTCATGATGGAACACTAAACTGTATTATACTGCTCAGCCTCTAGGTGGCACTGTGTGAGAAATACCTTATTCAAGCTAACCTCAGCTGTACCTGCGGGCAGAGCATTAAAGGATGGTATAGTGAACACATCTGGTGTGTCTCTTGCTCACAAGCAAGCTCTGTACTCAGTCGATAGCTGGTACAGGACCATAGCACTACACATTCCCTTTCATTTTCTGTGACTGACACTTGCAAGTAATCCTTCCAAGTAACATGCCCTTCTCTTTGTTTTTCTAGCCAAGACTTCAGAAACGGAGTCTTATGTTTAGCTTGGCAAGTAACTTTCCCTATATTTTCATCTGAACTGATGATGCTAATCACTTATCTTTTGTAGTGCTGTTGAGTCTATACAAAATGTGAGAGCTGCACATAAACCATACTGGAAATGTTTGATGTATGAAGGT
Source organism: Platysternon megacephalum (assembly GCA_003942145.1). Lineage (NCBI taxonomy): Eukaryota > Metazoa > Chordata > Testudines > Platysternidae > Platysternon > Platysternon megacephalum. The sequence continues at coordinate 7,905,710 of QXTE01000031.1, forward strand.
AATTGCTCTTCTGTTTCTTTTTGCTAATGTGGTTGATAAATGTGATACATACTTGAACTCTAGAAAAGATTTATAATTAATATCCATAGGTTCAAATAACCTATCTACTTCACGGGAGCATTGTGAGGGATCGTTATTCAGGGCCAGATTCTTTGCTGGTGTAATTTGGCATAGCTCATAAGAACATAGGAATGGCCACTTGGGGTCAGACCAATGGTCTATCTAGTTCAATATCCTGTCTTCCAACAGTGGCCAATGCCAGATGCTTCAGTGGGAGTGGACAGAACAGGGCAATTATCAAGTGATCCATCCCTTGTCGTCCAGCCCCAGCATCTGGCAGTCAGAAGCTTAGGGACGCCCTAAGCATGGAGTTGCATCCTTGACCATCTTGGCTAATAGTCATTGATGGACCTATCCTTCATGAACTTATCTAATTCTTTTTTGAACCTTGTTATAGTTTTGGCCTTCATAACATCCTGTTTCACAGGTTGACTGTACGCTGTGTGAAAAAGTACTTTCATTTGTTTGTTTTAAACCTGATGCCTATTACTTTCATTGGGTGACCTCTTATTCTTGTGTTATGTGAAGGGGTAAATAACACTCCCTTGCTCACTTTCTCCACATCAGTTATGATTTTATAGACCTCTGTCACATCCCCCACTTAGTCGTCTTTTTTCCAAGCTGAACAGTCCCAGTCTTATTAATCTCTCCTCGTATGGATGCTGTTCCATACCCCTAATCATTTTTGTTGCCCTTCTCTGTACCTTTTCCAATTCCAATATATCTTTTTTTGAGGTGGGGTGATCAGAACTATATGCAGTATTCAAGGTGGGGGTGTACCTTGGATTTATATAGTGGCATTATGATATTTACTGTCTTATTAAAAGGCTGCAAGTCTGTCATGGAGGTCACGGATTCCGTGACTTTCCGTGATCTCCGTGACTTCTGCAGCGGCTGGTGCTGGCTTAGGGGCTACCCGAGCCGGGCAAGCCCTGGGCCAGCAGCAGCAGTTTGGAGGTGTGTGAGGGGATTCAGGGCTAGGGGCAGTGGGTTGGGTGGTGCAGGGGGTGCTTACCTCGGGGTGGGAGACTCCCCGGCTCCCACTGACATGGCCCTGCTGCTCCTAGGTGGCGGAAGGACCAGGGGGCTCCGTGTACTGCCCGCGCCCATAGGCCCTGCCCCCGCAGCTCCCATTGACTGTGGTTCCCGGCCAATGGGAGCTGCGCAGCCGGCGCTTGTGGCAGGAACAGTACGCGAAGCCCCCTTGCTCCTCTGCCGGCTAGGAGCTGCAGGGACACACGGAGCTGGATAGTGAGCCCCTGACAGCCCTGCCAACCCTCCCCCAGCACCAGCGGGGTCCTGGGCCACCTCGCTCAGCACCCATGGTGCCCCCAGACCGCCCTCTCACCCCTGAGCACCCGCAGCCCCCTGCCCAAGTTTTAGTCAGGGGTACATAGTAAAAGTCATGGACAGGTCATGGGCCGTGAATTTTTGTTTACTGCCCATGACCTGTCCATGACTTACTAAAAATACCCATGACTAAAACATAGCCTTATTTATTAGCTATCCCTTTCCTAATGGTTCCTAACATTCTGTTAGCCTTTTTGACTGCCGCTGCACATTGAGTGGATGTTTTCAGAGAACTATCCATAATGACTCTAAGATCTCTTTCTTGAGTGGTAGCAGCTAGTTTAGACCCCATCATTTTGTATGTATAGTTGGGATGAGGTTTCCTATGTGCATTACTTTGCATTTATCACTAATACAAGTGATACATTTATCAACATTGAAGTTCATCTTGGTTGGAAGTGCTAATATGTATGACGGGATGCACAATCAGTATCTGGTCCCCAGTGAGCAAAGGCTTAATCTTTGCTCAGCTTCCTCCTCCCTTTGTATGCTTGCTCAGATTGGCCGCTTGAGAGACAGATGGGCAGAGGATGCTTTTGTGGGGGTTTGGCACCAGTTTCATAAGTCTGGGTTAAATCTCATGCTGAGGAGTATTGTGTGTTCTTTTTCTTTTATGTTAATTTATTTTGCTTTCTTCTTACAACTACTAGTGATACTCCTTGATACAAAAACCATGCTAACTGCAACTGGTTTTCTTTCTGCTGAATCATTCCACCAATTGAGACTATAAAAGTGGTACATGTTCTGAAAAATATTCCTTCCATGTTGTTTATTTCGTTCCTTCTACTGTAGTCCATCCCAGCTAATGGTACACATTGTAGGCTTTTTTTAATAGAGGTTGGTGGATAAAAGCATCATATTTAGGATTCTAATCTCTTGAGATTTACAGAGATATTCCCAGTAATGTTTATGGCTTTTATTCAAATAGTGGTACCTGAAGGATGAGTATACCTTTAGGCCCCAATTCTGCAAACACTTACACAGGTGCGTAACTTTATGTACATGAGTTGTTCGGATGAACTCAGTGCAATTAACTCAGTTAAGCACATGTAGGATTGGGCCCTCAAAGAATACGGAACAATTTATTTTACACTGTAAATAAAAACTTTTAGAAACAGCTTTATTTGCTCATCTTTCATATTAACCAAAGGAAGGTTGAAGCCATATTTTTATGAAAATGAACACAGTAATGCCGAATATCATTTCTGAAAATTACATATTTCTTTGTAGCATAAATATGTTTTAAATCAGCACCTGAAAATACATATTTGCACCAGCCAGGCAAATGCACCCATCTATGGTAAATAAATACAATTACTGTACATGTTAATAAGTAACATTTTTAGTGCCCAAGGAATTACACGTGTGTTTTATGATACTTGTGAAACCAAAAAATACTTTTTTTTTTTTCTAGAAGCAACTCCTTTACACGATCTCAGCACCAAATCACAACAGATGATGGCGGCTGAGCTAATTCAAACTAGTACACATCCCACAGCAAAGCAAGCAGTTGGGACGACTAACAGTGCTGAAGCCATCAAAACAGACAGGTTTTTGGAATCACACATGAAAAAAATTCTCTTTCCAGTGCCTCCTGTTAAAACAGCAGCAGCAATTGTCTCTAAAGCTGATGCACATTTGCTACCAATATCTGTTCAAGTGGAGATGGAAATGAATGCACAAGAACTGAAAACTCTTGTCAGGTTGGCCTTATTTATGTGGCTGTCAACTTAATGTTGCGGAGAGGGCATGGTATAGTGATTTGACCACAGTACTGGAAACCAGTGACTTTTTTCTTCTAATCCTAGTTCTCTGATACTAACTTTCTCTTTGGCCTTGGCCTTCCTTAACCTCTGCCTCAGTTTCTCCATCTGCAAAATGGGGTAAATGATATTTACCTCCCATGTCGGCAAAGCTCTTTGTAGAGCTTGTCAGAACATTTGTGATTGATAAAAGTAATTTCATCAAATATGCTGTTTTTTTCAAAACTGAAACATTTTGCAGAAACATACCTATTTCAGTGAAGTTTGCAGTGGGAAGTTTTCTGAGGGCCAGGGCTCTCTGTTCACTTCTGACCAGAGAGAGAGAAGGAGATCTGAATTGAAAACCTGAGCTTTTCAATCCAGAAACTGTTTTGACACAATTCTGTTTTGGAAAGTGTCCCAAAGGGTTTTGTATAGTGAAAACAAAGTTCAAGATCTCCAAAATTGTCATGAAACAAAATTATCATCCTCTGACCACCTCTAGTTCTTTGAGGACGAATGTGTAGCACCTACATAATGCTTTAGAAACATTTAGTAATTAACATTACTACTGAAAAGCAACCTATAACTATACTATTCAGAATATAACAGATTATTATTCATAACCCAATTTTTAATTAGTTTTAAAAAACTTATTTTGCAGTGCATTTGATGCAGAACTTGTGAAGGAAGAGAGAGCTTTACTCTCTCTTCAGAATGTGATGGCTATCCTAGATAAAATACTAAAGAAGAAGGTAATATTAACTGCCTTGATTGTTTTCTGTTTCTTCTGCTCTTTGATTGTTCTTCAGTGTTAGCTCAATATTAGTTATGTCTTTTCCTATCCTGCTAGTCTCCGCCAGATTGTAGCTATGTTAAAATTGTGTCTACTTACTAAAGTAAATGTGAAAGATGAGAAAATATATATGAACAGCAGCTTACTTCAGTAATGTTTTTGATTGTGTTTGATTGTGCCCTGCCTTTATGTGAGCAGGGGCATATGAGGGAGCAAGAATCCCCCTTGTGCATTAGGCCTACCCAGATCATTGCTCTGACTCTTAAGGGAGTGCAGAGGGCTGTGCGCTAGATGCTTCATGCAAAACTGGGAGGGAAGAAGGTAGAGCCATGGCTATGCAAATGGAGAATGTTGCACCCCATAAAGGAGCGTCACAAATTATTCCTTCCCCAGTGCACATTGGGAGTAATTTTGCCTTTTGGTCCTACCATTAGGGCAGTGCAGTTACACATCATCCCTTATTATGGGTTGCATGTTAAATGCGCAGTTTAGCCCTTTTATTATTATTTTTGTTGATGTCTGAATAACAGTTTACTCAGAACTGAGCTTTTCTCTATGTTTAACTCTCCAGCGAAGCAGTAATCCTCTTTGTTTTGTTTAAAACATCACAATATATTGCCACAAAAATTAATGTGATAGCCCAAATTCAGTGTGATGATTTCACTGCAGGATCAGGAACTAAGGAAAGATTATATTTAAACACAAATATCATCAACAATTAGCAAGTGTGACCAAAAGAATTACAAATAACAAGCGAAACATAAATGAGTTTGTATTTTGTCATTGTACTATTGCAAACTTTCTCTCTGGATGAATGTCTCATTCTAAAGTAAAGTACTTGTCAGAAAAGTAACTATGTCAAAATGACCCCTTCGTACTCAACAGGTCTGCTTCCTGCTGTCGATATTTACAATCATATTTGCAGACGTTGGTGGCAAAAGCAAGTTTTTTTATGTCTGCTAACATTACAGACCGCACGCAGCTCTGGGAGAGGGAGCTGGATTCTACAACAGTCAAGAGAACTAATAACTAAATTGCAGTTGGAGAACCTTTATTGTTCAAAATCCAAAGAGTTCCCATTTTGATTTTCAGATTCTAGGCTGAGCTTGCCATGCTGGGAATTGGGAAAACCTTGTTTTACTCCGTATTTATGTAGCAGCTGAAGACATGACACAGACGTTAGCTAATTAATCCTTGCAGGGGGTAGGTATTGTACAGATAGGGAGACAGGAAGGTGAAGTGACTTGGCCAAGATCACAATGACAGTGACAGTTAGAACTCAGGACAGCCTGATTCCCAGACCAGTGTTTGTTCCTCCTGAGCAGTGCCTACTTGTAAACTGAGCAAATTTGATCTGTAAGTCATTGAGAGACAATAAACATGGAACCCCATGGTGCCGTTTTACAGAGTCACTTTTCAGCATAGAATAACACTTCTAAATAAGTTGCCAAACAGAGCAACTATGTAGCATAACAACCAAACACATCCTCTTTGCAGGTAGTGGGCCACGAGGACTTTTACCAAATCTTGTTAGGCTACATCATTAATGTTCCTTTCACACAGCTGTAGCTTTGTTTGCATTTATATATAATGTATAGACAAAAACAGGTTCAATTGGTACAAATTTAAAAAATGGTATGGTACAGGATTTATTATGATTTATTAATACAAATTTTTATTTGTAGGTGTGCAATGGAATTGCAGAATCATCTGTGGCTTCTGTTTCTACTACCTTTGCACTAAAGCACTGCTTTGATTTTGGATTACAAAGGTGAGCTATGCTCATTGCATATGGTGCTCTCTTATAAAATTTGAAAATGTGATACAATGTGATTCATAAACTAGAATGGGCTGCCTTAAAAACGTTTCATTTGCCTCTGTAATGAAACAATATCACCTCAATATGTGTAGCTTTGCCTATACTAAATATAGGCCACCCTGTAAATGTGACCATAAAGCTATCTAGTTATCAAAGGCAAAACTCAAAATTTTAAGGGTGATTGTTAAATAACAGTTTTTCTAACTCTGTTTTTTGATTGCCTAAGTCCCCATTATTTTTATCAGCCTGTTGTTTTCTTTGTTTTTTGTCCTGAACTGCCGTGAACCCATAAGCTATCCCACTGTTTTTATATTGCTAATAGGTCAAATTCAGAGCAGACCCACAGTCGTTTATTATTTTTTCTGGATTGAATTCTCTTCCACACATGTAAACCCCTTAGCCAAATGGCCACATTTTCTCTTGTACTGATTACTTAATTGCACTGCATGTTTTTAAAAGTTAGACACTTATAAATGTAAGTGTTATGTATATGTGTGTGTGTTTATATACATATATATGTGTGTGTGTGTGTGTGCGCACGCACACACACATGCATGATTATTCTTTGTGTTCTGTAGAGTGTTCTGCATAGTTGTTGGAGACATGGATCTTGAACTCGACTTAGATGATGGGTAAGGTTTTCCATTCATTTCAGGTGATTAAATCCCAGAGGATCATTTATAAATGATTGTAGGTGCACATATGTCTGAGGAAACTTGCATTAAATGACTACCCAAGCCCCCAACAAACATTAGTTGTTTAATGGAGTTGATCATCTAATAAAGTTGGGGCAGAATTGTACTCCGTATGTTTAGGGATATTTTGGGATGGTCTCTAAAGACAGAAGGTTGCCTTATAAGGCTTGTCTCACGTAGGTTTTTCTGTAGGTTTAAAGTATAAACCTTTTCGATATTATTGAAAATTGAGATTGAAATGACAGGCTATTTAAAAAAGGATCTAAAAAAGAGCAATATGTGATAAAAGGTATTGCTGTTAATCATAGATGTTTATTTAAGTCACTAAGAGTCCAGCACAGGTGAATGTGATGGTGGGGAGAGGGCACAAAATATCTTCTGCGTTCCCAATCATGTGCCCCTGCACAGGGGCCAGATACGTTCCCAGTCCTTGTCTAAGGTAATGCCAGCTCCAGGCTGGAACAACAGTGAAACTAGCATCAACAAAGGGTCAGACCATGGTCATGCCCTCTTGAACAGCCAATAGAACTGGCACCATGATTAGGAACTATATGATGCATGCTGTAAAAGAGGTAGCAGGGGTCGTCTTGCCCATGCTCATCTAGAGCCCTAGACTTAATGGGTCTCTATGCTGTTCTCTAGATCCGCATGGGGAGAGGAAGAAGCAGGACTGGGCAGATAGCAAGGAGAGGGCATGCATACATCATTTCCCACCCAGCTCTGCAGTTTATCAAAAAATGGCTATATTATCTTTTCCTTGGGGGGTCTCTTCATGGCTAGGACCCCTCTTTGAGGGGGTTCTCTAGTCAGCCATGGAGAATGGAAAGCTACCGGGGCACAGAACAGCTGCAGAGACACAAGACCTCCCTGCTGCTGGCCCTGGTCCACCAGTGTTCCCCCAGGATCCATGTGGGTCGCAGTGGACACAAGATTTCCTCCATCTGAGTCACCTCCAGTGGGTTTTACCATGGGGGCTGAGGGTTTTCTTGGAAATCCCAGCAGAGCAATGGCTCAGATTCTCAAAGGTATTTAGACTTCCACTGAAATCAATGATTGAAATTCAGTTGATTTCAGTGGAAGCTAGGAGCCTAAGTATCTTTGAGGATCTGGGCTAATATGGCTATACATGCTCATCACAGAGCTGTGCCTTAAAGACACAGTCTATTCCAAAATGTATACAAAATACCACGTAGGACTTGAATTTGCTAAACGGTATCAAACTACCTCAGTATTAGAACCTAACATAGAAGGCAAATTTCTTGTTATTTGTACAGATGTAGGCATATTGTGTTGGTACAGTATCTAGCACAATTGGGTCCTAATTAATAATAATGCTATTTAGAGGTTTGTGGGGCAAGCCAATTGTGACATTCAACTCAAACTTTACATGATCACGATGGTCCCCCTCGCCCACCCACTCCTGTAATAGATTCCTAACCTCTGGCTGAGTTACTGAAGTTCTCAAATCAGAGTTTAAAGACTTCAAGATTACAGAGAATTCACCATTTACACTAGTTTAAACCTGCAAGTGACCCGTGCCCCAGGCTGCAGAGGAAGGCAAAAAAACCCCAGGGTCTCTGCCAATCTGACCTAGGGGAAAATTCCTTCCTGACCCCAAATATGGCGATCAGTGAGATGCTGATCATGGGGGCAAGACCCACCAGGCAGATACCTGGGAAATAATTCTCTGTAGTAACTCAGAGCCCACCCCATCTAGTGTCCTGTCTCTGGTCATTGGGGATTTTTGCTACTGGCAGTCACCAATGGGCCACATGCCATCATAGGCAGTCCCATCATGCCATCCCTTCCATAAATTTATCAAGTTCAGTCTTGAAGCCAGTTTGGTTTTTTGCCCCACTGCTCCCCTTGGAAGGCTGTTCCACAACTTCCCTCCTCTGATAGTTAGAAACCTTTGCCTAATTTTGAGCCTAAACTTGTTGATGGTCAGTTTATATCCATTTGTTCTTGTGTCCACATGGGGGTTTAATTTAAATAATTCTTCCTCCTCCTTGGTATTTATCCCTCTGATGTATTTATACAGAGCAATCATATCTCCCCTTAGCCTTCTTTTGGTTAGGCTAAACAAGCCACGCTCTTTGAGTCTCCTCTTATAAGGTAGGTTTTCCATTCCTTGGATTATCCTAGTAGCCCTTCTCTGTACTTGTTTCAATTTGAATTCATCTTTCTTAAACCCTGGAGACCTGAATTGCACACAGTATTCCAGATGAAGTCTCACCAGTGCCTTATATAATGATACTAACACTTCCCTGTCTCTACTGGAAATACCTGACCTGATGCATCCTAGGTCTGCATTAGCCTTTTTCACGGCCACATCACACTCATGGTTCGAAATCATCCTGTGATCAACCAATACATCCAGGTCTTTCTCCTCCTCTGTCACTTCCAACTGGTAAGTCCCCAGCTTATAGCAAAAATTCTTGTTGTTCGTCCCTAAATACATGATCTTGTACTTTGCACTATTAAATTTCATCCCGTTTCTATTACTCCAGTTTACAAGGTCATCCAGATCTTCTTTTAGGATATTCCGGTCCTCCTCCATATTGTCAATATCTCCCAAATTTGTGTCATCCACAAATTTTATTAACACACACTCACTTTTTGTGCCAAGGTCAGTAATAAAAATGCTAAATAAGATTGGTCTGAAGACCAATCCCCAAAGAACTCCACTAGTAACCTCCCTCAAGCCTGACAGTTCATTTTTCAATATGAACCTTTGTAGTCCCCCCTTAAACCAGTTCCTTGCACCTTTCAATGCTCATATGAACCCCCATCTTCTCCAATTTAACTAATAATTTCCCACATGGAACTGTATCAGATGCCTTACTGAAATCCAGGTAGATTAGATCTACTACATTTCCTTTGTCTAAAAAATCAGTTATCTTTTCAAAGAAGGAGATCTGGTTGGTCTGGCACAATTCATCTTTTGTAAAACCATAATGTATTTTATCCCAATTACCATTCACCTGTGTCCTTAACTACTTCCTCTTTCAAAATTTGTTCCAAAGATCTTGCATACAATTAAGGTCAAACTAACAGGACTGTAGTGTCCTGGATCACTTTTTTCCCTATTCTTAAAAATAGGAACTATATTAGCAATTCTCTAGTCATAGGGTACAACCCCCAAGTTTACAGATTCATTCAAAATCCTTGTCATTGGACTTGCACTTTTATGTGTCAGCTCCTTTGATGTTCTTGGATGAAGATTATCCGGGCTCCCCAATTTAGTCCCATTAAGATGTCTGAGTTTTGACTTCCACCTCGGATGTGGTAATTTCTACCTCCATATCCTCATTGCCATTAGCCACCCTGCCACTACCCCCCTAAGCTCTTCATTACCCTTATTAAAAACTCAGGGAAAGTATTTGTTTAGGTGTTGGGCTAGGGCTAGATAATCTTTAATCTCCACCCCATCCTCAGTGCTTAGAGGTCCCACTTCTACTTTCCTTCTTTTCTTCTTATTTATATGGCTATAGAACCTTTTACTGTTGGTTTTAATTCCCTTTGCAAGGTCCAACTCTGCTTGGCTTTTGGGAGTTCTCACTTTATCCCTACACTTTCTTACCTCCAAGAGGATAGCTTTCCTTGCTGATCCCTCCCCTCTTCCATTCCTTGTAGGCTTTTCCGCTTTCCCTTAATCACCTGTTTGAGATGCTTGCTCATCCAGCTTGGTCTGCCACGCTTCCCTACAAATGTTTTCCCCTTGCTAGGGATGCAGGCTTCAGATAGTTTCTGCAACTATGACTTAAAGTAATTCCAAGCCTCCTTCACCTTCAGATCCTTGAGTTCTTCAGTTCAGTCCACTTCCTTAGCACACTCTCACCTTAATTGTTTAAAGTTAGTTCTTGAAATCAAGGGCCCTTGTTGCAGATCTATTTTTGTTTATCCTTGCATTTAAACAGAATTAGCTCATGATCATTCAAACTAAGGTTGTCCTCTACAACCAGCTCTTCTATGAGGTCCTCACTACTCACGAATATCAAATCTAAAATGGTATCACCTCTTTTTGCTTCAGCGACTAGTTGGTGAAGAAATCAGTGAACTATCACATCCAGGAAAATCTGGCCCTACTATTATTGGTAGCACTTGTCCTCCAATCTATATTTGGGAAGTTAAAGTATCTCATAATCACACAATTTCCAGTACTATTTATTTAATTAAAGAGGTCTCTAGCCATATCCAAATTGGATCCTGATGGTCTGTAGTACACCCCAAGCACTAACCCAGGGGAACTTCTAGAAGCTTTCTTCCCCAAAGTGATTTTGGCACAAACAGACTCTATCTTATCCATTCCATCACTTCTAATTTCTTTACAGTCTACTTATCATTTAATATACAATGCTACTCCACCACCTTTGCCTTTATTTGTCTTTCCTGAACAGCACATACTCTTCAATACCTGTACTTCAGTCATGTCTACAATTCCACCATGTTTCTGTTATCCCTATAATATCTGGTTTCACTTCCTGCACCAATAGTTCTAGTTCCTCCATTTTGTTACCCGGGCTCCCTGCATTGGTATACAAACATCTTAATTGTTGCTGCTTGGCTTCCCCCACATTCCTCGCCCGATTGGGTACGGTCATTCTACTGCCAGTATCACCTATCTGACTGGTATCAGCACTATCCTTCCTCTTAATGTACATTGTCGTACCCACTGCTGTTCCTTTCTCCATTCCTGTATCCTTTCTTACTTGATTTTCCTCCCTCTCAATGTTAAAATCAACTGTGGAAATTACATGAGCATCTCCCCTAAGTTCCTAGTTTAAAGCTCTTTTAATGAGTTGTGCCAACCATTTTCCTCCCTACTCAGGTGGAGTCCATCCCATGAGAACAGTCCTCTGTCCATGAATGCCTCCCAGTGATCAAACATCCCAAAGTCCCGCTTATAGCACCACTGCCTGAGCCATCTGTTGATCATCATAAGCTTATCTTGCCTTCGTTCTCCTCCTCTAGTGACAGGCACAATCCCACTGAAGATCACCTGAGCCTCCAATTCCTTAAGCATCTTCCCCAACCTGACATAGTATCCCAGTTTTGCTACTGTGAAAGTAGTTATTTCTTTATTGCATACTATGAAAATGTGCTTGCTAATCATATGTGGGGTGGGGGGAAGAAGAGTCAAATGGACAATTCTTTATTGAAGGCCAACTTTACATATCAATATCCTACTTCTCCAGATCCTCTTTCCACTAAAAGTGGCTTGACCATTATTTTCTTAAAAACTTTAATACAAAAAATTTACTTTATTGAGATTTCAGTTTTAACTGGTATTGACCTTTTTTTAATCTTACTTTTCATAATTTAAACAAGGGACTACAATGATTCAGAAGTGTTTGCTGCTGATATAAATTTATATAAGGGGCCACGAATATCATCCAAAGAATAATTTTTAATATCCACTTTTACTAATTTTAGTAGTATTATTTATTATCTCATTAGAAGTTGTTGATGAAATAGTGAAATGTATTTTTTATCTACAGAAAAATACTTCTGATGAACATTTGCCAGAAACAACAAACTGAAAAGACTAATTCCAAATACCATATTTCTCTGAATTGGAAAGAGGTACATTAAAAAATTCTGGAAACCAAATAAGATAAAGGACATTTTTTTTCTTTTTTAACTAAGTTAGAATAGAATCAAGTATATTTACTAGTTCGTAAAACTGACAATAGTGTCTAAGATTATCAGTTTGATTCAAGTTTTTACTAATGAAATTGGGGGGGAAATTTCAAAGATACAAATGGGAGTTAGACATCCCCTTTTATTTTTTTTCTCCATTTGTGTACAGTGCATCTTAGGCACCAAAGTTGTGACAGCTTGAAGAAGGTTAAAATGGCCTCTGACACTAGTCCTGGAGGAGTGGAGTTGTAATGAAAGGGGAGATGAATAATGCATGCTGCGTAATTAATACAATGAATGATTCATATGAAAATAGGAACACTACATGGGATCAGACAAGTATCCTGTTTCCAACAGTGATCTATTCTAGAAGTTTTTTGTAGTTCTTCTCCTTTATTTCTGTGTGTTGTTTATTTTTATTATAAAATCTCTGTTTTTTGGTACATACAGGGATTTTGGAGTTTCACTTAAATGTTAAACTGTTTTCTGTTTCTTGTTAAAGGATGCTGAAAGAAACAATTTCTTTTGTGCTGTACTTGGATTCATTCTTCCTGTAGCGTATAGCTATCAACCTGACTTAATGATAATAGTAATTGGACCAAACAGGAGCCTTGGTGTAAATGGGATTTCTCTGCTTACTTGTTTACTGCAAGGATTAGCCGAGTCTCGAATTCTTGTGGTAATACAGGTAAGAAGTGGTGCTAATCTTGATTATCCTAAAATCCTTTTAGCTGACAGAGAAACTATTCTATTAAGCACCATTGTCTTGAGTAGAAGTAACAGTAGGTTGTCAGCATCCTCATTATCAGAGCCTCACCAGAATACATTGTGCTGGGAGATATTCAATTTTATTTGGCCAATTCCCTTTAAAATAACAAAAACAAAACATAGCAATATTTAAAAAAAAAAAAAAAAAATTTTTTAAAAGAAGCCTATATAATGGTAGGAGCGTGTGTGTGTGGCCTAGACCAAGTCACTAAAGATCAGATTTGTAAAGGTAGTTAGATGCCTAAAGATGCAGATAGGTGCCTACTGGAATTTTCAAAATCCCCTGTGCATTGAAATCATTGAGGGTTAGCTATTTTTGAAAATCTCGCTAGGCACCTGGTCTGTAAGCATCCAAATACCTTTACAAATGTGGCTCTTACTCTCTCTGCTCCAGATGTGTAAAACTGGAATAATACTGCTTTACTTATCACAAAGGTGTTATGCACTTTACCTCTTTTTAAGATAATTGCATAGTAGGTGCTATTATAAGTACAAAGTAGTAGCAGAATTATATAGCAAGAAAGAAGCAAAGTGAACAAAAAGAAAAAGTGGAAAATGTAAGTTACCATGAATCCATTTACAGACTTACTGATAAGTACTTATGTGGGGTAAATGTACCATTTATTTATTGTTTTAATGTAATGAAATACATAAAATGGAATCTCTTTCTTGTAAACTGCCCCAGTTAGGGACATGTTATTTCTCAAGATGTCTATTAAGTGATCTTACCATACTTTATTCTACATTTCTCTAGAATTTTCTTTGAATTTACTGTGCTATGATATTTAAATTTTGTGAACTAAAATAATCTGTACATTGATATACAGTATACTGAAACATTAGTATATTTGTGCACACTGATTAGGAGCATGCAGCTGGGAAGAATTATTGGGAGTCTGAAGGGTAGGCTGAGAGATGAAAGAGGAGTTTAGATGGACATGTGAGCCTCTAATGAATGACTGAAACAAACAGATTTATATTAACACTTAGCAGGTAGTTCCTATAATAAAAATGTGGAGATTTTACATAGTGTGCTTGGCTTAAGCCTTAGAAGAACTAAAATCCATGTTATCCCTTTTCAATGAAATTCAGTAACATTATTGAAGAATGAAAATAATTGGCATGCTCTTCACCATTAATCACAATGACCAGAGAAAATGCTTTCAGTGACTTTACAACATTGATTTAAACTGTTAAAAGATCCCAGAAATTTTTTATAATGTCATGACTGGTCAAAGCAAAATAAATCACTGTTTATTAGTGATGGAAAATACAGTGATCTATGAAGTAAATAAGACCTATTTTTCTACATTTTTTCCCATCTTTAATTCTGTGCTATTTCTTTTGTCTCATAAAAGAGTAACTGAGAGGTCATTTGTATTTGAGATAAATTAGTTTTATAGGAGTTCACAGTATGAATTCCTTCATTATCTTCTTCAACTCCTCCATTGGTAGTACTTTCAGACTTGAAAACTGAAAGTTACTCATTGTTACTACTGACACTGTCAACTTCATTACAATAGGTTATTATAAAATATTGCATTTTGTTGTTGAAACAAATAGAAGTTTGCTTCACCACAATATTATTTTTTTTTAAAATAGGACACAGAAATAAAACTAGTGCAAAGTGTGGCCAAAGCCTTATCGGGTGTTTCTACACCTGACTTTGGAGTCTACGCACCTGCTTCCCAAGAAAATGTACTTGAAATAAAACGATTAAGAGACCAACTTCAACAGGAATGGAAAATGCTTCGATGTTCAGGTAAGTAATCTGTTTGTAGTTCCGCCTCTTGGTACAGTTAGCATGTTTCTGAAAAGGCTATAAACTTACTAAGGGTTCAGTTGTGTACCATTAAAGTCAATGGGAGTTTTTCCATTCACTTGAACGGGAGCAGGATCAAGACCTTATATGCCTGGTGAGATCTGTCTTTCTGGTGTTCCCATCACTTAAGTAAGAAAGCGCTGAATTCAGTACCACAGTGGCTACATAGAACATGGAATGCAGCCACTTCAAGTACTTAATGTTAAGCACTCACATTGAAAAGTAGTTTTCTTATCAAAATATTGTATATTCAGTGAACAATTAAGAGACACACAGGCTCTGAATCGGTTAATCTTTTTCAGAACGTGGCTCAGAGTCTTCTATCACTTATTCACCTGTTTACCTATTCTCACATGAGTAGTCCCATTAAACTTCATAGAGTCTACTCATGTACTCAGAGTTAAGCACATATATAAGTATTTGCAGAATCAAGGTCTGGGTTGGTACAGGACTCTGACTTTAGCAGGGAAATATGCTTTCAAACTTCTGGATCCAGAAAGCTTCCTCTTAGCCAATACATGTATGTTAGGGATAGGGCACATCATAATAACGTGTTTTATCCAACAAGTGGGCGGTTATGTTAACACTTTTGCTTATTTATGTCAAGACAGAGAGATCCCACAATCATCTGCAAAGCAAAACGTAGCTTTGGCAGTAGTGAATATAAAACCTGCCAAAAGCAAGATACATAAATATTTGTCTTGGGTACAAGCTTAGGAAGAGCCTTCCCACCTGTTGGTACCTGGAATGTGGTAAACCAGAGCTAAGGAAAGGTACAGAACAACAAGTTAAGAAACTGGTATGAACTGGTGGGTTGGATCTTAGGTAACATATAAAGTGCTTTAACTTGTAAAAAGCCATGACATAAAGGTAGTTTTGGGGAAATATCTTTTGAAGTGCACTTACTGGGCAAGGTGAATATGCTGTGAGATAAAAATTGCTTCCCGAAATGTCTCTTTTTTGCGTATTATACAATCTTGCTTTAGGTAGTAAACTGGCTGAGCTTGGTTATTTGGTCTCTTGAATATTTTTAATATGGAACCACAACTGTAGTCAATCAATTGGCTATATACTTTAAACACTCTCTACTAAATAACTTTTTGTTTTGGAAGGGAGGGGAAAGGGAACAAGTTTAGACAAACAAAATTAAAAATGGGGATGCAAACACACACCCCCCCCACACACACACTCAAAAAAACCCTGCAGCTGTTTGTGGAAGTGGTTGAGATCATCTGACCAGCTCCTATAGACAGTAAAAATGTAATCTGGATTTTTGGGATTCTGCTGTGTAGCTTCACTAATAATTGCGCTTTTGTTTTTTCTCTTTGTAGTAAGGGACTGGATTTCTGGAAGCTGAGGTCACTTGACTACCTTTGGGCTCTATCATTTAACACAGGGGTCGGCAACCTTTCAGAAGTGGTGTGCCGAGTCTTCATTTATTCACTCTAATTTAAGGTTTTGCGAGCCGGTAATACATTTAAAAGTTTTTAGAAGTTCTCTCTATAAGTCTATAAACTATTGTTGTATGTAAAGTAAACAAGTTTTTAAAAATGTTTAAGAAGCTTCATTTAAAATTAAATTAAAATTCAGATCTTATCAGTTTAGTGCAGTGGTTCTTAACCTGGGGTGCACGCACCCCCTGGGGCAGGGCCGGTGCAAGGATATGTTGCGCCCTAGGTGAAACTTCCACCTCCCCCCCCCCCCACATAGGGTTCATTGAGGGGCAAATCCCAACGAGCCTTTATAGACCCCAGGGGCCAGCCGTGCCCAGCGGCTGCTCCCCAGACCAGGTTCTCCCCTCCCTGCCACCTGAACTCCCCTGGAGGCACCAAAGAGCCAGAGCGTCCCGCTTGTGGCGGCAGCGAGCCCCAGCCATGGAGGAGCTGGCGCGGTGCAGGGGGGCAGCAGCCCTGCAAAGGTGGCAGCGCCGCTAGCGACAACAGCCGCCCCCACCGCCCCTCCTGCCCAGGCTGCGGCCCGGCGCCACCCCCCCGGGGGCTCCTGCAGGCTGCAGTGGATGCATGTGGGCGCCAGCCCCCATGCGTCCCCCGGCTCCCTCCTCGCCTAGGGTTACCGTATTTAAAAAAAACAAAAAAGACCAGGGGGTGGGGAGAGCCCCGCCCCTATCCACCCCTTCCCCCCCCCTGACTGCCCCCCGCAGAGCCCCAACCCCCCCCGCTCCTTGTCCCCTGACTGCCCCCTCCTGAGACCCCCCCAACCCTAACTGCCCCCCAAGGACCCTACCCCCTACCTGTTCCCTGACTGCCCCGACCCTTATCCACACCCCAACCCCCAGACAGACCCCCGGGACTCCCAAGCCCCATCCAACCGCTCCCTGCCCCCTGAGAGACTCCCCCAGAACTGCCGACCCATCCAACCCTCTCCCTGTCCCCTGACTGCTCAGATCCCTTTCCACACCCCCACCCCGACAGCCTCCCCTGAACTCCCGACCCATCCAACCCTCCCCCTGCTCCCTGACAGCCCCCCAGGACTCCCCTTACCATGCCCATGCTGGTCAGACCCTGGCTCCATGTGGGGCTGCTGCAGGCACAGCCCCTCCCCCACAGAGTGCTGAGGCAGTGGGGGGGGGGGAAGGGGGGAGCTCCAGGAGGGGCAGCGGTGGCGGCGGCTCACAGTCCCGGGAGCCGCAGAACCTGAGTGCAGTGAGGGGGGAGCTGGGGGGCGCGCCTGCCAGGGCTACGGCCCAGTGCCCCCCCTGGGGGGGGGCTCCTGCAGCGGATGCATGTGGGCAGTTGTCCTGGTACGCCCCCCGGCTCCTCCCTCGCCGTGCTCAGGCTCTGTGGCTCCCGGGGGTGTGAGCCGCCGCCGCCGCTGCCCCTCCCGGAGCAGGCTCAGGGCTCCGCGCCCCGGCGGCTCACACTTCCGGGAGCTGCAGAACCTGAGCGCGGTGAAGCGGGGAGCTGGGGGACGCGCCTGCCACTGGTCTGGGGTCCCGGCCGCCGGCCCTGCTCAGCCTCGGCTGAGCGGGGCCGGTACCCTGGCTGGCAGCCACGTGCCAGGCAAAATCGGCTTGCGTGCCGCCTTTGGCACACGTGCCGTAGGTTGCTGACCCCTGATTTAACATATTTCATCATGACAGAAGGAAAAAGTGTGTTGTCACTTTTGGTTGTTTTCTTTAAATCAATGAACAAAGAGATTATCAAGATATGGCCACAGCAAGAGCCATTCACAATTGTTTTATGAATTTTTTATTAAATATTTTTGTTTAAAAGGGCCACATTTTCAGCTGAGAGCTCTTGCTGTGTGTCTGCAAAAGTGTGCATGAGAGGAAAGTGATCAGCAACAGTCATCATGGATTCACCAAGAGCAAGTCATGCCTGACTAACCTAATTGCCTTCTATGACGAGATAACTGGCTCTGTGGATGAGGGGAAAGCACTGGAGGTGTTATTCCTTGACTTTAGCAAAGCTTTTGATACAGTCTCCCACAGTATTCTTGCCAGCAAGCTAAAGAAGTATGGGCTGGATGAATGGACTATAAGGTGGATAGAAAGCTGGCTAGATCATCGGGCTCAACGGGTAGTGATCAATGGCTCCATGTCTAGTTGGCAGCCGGTTTCAAGTGGAGTACCCCAAGGTCAGTCCTGGAGCCGGTTTTGTTCAATATCTTCATTAATGATCTGGAGGATGGCGTGGACTGCACCCTCAGCAAGTTTGCAGATGATACTAAACTGGGAGGAGTGGTAGATACGCTGGCGGGTAGGGATAGGATACAGAGGGACCTAGACAAATTAGAGGATTGGGCCAAAAGAAATCTGATGAGGTTCAACAAGGACAAGTGCAGAGTCCTGCACTTAGGACGGAAGAATCCCATGCACTGCTACAGACTAGGGACCGAATGGCTAGGCAGCAGTTCTGCAGAAAAGGACCTAGGGGTTACAGTGGACGAGAAGCTGGATATGAGTCAACAGTGTGCCCTTGTTGCCAAGAAGGCTAACGGCATTTTGGGCTGTATAAGTAGGGGCATTGCCAGCAGATCGAGGGACGTGATCATTCCCCTCTATTCGACATTGGTGAGGCCTCATCTGGAGTACTGTGTCCAGTTTTGGGCCCCACACTACAAGAAGGATGTGGAAAAATTGGAAAGAGTCCAGCGGAGGGCAACAAAAATGATTAGGGGGCTGGAGCACATGAGTTATGAGGAGAGGCTGAGGGAACTGGGATTGTTTAGTCTGCAGAAGAGAAGAATGAGGGGGGATTTGATAGCTGCTTTCAACTACCTGAAAGGGGGTTCCAAAGAGGATGGATCTAGACTGTTCTCAGTGGTACCAGATGACAGAACAAGGAGTAATGGTCTCAAGTTGCAGTGGGGGAGGTTTAGATTGGATATTAGGAAAANGACATTGGTGAGGCCTCACCTGGAGTACTGTGTCCAGTTTTGGGCCCCACACTACAAGAAGGATGTGGAAAAATTGGAAAGAGTCCAGCGGAGGGCAACAAAAATGATTAGGGGGCTGGAGCACATGAGTTATGAGGAGAGGCTGAGGGAACTGGGATTGTTTAGTCTGCAGAAGAGAAGAATGAGGGGGGATTTGATAGCTGCTTTCAACTACCTGAAAGGGGGTTCCAAAGAGGATGGATCTAGACTGTTCTCAGTGGTACCAGATGACAGAACAAGGAGTAATGGTCTCAAGTTGCAGTGGGGGAGGTTTAGGTTGGATATTAGGAAAAACGTTTTCACTAGGAGGGTGGTGAAACACTGGAATGGGTTACCTAGGGAGGTGGTGGAATCTCCTTCCTTAGAGGTTTTTAAGGTCAGGCTTGACAAAGTCCTGGCTGGGATGATTTAGTTGGGCATTGGTCCTGCTTTGAGCAGGGGGTTGGACTAGATGACCTCCTGCGGTCCCTTCCAACCCTGATATTCTATGATTCTATACCAAGTTGTGCATTTGCTTGTAACTGCCTGCCAAATTATGGACCCAGTCCTGCAAACATGTATAGGTGTATCTTTTCATGCATAGATTCATAGAAATGTAGAACTGGAAGGGACCTTGAGAGGTCATCTAGTCCAGTCCCCTGCACGCAAGGCAGGACTAAGTATTATCTAGATGAGGGGTAGTCAATAGGTGGACCGCGGGCCAAATCTGGATCACCAAATGCTTTTGAGCAGACCCCAAAATCTTTTTTATGAACTTATTATATATTATTATTATTTTCTCTGGAGTCTGGACCTTGACAAAAAATAATTGACTACCCCTGATCTAGACCATCCCTGACAGGTGTTTGTCTAACCTGCTCTTAAAAACCTCAAATGAGAGAGATTCCACATGAATGGTCCTATTTAACTCAGTGAGACTGCTCATGTGTATAAGTGTTTGCAGGATTGGGCCTATGTGATTTATGAGTGCAAAGATGGGTTTTGCACATGCAGTAAGCTGAGTGTACAAGAATTGTGAAGCTGATTGGAAACTTGGGCCCAAGTGGAGAGCAGGGAGAAAATGGGATTCTGAAATGAGTGGTCATAATACAGTAATTGAGGAGTTTTCTGAATTACTCCAAATACTCTGCAATGCCTTCCAGCAACATGCATCAAACCCATTTAATTCTGAATTCAAATATGGTAGCAGAAACTTTTTATTGACAGAGTCCTCTAGCCTCCTTTTATCATCCACTAATCTCCTATTGCAAGCTTCCATCTTACTTTCCATGGACCAGATGCTGGTACCCAGATTGAATTGCAAAATCATTTCACTTAGGTCAATGGGACTACTCGTGGAGTAAGGTTCACAGAACCTGAGCATATGTTAGTAGTCACCATTCCCCACGACTCCCCCCACACAAACAGAGCCACACATTCTCTTGTTTCTTAATTTTTTTTGATCAACAGTTATTTGCCTAGCTATTTCCAGGAAAGAATTTAAAAAGAAAAACACTTAGGGGCTTATTATATTTTGAAACTATGCAGCTGGTGTTAATGTTTAATATCCTGGCATATACAGCAGTCTTTTAATCTTTATATTACTTTATTCAATTTATTAAGGCAAGGAGCCAGAAACTCCTGAGTTATCTTCCCTTTGTTAGTGGCTTCCTCTGTGGCTTTTGAGTCCTCCAGCCAGTCGCTGCCTCAGTTTCTCCAGCTGTAAAATGTAATCGTACTCCCCTCCCAGGATTAAATAGTTCACCTTTATGAAGTGCTTTGTAGCTGAAAAGCACAATATAAGCATTAAGCCAAGGGTTGGCAACCCTTGGCACCCGGCCCGTCAGGGTAAAGCCGCTGGCGGGCCGGGCCGGTTTGTTTATCTGGAGCGTCGGCAGGCACGGAGCTGGGAACGGCGAACTGCGGCCAGTGGGAGCTGCGGGGGCTCCATGCCTGCGGATACTCCAGATAAACAAACCGGCCCGGCCCGCCAGCGGCTTTACCCTGACGGGCCAGGTGCCAAAGGTTGCCGAGCCCTGCACTAAGCAGTATTATTAAATAGCTATTCAAACCACTCCAACACTGAAGTAGGATCTGTTTTGTTTCTTTTCAGATATTTACATAGGTGGTAGCTAGGTGAGCTGAGAAGAGTTTTGATTTGTTGATGTACTTCAATTTGCATGACAGATTTTTATAGTAGGAGGGATGAGCTGGAGTGCCGATGAGAAGCGCAGTCAGGAAATGGACAACCAACCTAATTCTCAATTACTGAGGGACGATCTCCTCTCATTGATATATTTTGCTTGCCACAACCAAATCTCTGTACAACTTTTCATGAGTGATGTACCCGAGTATTCGGATTCTAATACCTAAACTGTATTGTTAAATCTATTCACCTAAATTTGGATTATTGCTGATCATGTACTCTATGTATCATATGACTTTTAAGAAACTAATTTTGTATTTGTGGATAATCTAAGCACTATACCCAGATGTACAGACATTCTTTTCCCAACCTATGTATTATATATATTTTTTTAATATTAGCTTTAATAAAATGTTTAAATCTATTGGTGCTGTTAAGGCTCAGCAAGGATTGACTAAGCATAGAGATTGGACTGAACCTACTCTGCAGTTTGTGCAGATGCACCTATGCTAGGTGTAATCTAGTTAGCTTGCTAAAATTAGCAGTGAGGAAATGCCAATGCAAGTTTCAGGTGGGCTACCAATGCGAGTATGTACCCAGTGGGGCCAGGTGGGCTTGTACAGCCTGCACTGAAGCCCATGCCACCATGTCCTCACTGCTATTTTAGCTATATTACAGCTAGTGCTGGTACATCTACACGAGCTGCAAATTACACCCCTGGATAGCAATGTAGCCTTAGAAGCAGTCCTGTCCAGGTCAGGCTTGAAGCACTGCTCTGCAAGCGTTGTACATGTTCAGTGGACTTTTCAGGACAGCCTTTTTCATGAGCAGAAAGTTCCCCATACAACAAAGCTAAAGAAAAAGAGAAAAGAAAAACAAGGCAGGGAGTGTTGCAGTGCTAGAGTAATGTGCCCTTCCTAATGTAACTAAAATTCATTGATAGATGCTAAAGCCAGAAGGGACTGCTGAGATTATGTACTCTGACCACTTCTCTCTCCCCTCCCCCCCCCACGCACACACATAACGAGGCCATAGAATTTCCACAAAATAATCCCTATTTGAACTAAAGCATATCTTTTAGAAAAACATCCAATCTTGATTTTATGATTTCCAATGATGGAGAATCCACTACAACCTTTGGTAAATTGTTCCAATTATTAATTACTCTCACTATTAAAAATGTACATCTTATTTCTAATGAAGGCCTAGGGTACTGGGATTAATAGCTTTGTTGCTTCTGAACACTCCAGGAATGTTTTGGCAGAATACACCTGCTGTGTTGTTAAATGTGGCTGCCAACCTTGCATTCCACTGTTTTCAATGGAATGTTAATGGGCAAACACCTACATAGCAGGGAACAATTCGCTACAACACTAGTGCTTCTTGATCAGCCTTGGTAGGGAATTAGTCCCAGGTACAGCATTGTTTTTTACTTTTGCTTTTAAATGCATGTTCTGCTAGGGATGTAATTTACCATATGAATTCTCTTGCTATACCCAGGGACTTTCTACATGAATTCCAAGGTTTGAATACCGTAAATTCTTTGTAGCTAGCTCATATTGAAACATTCATAATTTTAAAAGTACTTTATTCACAGGGACTTTATGTTCTTCACTCTTCACCCTCCCCCCCCCCCCCCCCCCCCCCAACTAACACTGGAAATTAGTAGGGTCTGTAAATGTTAAATGCAAGAAGTAATTAAATGAAGAAATATCATATTTAAAAATAGAGCACTTTAACTACTAAGAACAGTTTTAAATGTTTCAAGCAATGGAGAGATTGTATATAGGAATATTAATATTTTATCATGCTAAAGCAACATGAACAAGGTGAACATTTGAAAATGAATAAGAATAGCCTACTTGTTTATCTGGTGACATAGTTCAGTTCTCAGCTTCAAAACTAATGCTTCTAGCACAAGGAAATCAGAGTATTAATTCCAGGTTCTAATATAAAACAGTGTCTTTTTACTTATCTCTACCAAGTCCATTCCTGTCACTTTGATTGAAATAAATGGTAAATATTTTATACATGATCTTCATCCTTAAAACACACATACTTACATGCTTAACTTGCTCAAGTCAAAGGTAAAGTTATCAAAAGCACCTAAATGACCCACAGAAGGAGGAGCCTAGCCAGCTCTGGGAGCCCCAGCTTTTTTGAAGCCTAGCCAGCCATGGGAGCCCCAGCAAGTCTGGTCCCTGCTAAGGAGAAAGGAGCCTAACAGCCCCCAGAGATCCGGCTCCAGCTGTGTTTTATAGAAGTTTTTCCAAATCTGCATAGATTTAACAAAACGTTTTGGTCCAGTGACTCAGCCTTTACTGAAAATTTCTGACTAGCTCTACTCATAAGTTAGTTAGGTGCCTACAACCCATTTAAAGTCAATGAGACTGAGATTTCTAAGTGACTTTAGATGCTTTTGAAAATTTTACCTAAAGTGATTACTCGCATGCTTAAAATTTAAGCATATGCATGTGTTTGCAAGATTGGGGCCCATAGGGGGATATATCACGTAACAGTACTTATGTCCTAAACAATCTGAATATCACAACTTTAAATTGTAGTAGTATTCTGTTAAGATGGGTCTTATATAGCTATTCCTATTTTGGATTTTCTAGCTCATACTGGCTTTTGACTTGAGGTGGGCAGCAAAAGGTTTTCCCGTTCTGCGAGAATTTTTGAGATTTTGAAAACTTTTACTGTCCCAAATTGGGATGAAATGTCAACATCTCAAATTCTCATGAACCAAAACATTCAAATCAGGTCAATCGATTTTGACTTTTTTAAACTATATATTAACTTAAATTTCTAAACAAAAATGTGTTTTAAATTGGAAAATGGAACTTTGTGTCCCATTTTGACAATTTCAAAACTAATTTTACCATTTATAAAAAATTTTGAATTTGTCTAAACCAACACTTTCCTGCAAAATGTTTGTTTCAAATGATCAGCATTTTCTGATGAAAAAACATTTTGTTGAAAAATTCCCAACAAGTTCTACTTTTGACCTGACTTCATTAAATTGTAATATTCTATAGCCAATGCTTGAATGCCACGAAGATTGTAGTATTTTTAATATAAATAATTAGGTTCTTGAGCTCTTGATCAAATTAAGTGGAAGATTTTCAAGTATATTTTTTCAGTAGGATTACTTCGCAGGTAATGTCAGAAGATTGTTTCTAAGGTTGATGTGTATTAGAAAGCCAACTATTATAATATACAATAAAATGATGGCATTCTTTGCTATAACTTTGTCTACACACAAATATATTGGAAGTGTAAATGCTAAAAAGTGTGATGCAACAATAGCAATCAGCCTAAAAATAAACCACCAGCCTTAGTTTGAAAGGAAAATCCAATTTAAGGTATTGGTTTCAAATTATCAATAAGGTGAACCAAAACAACGTACAGAGTTCTTCAAAGCACTTTGCAATAACCAGCAGTGGATATGAGAGGGGCACCTAAAAAGAGGCAGCATAGTCTAAGGCAGGGGTTCTCAACCTTTTTCTTTCTGAAGACCCCCCAACAAACTATTAAAAACTCCACTGCCCACTTGTGCCACAACAACTGTTTTTCTGCATATAAAAACCAGGGCCAGAGTTAGGGGGTAGCAAGGAGGGCAACTGACCGGGACCCCACACCAGAGGGGGAAGGTGAAGCTAAATTGCTCAGACTTTGGCTTTGGTCCCAGGTGGTGGGGCTTGAGGCCCCAGACTGCAGTCCCGTGTGGCAGGATTTTGGCTTTCTGCCCTGGGCCCTAGCGAGTCTAATGCCAGCCATGTTTGGCGGACCCCCTGGAACTGCTTGCGGTCCCCCAGGAAGCCCCAGGCCCCTGGTTCAGAACCACTGGTCTAATTGATGAGCCTACTCCTGGGGGAAATTCTGCAACAAAAAATTAAAAATTCTGCAAAATGCTGCATATTTTATTTGTCAAAATAACACAATATAATCACACCAGTTTCAATTTTTTTTGGTCATTTATTTCAAAATACCTGTCAGCAAGTATGTCTGTAACAATACAGACAACAGAAAATATTCAGATTTTTTTTTTTTGACAAATAGATTCCTTACTAGGCATATTAATACAGAACTCTGAGTAATAATTCATTTAAACTACAATACAGAACCATATTTCCTGCGCCCCCAAGAAGCAGTGCAAAGGCTGGGGGAAGCAGGGGTAATGGAGGAGCAAAACTTGGAGGGTTGTTGGGTGTGGAGGGGAAAAGTATGGAACAGGTTTTTTTTGGGGGGTGGGGAGGGACTGTTAGGGAGCTTCCCCCATGCCTCTCCCATTCAGTCAGGCACATGTGTCCCTCCACCTCCACTCAGACACCCATTCCTCCCATCCTCATGTGGCCCTGCACCCCCTCCCCATCCTCATGTGTGTCTGTGCCCCTACTCAGACACCCTATGTTGCTCTGTACCCCCTCCCCCATCACCATGTGGCCCTGCATCTCCTCCCCACTATGTCCCTATGCCTCCACTCCAATTCAGCCCCGGCCCCAGTCTGTCATCCCCTACTAGCCCTTATGAGCCCCTGTCTGACCCCCCCCCCTCCCCCACACTGTCTCCCCATAACCCCTGTCTCCTGACCTGGCCCGCTGCGCAGAAGGCTCTGCAGGCTCTTTCTCTTCCCTAGCTTGCTGGGAGCTGCTGATGTGTTCTATCGCCAAAGCGCCCTCTGGTGGGCAAAAGGCAGCACTGCAGAAGTTATTTTCTTCTGGGAGGTGCTGCTGTGTTCTGTCACTGCAGCGCCCTCTGGTGGGCAAAAGGTAGAACTGCAGCAACTTTTCAGCAGAAGCTTTTTTCTGCACAAAAAGTTTAAAATATGCACGGCTAATTAATTATGCACGCGTGCAGTGGCACAGAATTCCCCCAGGAGTGAAAAGGTCTAGGAGCCAAAACTCATCAGTTCTATTCCAAAGTGCTACCCTCTGTTGCCTTAATACTACTTAACATATACAGCATATCTCATCCAAGAATTTAAAAATATTTTACAAATATTCTTTATGCCTTGTATTCCCTGTACCATGATATAAATAAGTATCACTGTTCCCATTGTTCAGGTGGCAAAATTTGAAGCTCGGAGAGATTTAAGTGTCTTGCCAGAAGCTACAAAGTGTGGTAACACTATGATTAGAACTCAAGTTGCCTGACTGTGTCCCATATCTAATCAATTGAGAGACTTCCCATGCAACCCACTTAATTCCTTTATTCCTGTTTGTGTGTATATAAAATAGGGATAACTTATTTATCTTGTGCTTTGAAAACATAAAACAATGTAAAATTATTATTATTGTTACTAGGGGCAGATCCAAGAGCAGCACTACAAATAGACAAGTAAACATTGCTTCCTTCATCTTAGCTCTGCTGTCTCCCATAGCCAGCAAAATCTTAGCTTGGCAGATCCAAACTGAACAGAGCAGGAGAAGCTTGTTAACGATGATGCTGAATTCAGTTTTTAGTGGACCAAAATATGGCAACCCTTGAACTACTGGCTAGTGTGATACATGGAAGCAAATGATGTACATGCATGTGTTGCAGAGCTCCTCTTAAAATTAAGTTGCTCAAAGCCAAAGAAAATTCCCAGACAAAAAATGTTGAGCTGGAGTTAGTACAATGTAAGTGAAACTTAAAAGGAAAATACCTTTGAGAATTAAGCATCTTTGGGGCTAAATCACTGTTATGAAAATGTTTAGAAAAATCATGTATACAGGTCGCACATGCTATCATTTTAATGTACATGCTAATTTTGTAGCTTAGAAATCAAGTAACACATATACCTTGTTATAACTTGACACTTTTTTCACTGACAAATACACATAACAAAATGATTATTAAAGATACAAGTCTTCTGTAGCACTTCTTTCACATATTTATAGTAAAATCCCACCAGAATAAAATAAAAGAATTCACTAAGATTGTATTCTTTTATTTCGGTTTCTAACATACCATTTGGCTTCATATTACTGAAAGAAACAGGAAAGTCACACAAAATGGCTTATCTTTTATTCCTGGTGTTTCAATGTCTGAAAGCCAGTAAATTCAAAACTGAGGTTACACTTTTTTTTTAAAGGCATGGAAATGCAGAATGGAGGTACCCATTCTTCTGCCCTTCTTTTGCCCTAAATCAAGACAATCATCTGTCTGCAGGTCAAGCAGTTTCAAAACTGTTCCACTGATCTACCCTGACTACTGACAGAGGGAAGAGAGGAGTTTAAATAGTACTCGTGGGTGAATTCTGCACCACCATGTGCATGCAGAATTCATGTCCCCCACAGATTTCTTTAATTTCCCGCAAAAAAATGACTTTCTGACGGGGAAGCAAATGGAAATTGCAAGAGTGGTCACGCGCCCCTTTTCAGCAGCATGGGCGCATCATTTCAGGCACCCAGAACAGACGTCAGAGAGGTAAATCACTGCGGTGGAGAGGGGAGGGGGACGCTGAGGACGCCCCAGCTGGTGGCTCTTACCCTGTACTGGGCTTAGCTGCTATTCCCAGCTGGGCTGGGGAGGACAAGACTTCCTCTTCCCCTGCAAGGAGTGACGGGGTTTGGGTGAGACCCACCCCCAGAAACCTCTCCTGGCTGCAGGAAGCTCTTCCCCCTTCCTGCCCCCATCACTCCTAAGCCATGGGAGGAGGGGTCCCTGAGGATGGGGAGTTGCTCCCCCATCCACCCAACCCCCGTGCATCTGGACCCCCCCATGCCCAGGCCCCCCTGCCAAGCCTCACCTCCCCCAGAACTCCCCGCATCCAAACTCCCACCCTGCCATGCATCACCCCCTGCATCCGGAGCCCCTCTACACCCAGACCCTTCCTGCCGAGCCACAACCCCCCACACCTAGGCCCCTATGTGCTGAGCCCCATCCCCCCACACCCATCCCCCCGATGAGCCCCAACCACCTTCACCTAGACCCCCCTGCAGCATCCCATTGCTCCTGTGCCCAGAACCCCACAATGAGCCCGTGTGCATCCAGCTCCTCCCTGCACCCAGGTCCCCCATGGAGCCGGAGGGTTGCCAACTGTTTAATTGCACAAACCCAAACACCCTTACCCTGCCCCCTGCCACACCCCTTCCCTGAGGCCACGGCCCTTCCCCGTTCCTTCTCCAAGGCCCTGCCACCCACTCACTCCATCACGTCACTCGCTGTGCGGGGTGCGGGCTCTGGCCTGGGGCCAAGGGGTTTGGAGTGTGGGAGGGGAGTCCAGGCTGAGCCTGGCGCAGAGTGTTGGGGTGCAGGACGGGGTGTGGGCTCTGGGAGGGAGTTAGGATGTGGGAGGGGGCTTAGGGCTAGGCAGGGGGTTGGGGTGCAGGAGGGGGTGAGAGGTGCGGGCTCCATCTGGGCAATGCTTACCTCAGGCAGCTCCCAGAAGCAACTGGCATGTCCGGCACCTAGACTCAGGGCCAGCTAGAGGACTCTGTGCACTGCCTCTGCCTGCAGGCACCGCCCCTGCAGCTCCCATTGGCTGCAGTTCCTGGCCAATGGGAGCTGTGGAGTTGGCGCTCGGGGCGGAGGCAGCACACAGAGACACTCCCCCAGCCACCCTTGTGTCTAGGAGCCAGAGGGACATGCCGGTCACTTCCGGGTGCCATGCGGAGCCAGGGCAGGTAAGGAGCCTGCCTTAGTCCCGCTGTGCTGAGGACCTGACTGTTAGTGGCCTATTAAAATCTCCCAGATTGGTTTCAGTAGCCACCAGGAGATCGATTCTGATTCTGGGAGGCTCCTGGCCAATCTGGGAGAGTTGGCAACCCTACTGAGCTGTCTGCATCGATTGCCCCATACAGAACCCTCTCTCCCACACCTGGAAGCCCCCACACTTGGATCCTGCCAGGCTGAGCCTGTCTACCCACACCTGGTGCAGAGGGGCAGGACCCTGGGGTGTTATTGGGGAAGCCCGGCCCTTGCACTGTGTCAGGGTTGGGTGTAGCCTCTGTGTCTGTGGGTGGTGCTGCAGGGTGATCTCCCATCTCCGTGCAGCCAGTGGCCTGTACTCCCCACTGCCATGCTAGAGTTGGGTTGCCTGGTGTATAGTTTCCGACGGGAAAGTCTGGTCAATGTCTGGTTAGCAGGGCTGACTGGGCACTGCAGTAACCAGCCTCTGCCAGGTGGGCAGGGGCGCCGCCAGCCTTTTCCGCGCCCTAGGCGGTGGAAGGTCCCGCCCCCGAAATGCCGCCCCGACAGCAGCGGCGGAAAGTCCCGCCCCAAAAATTCCGCTGATGACCGGGGCGCCGGCGCCCCCCAAATAGTAGCGCCCTAGAGCAGCAGCTGCTGGAGCCTGGAGGATCACTCAGGAACAGCTCCCTCCAGTGGAGAGAGCTACCGGCGGCTCCCCCTCCTCTACCCTTCCCCACTCGCCCCTCCGCCCCTGGAGCACGCCCCCCAGTCCTGCCCCAGTCACCCATCTACCCCTGCAGCCCTGATCACCTGGTGCGGGGAGAGAGCAGTGAGTGGGGGAGGGGCCCCGCCTCTCCAGCCCCACAGCAGCCCCAGGCCCCTCCCTATTCCCCCGCCCCTGGCTGCCAGGCCCCGTCGCTCTCCCGTGACGCGCCAATGGCGCCGCCGCCGCGCTCTTGCTGCGCTCTGGAGCCGGAGAGGGGGACGCGGGGCCGGTGGCTGCTCTCGGGCTGGAGCGGCCGGTGGGCCCGCGGGAGCGAGCTGCTCTGAGAGGCGCCTGGCGCTGCTCAGCGCGGGGTAGGGGCTGGGGGATCTACCCCTGGGCATTGGGATGGGCTGCCCCAGGCCTGGCGGGAGAGGCTGGGGGCTGCCCCGGGACTAGCCCGACTATTGGGGGGGCTGGGAGCTGCCGGCTGCCTCGGGTATGGGGGGGGGGTGTCACTGGGTGAGTGTGGGCTTGCTCGACTGGGACAGGTTACAGTCACTGTGTGTTTTGAAGGGGACGTGGACTGGTGCACATCTTTCGGTGGGAGCAGTGGGGACAGGGTGGACTAGGCACTGCCCCTACTTTTAGCAGCTCTTGACTACGTTCCCTGTCTACACTAGCACTCAATTATTACTATCCCCAGAATAATTTTGATCCCATAACCTTTTTACACTCATAGTATAAATATAGCTGAAAGTTATTTTTGTTAATCAAGTTGTTAGTGGGAAATATTCTGAAAAATGTTAGTATTGACAAGACACTTGGATGTGTTAGTGCTTGACAGCGAAACACTCCTCTCCCATGGTAACCTGTGTTCATTCAAGTACCACGTAACCTGTGTTCATTCATGTACCACGGCAGGCTTTTTCTCTATGGTGTAACCTGTCCTCTTAAAAAAAGTGTGAGATCAAAATTAGGGTGTTTATATATATATATAATGAAACAGGTTATGATGTAGCAGTTTGGTTGGTTTTATCTGTAACACTACACATATTGGGCTAACTGTATTTTAAATTTAAGTACATTAACACATACAGAGGTTCAACGTGTGTAATTAGTCACTAATGTCTCTTTTTTTTTCTTTGTATTTTCCAGGTCTTGAAATGGAATCAAAGATCAAACATACAGTTGTATTTGCAATGAATTGACTTAACCACTCATTTGTGTTGAAATGGAGAGTATTACACAGCTGTTTAGTGATTTGTGTGAAGCACACATGACAGGTTTGTCATGGAAGGTCCATCTGGGCAGACAGAAGATCAGCAAGAAAAGGGCTAAGCAAAATCTAAAAAGGGTTGCATATAATGCCCTGTTCATGAATCTTTTTCAGGAGGAGGCACGTAAAGTGCCGTCAAACATTTCCAGACTTCCAGTGAAAAACAAAATTTTAATGCTGTCTTTCAACTTGAGAGTTGGTGGAATGGGCGCTCAAGCAGATAGGCTGGAGAAACTCGTGGAGGAACTGGAAACATCTGATTGCTTACCATTTACGGAAATTAATTCTATTCTGGATCTTCTAGTACAGCTTGTAGGAACGGGTCCTCCTCAGCTTCTACCACAAAAAAAGGACTATTTTTTGAACAACAAGTATGTTGGGAGAAATGTTAAATATCAGGGTTATGATTATTATGATGTGAGTGTATTTGAAGCTGATATACAGACTTTAATTACAAATGAAGAGTATCAGTTTAATGACACAATTCAAAAGACAGTTCAGATAATGGAGGCTGCACCCGGCACTGGACTTCCTGCCATCGGATTATTTTCACAGAACTACCCTATTGGTGACAAGTTTGAGAAGGAAACACGTGTCTCACTCTTTGGTGCTCTTGTCCATAGCCGTACATATGACATGGATATCAGGTTGGATCTGCCACCAGTACCTGACAGTGCGGATTTGTCTGGACTTGCGATTAAAGTATGGTATCTTTATTTTCACTATACTTATTATTTTACTTCAGAGTATATACATACTTCCAATGTGCCTTTTTGAAACTTTTTTTTTTAATAAACAGCCATTTCTTGTAGTAGTATCAACATTACAAAGGTGTGGATTAAAACATTTGCTTACATCTTTCCCTGCTCATAATATTTAATTTACATGTGAGCATCCCTCTGTACATATCTGTTCTAGTATCCAGTTTATGATCATTTTGCTGTCAAAGTCTACTTGTATATAAAATAAGTAGTTTAAGCTTTTTTTAATTGGAGCTCTTCTTGAGATGGATTGATGTAGCTTCCCCTCCCGCACATGAAAGCTTTCACTAATCATAGTTTCCACTATCTCTTTTTTGCTATTGTTTTTCTCTTCATCCTGTGTTGTTATATAGCACTGATAGGTACTGCAGAAGAAGCTAGATTAACAGATTTGTTCTTTTTTTGTTTTTTTTTCCTGTGGATGGGTATCATTTGCTTTTTCTGTTTTTAATCTTTCTTTTTTCCTCTTGTTTTATTGTTGCCCCTGTAATTCTCCCATTTAATAGAGAAGGCTACATGCTACTTAGGGTGATGTTGGTCCAGTAGCAGTTTCTTTTGCCTAGGCAGTGTATGCTTTTGCTGCTGAGCTAAGTTTGGTGGGAGCAGAGGCATGGGCTAGTACAGTGGAGGGAGCTGCGGGAAGCGGCATGGGCCGCAGGGACATGCTGGCCGCTGCTTCCCGCAGCTCCCATTGATCGAGAACACCGAACTGCAGGCACTGGGAGCTGCGGGCAACCGTGCAATTGTAAACAAACTGTCTCGTGGCCCACCAGTGGATTACCCTGAAGGGGCCGCAGGTTGCCCACCACTGGGCTAGCCGGTTGCTGCCTGAATCTGCTGCCTGAATCTGCAGCCCTATACACAGGAATTTCAGATTCAGCTTTCATTAGGGTTTATGACAGGAACATGGAAGGAAGGCTGGCATGCTTAAAGGAGCTGCATGCCACTTTACCTGTAGCTGTGGGTGCACATTGTAGTTGAAGGGGTGAGTCAGATCCTGGGTCAAGGAAGCAACTCTTTTTCTTTACATGCCAGTACTCCTTCTCTCAGGTTGGAAAACACTGTGTTAAATGTTCTTAGGAGCAACTTGCGTCCAATCAATTTGACCTATTACACAGACTTGGGGTATTACGCTGCAAACCAAGCTCCCAACAAAGTCAGTGGGAGTTCCATGATTGGGATGTTTAGAGGCCCTGATCCTGCAAACACGTGCCTGATTTTATGCACATGAGTAGTCCCAGTGAAAACAATGGAACTGGTCATGGACACTTTAATCACATGCATAAGAATTTGTGGGATCAGGGCCTAAGTCACTTATTTTGTGAAAAAGAAAAACTAAACAGATTTATTGTTCTGGAGCATTATGTATTAGAACTGATGTTATATTCAGAGTAAAATATTTCCACTTCTGGTACTAACAAATTGTTAATATCTTAGTTTGATTATTCCATTGGCAACCAAAAAAAAAAAAAGGCTTGTCAGAAATTGAAGTGGATTTTATTGTTTTTGTTACAAATAACAAAGTTTCAGTTTGTATAAATAATAACGCCCAAGTCCTTAAAATGAGCATCTTTGATTAATTGTTAAATTGAGGCCAACAATTAAATGGGATTAGCATAATTTTCCTCAATAAATGTTGCATATATATGTAAAGTTTGAACTCTCATGGTTATTTACAGGTTCCTCAAAGTATAGATCAATCAGAAGATGAGGGATTCCAATCAGCATCCAATCTGACTCCTGATTCTCAATCGGAACCCAGCATGACTCCAGACATAGACCTCTGGGATGCCGTACTTACTTATGGACCCAGCAAACGAAGATGCTGGGAAAGAATTGGATGGTATGTGTCTGATGTTAAGATGCAAAATAATTGCATGCTTATGTATGGTTTGTATGTATTTTAGTTGGAAGTGACCTTAATTAGAACAAACAAACAAAGGAATATACCATCTGATTTGGAACATGGAGTTCAATATCTTGAGGCTCAGAAGCTTATTTCTATTCCCACCGAGCTATGTTTTTTCCAGATGAGAGCGTAGCGCTCTATGGCATTTTTCAAGGGGCGTGACAGTTTTCCTTGCTGCCATTTAGATGATTTTGAGTTTTTAGTGGCATGGACTGTGTCTTCATATGTGTGTGACAGAGACTAGCACATAGTGGGTGCTACCATAATAGAAATCAATAACACTTTAGCTAGAGGGAGTATTTCTCATTTTATGAACAGCTATTCTTGTTCTAACGGGGGAGGGGACTTGCATATGTTAATACAAGTACTTGGAGCTTATAGGATCCCTTTTCCTCTTCAAAGCAATTAACAAACATCAACCACAAGTTAAATAAATATTGTCCTCATTTTGCTGATGGGGAAACTGCAACATTTTCAGGGCTATGGAGGAAGCTGGTAACTCCAGTCCAGTGTTCTTTCTATTTGTGAACAGTTGACACAAATAATCTATCAATGGGAATTCTTGACATGTATATAATCCCCTTCACTCTACTGACTCATTTCAACCAATAAAATGGCTTTATGCAAATTAACAGTAGCATGCTAATTAACAGTTTTTGTTGATTGGTTATGATGGTTGTCATTTTGTCAAATGGCAGCATTTAAGAATGACTTGAGCTTTAACATGGGCTTTACTACCCAATAACAATTATTAATGGTTGATATTTTTAATTTAGCTAATTTCAACCTATTTTCTTCAAATGGCACCTTTGCACAAGGTTTTAATATGAATTATATGGAAAATGTTAAGAGCCTATTTTGTTCCATTATTCAGATCATTTGGGTCAAGAAAAAGACAGGGAATGCTGAATTTCAAAAAATGATTATTTTTAAAATATTTGTGCAAGGGACTATAAGGAAGTACTTAACCCAGAAATTGATCTAGAATATTCACTTGTCCTGTGAAAAGCAATTATGCCAATTCTTGAAACAAAATTCATTAATTACACTGTATAATAAACTAAACATTAGCTGGACTTACCTATCAATATGTCCATAATAACTGTGTGCCCACCGAACCACTTGGCTATGGTGGCATTCACAAAACTCTGTAGTCTGGAAGGAGTATTGGTTAGAATGGTAAATATAGGTCCCCTTCTTGCATGAATAAGTAAAAGAATATGGTTGTCAAAATAAACATCCAAACTGAGGTTCACTAGGTCCTGCATGTTTGAAGGTATTGGAATCTTAGCAAAACAAGGTGTGTGTGTCATTTCCCTAAATAAGAGCAAATGCTTATTTTGAGGTCATGTCCAACTAATACTTTGGGATGTCTATCTAAAGAAGAATTGGTGAGATAGCATTAATCATTTTTCCTTCCAAAGGATGCATCATATTGTGAAAGGTCCAGGTTTAAGTATGTTATGTTTTCAACATGGGTTTTGTGCACTTTTAAATTTAGGCAAAAACATCAGTGATGCCTTAGCACACGTGTATGAACATGTAAGCTGAACCGGGGTGTGATAGATTACATATAGGAGGAAGTGGTTGCAGAGGCACTTAGGAAAATGAAAAAGAAGAAAAGACTTGGGCCGGTGAAGTGCCAGTGCATGTGATGAAGTCATTGGGAAGGGAAGGCTTTAAGTATCTTAAAGTTTGTTCAATTATATTCTTAAGAAAGAGAAAATGCCGGATGAATGGCATAGAAGATTTGTAGTGCCTATTTTGAAACATACAGGAGATATTACACTGTGTGCTAATTATCACCCACTTAAGCTGACATCACATGCTATAAAAGTATGAGTGAAGATAATTGAAAAGTGTCTGCATGGAGTAGTTGAGATTTAGAAGGGTCAGTATGGCTTCATGCCAAGAAGGAGCAGAATTGATGCCATATTTGTGCTACAAATCCTCATGGAAGAGTTCAGAGAAAAGAGATGGCAATTGTGAGATCCTGCAAGTCAATTTTGAATAGTAGCAACATAGTTTTGAGCAGGCTGGACTTAAAGTGAACATGGGTTAGACCGTGGCTATGATAACTGAGGGAGAAGGACTCTCCGTAAAGGATATCACAGTCAGAAAGCTTAGAAGAGTGAAATAGTTTAAATACTAGGATCAGTGGTTGCTGATGATGGTGTCCTCCTGAGTGATATCCAGCATAATATTAAAGCTGTGTGGTGCAAATAGCAGGAGCAGATCCCAGTTCTCTGTGACAAAATGATGCCAGTAAAGTTAAAATTAATGTATGGAACAGAGACTTGATCAGTCGCAAGAAATCAATATGCTTAGAGCCCTTTGCGGATACAAAATTTGTATCCGCATCCGATCCGCAATCTGCAAAAATGATCCGTGGATATAAAGCAGATATCTGCAAATCGCAGGGCTCTAAATATGCTCTCCACCGTGGAAATGAAGATGTTGACGTGGTCAGATGGTTGGAAGCTCCATGATAGGAAGTGAAATGAGGTTGTAAGGGGCCTAAGGCAGGGAGGCAAGGCTCTGTTGGTATGGGCATGTCAGTGGAGACTAGAGAGCTCTATCAGCAGCAGAGCTCTTGCAATTGTTGTGGATGGAAGATGACCAAGGAGGAGACAAAGACTCAGTATGTGGACCAGATATCAGCAGAGTACAGTGAGCCCAATCTGCACAAGAGCCTGGCATACACCTCATGAGTTTTGGAAGAAGGCTATAAAAGTTGCTGACCCCCAATAGGGAAGTGGAAAGAGAGGAGGAGGAGAAGTGCTGTTTTAGCTCATATGTTTTGTTTTAACCCAGTAGTTCTCAACCTGTGGTCTGCAGATCCCTGGGGGTCTGCAGACTATGTCTAGGATTTCCAAAGGGGTTCGTACCTCCATTTTAAATTTTTTTTTAGAGGACTGCAAATGAAAAAAGGTTGAGAACCACTGTTTAAAACCACTTATAAATTTGCCCAGGATCTTTGTAAGAAAGTATCCACTCCAACTCAAGTTCTAAATTGTGCATAGATATGAAAGACATAATTAAAAGATGCATTCTAGAATATTGGAAAAATCTAGTTCCTTTGCTATATAACAGGGATCGGCAACCTTTGGCACGTGGCCCGCCAGGGTAAGCACCCTGGCGGGCCGGGCTGGTTTGTTTACCTGCCGCGTCCACAGGTTCGGCCGATCGCGGTGCTGGCCGCAGCTTCCCACAGCCCCCATTGGCCTGGAGCGGCAAACCACGGCCAGTGGGAGTTGCGATCAGTCGAACCTGCGGATGGGGCAGGTAAACAAACCGGCCTGGCCCGCCAGGGTAAGCACGTGCCAAATGTTGCCGATCTCTGTTATATAAGATATGCTGACTTGTGAATAAACTTGTGCTTAAGTGTTGTGGGACCAGGTCATGTGTGATTGTTTTCTAATGGCTTTTCAATGCCATTTAGCAATAGTGATTTTTATAATTAAGTTATTACTGGAAGCTGTGTGTAATATATGAACAGTATTTTGAATGTTTTGGTTCTGTGTTTAGATTTCAGGTTCTTTAATGCAGGGACATGCCTTTCTGTTTGTTCTGTAAATTCTCTAGAACACATCTGGTGCTGTAAAAATTATCGTAATTAAGAATGAGTTGGTAGTGGAGAGATTTTTAGGTTGTAGTTCAGAATTGGCTCTTGGCAGTTGCCTACCGTTTTTAACACTTGCGCTGCAGAACTTCACTTACTATTTTAACAAACATTATTTGTAACTTCAGCAGTTAATTTTTATAGGTAATTTTGTGTAAGCAGTGGTAGTCTCCTTCCCTTCCTCTTTGGGAACCCAACCTGGTCTTTTCACTCTTCCTGTCAGGAGCTGGTGCAGACAGGATCTTGGGATCAAATACATCTATCACTTTCTTCAAGAATGCCATTTCCTGCATGCTTTTGACAGTTGTCCACACAGCCTCCTTATGCAAATGTTGCATTGTAGATAATCCACTGGGGTAAAACATTTTAATGACTGTGTAAAGTTCTGAAATGTCTTTATTTTAAAGGAAGGCAGTTGATTTATTCTTGGCTTTTATTGTTTTTGTATTTTTTCTGACACAGCCCACCTGGTAAAAAAGAGGAACCATATCTTACTGAAGCTGGAAGGGAAGCTTTTGACAAATTTTATAGGCTTCGAGAAGGGGAATTAGAACTATTTAGTAATACCATTCTCCACCTTCCACAGCTTGTGCTAATGAAAGAATTTGAACTGGTTAAAGACGTTTTGAATGTCCTTATTGGTGTGGTATCAGCTACATTTTCACTTAATCAGGTATGAAAAACTTTTCTAAGAATGATCATGTTCAGTCACAT
Organism: Platysternon megacephalum; assembly: GCA_003942145.1. Classification (NCBI taxonomy): domain Eukaryota; kingdom Metazoa; phylum Chordata; order Testudines; family Platysternidae; genus Platysternon; species Platysternon megacephalum. The sequence continues at coordinate 7,943,533 of QXTE01000031.1, forward strand.
CAGATTTCATGATTTTTGGTAGAGATTTTGCAAGATAAATAATTTTTTTGCATTTGAGTTTTGTGACTCCTATTAGTATAACTTAAAATAATCAGAGAACTCTTTTACTGCAGTTTGAATGTCCAAAAAAGTCTTCAGAGATCCTCACAAGAAAACGTGTGAGGAAGTAAATTAATGGATTCCATGAATGCATTAAAGTGATGAAAATAATGTATAGAGAACTGTTTGGTTAAAAGATTAAGTAACAAGAACTTTTATATACATTTTAAAATAATTATGATTTAATTTTCCTTCTAAAATTGTGCTACCTTTTATATCTGTATCTTTTTGTTTAAGGTATTTAACTCCAGTCACCATAATATTTAAACTGTAAATCTGTGTGCTGTTGTTTTATTGGGGTGGGGGGGGGGGGGGTTTCAGGCAGTTGGGGATGAGGTTGTGTAATTATATAGCACTGAATATATAGTTCTGAAATAACTAACTGGTACTGTCTCCCTTTCTGCACCATTCTAGGCTGCTCAGACATTTGTGATAAAGCAGGGGATATATGTATCCGGAACATCACCTGAGAGCATGAACAATCTCCTGTCAGAAGTTGCTGAATATGGAACATATTACACACGATTGAGTCGCTTCTCTCTTCAGCCAGTCTTAGACTCCTTGTACAACAAAGGGCTTGTATTTCAGGTAATGTACTTGAATGGTGCTAGCCTGCTCAATAGTGTGTTTATTCTTCCTGTAGAGGAATGATCTTGACATGCTGTTTTATTGGGAAGTAAAGGGTGACTGTTTCTCAGGTTCTGCAGTATTGCTAAATATTTGTATAGTAAATATATTAAAAATATAATAGCTCTTTTTTGTAAGTGTAAATGCACTTCACAATGTAAAAGAAATAAAATGAGTGGAACAGTCCACTTTAATACCTAATATTAGATCACGTCAGTTTGAAATTGCTTACTGCTTCCTTGTAGATATTAGTTCTCCAAATGTGACATGGATTAAGCAATGCGCTGAATCTTCTGTGCATGGTGAGGTGTAATTAATTTTGTTGCTGTCAAATAAATATTATTTTTTAACCAGAAGGTCAAAGGAAATCGTCTTTGTTTGTAATACCCTATTACAACTATGAAAATAAAAATGACCTAATTTTGATACATTCTCTTTTTAAGTACTCAGTGTAATTCACATTAATGTTAATAGGTGGTGTCCATATGCATGAAAAGGAAAAAATCCTATTATCTTTCAAATACACATCTTTTCTCGTCTTACCATTGAAACTGGACTTTTTTTTTTTAAGATAACGTACCCAAATTAGAATGCAGTAAATGTGTTTTCATGTTGATGTACTGTAATCAGTGTGAACGTAAACTGAGCACTAACAGTTTTAACAGCAGGGTGTTGTCAATGTTTTTACTTCTGTTAGGCATTCACAAGTGGATTGAGGAAGTACCTTCAGTATTATCGAGCATGTGTTTTGTCAACACCTCCCACTTTAAGCCTTCTAACAATCAGCTTTCTCTTCAGAAAATTAGGACGACAGTTAAGGTAATATTATAATATTAAAGCATTGTAGGACTGAAAAAATGAAATCCAGTCCCTTCTTTATGAACACTAAAAATACACTACTAGAGAAGCCTTCCTATTCAATCTTTGGTGTTCATTTCATAATATTTTCACAGAAAAAAATCTTTAAATTCCAGAGGCTGGTGGTAGTAATAATACTACATAGCTCTTATAGAGTCTTTTTCATCAGTAGATCTCAAAGCACTTTACAGATAAGCTCCTATTATATATCCCCACTTTTTACAGATGGGGGAATTGTGGCACAAGGAGGTGAAGTGAGTAAGGATATACAAGGGCTGATTAACTAGATAACTTTAGTATAAATAGACCTAGAGTCCTGGCCAAATTCCAACTTGAGTCACAGTCTGATTATCTAAATATTTTCTATAGCTTGAATTGGAGAAATGTTCTCCACCTCCCCTCCCTACACCTGTTATAGTTTGATGCTGCAGAATGATAGCCTCGTGCCACCCAAGTGTGGCACATTTCATTGATCACTGTAAATGCCCTGGGATACTTCTGTTTGAAAGATGCTACATAAATGTAATTTTTTTGTTTAGGTATTTAGCTGAGCTCTGTGGCATAGGAGCAACTGTATTGGGGATCAGCAGAGGTGCTGGTGCTTCATTTCCTACGGTGATTATTGATCTTTTTTGGAAACCTATTGTTTTAGTGTTAATATCAGTATATCAGCTTCAAATACAATTGAGCAGGTTTTTTTAAATGCTCAGTGTTGGCCTCTGCTCCCAATGAAGTCAATGGGAGTTTTAGCAAAGAACACTATTAGATCAGTGCTGATTGCTTTTGAAAATTCCACATAAGTGTTGCATTAAATGAGAGAGAGAATTCATATACTGATTATAAATTGTTAAATTAATGTTGGATGTCCGTCACTGTTCTGTAAGTGGGTATACAATAAAAACACTTTTATAATATAACATATACAATTTTAAATATTTTTCTATTGTATTTACAAAATAATCGAAGCATTAAAAGCAATGCTCAACAGAAGACAGCCTGCTACAATCCTTCCTATTTAGCTTTGCCCCTCTGAAAAGTTTCAGTGAATAGATAAGACCTGAAGGTGAACATACAGGCTCAGTGAGACCAAAGAGGAAATGTGAACTTCAGAGTCTGTGGCTTTCCAATGAGAGTGCCATGCCAGCCCCAAATATTTAAATATTGGGACTTTACCCTAGTGATTTCAATGGATGAGTTAAAGATCAAAAAACGTGGACCCTAAGATATTCAGGACCCAAATTAAAGCCTTTTATTAGAGTTCAAAATCAACCCCTTGAATTGTCCATGGATACTGGTTGGAGGGTAGTGCAGTCTATCGAGCATTGGTGTAATATGCTCTATGCTTGAAACTCTGCTATGTACGTGGGCTGTTTACACTATTGAAGTTTCTATGGTAAAGAGTATTGCAGAAATTCAGTATATAGAGGTGGTAAATGCAGGGACAATGGTGGTAAGGTGTACATCTAGTAGGTAAGATTACAATCTTGTGTTCAAGTAAAGATGAGAAAAGTACTCATGGCTCCAGTTGCTATCTGGGTATCCAGAAGCAATCCAGGATCCAGAAAGAATCCTGAAGATTCCAGTAAAGCTTTGTCAGTTGAAGGGGCATATGTCACCTCTACCATTTCCTCTGGTTGTTATTGACCCATCCCACCAATATCATTTCAGTTTTATCCAGACTGAGCCATCACCAAATTGTCTCTGTCTAATAAATAGATGTAAAGATGTGTATATTATTAATCTTTTTTTTTTTAGTAATAGTACAATGGATTTTACTGTTTTGAAATTTAGTTGTTTATCATTTCTTTTCAGGGAGTAAGATTGCTTTCATACCTGTACAAAGAGGCTCTCAATAACTGTAGTAATGAACATTACCCAGTTCTTCTGTCATTGTTAAAAACCAGCTGTGAACCATATACCAGGTGGGTTGCAGACTATTTGTTTTATAATTGTGCTTAGCAGTGGCTCTGTAATAATAACCTACTGGTTTTCCATTTGGGCATTTTTAATGTAATAACCACTCTGAAAAAGTGGATAACTAGGCTTGTTTAGTTTATATAGGGCAGACCATTAGCTTGAAGATTTTCAGAGTGGATGTGAATTATTTTTAATGATTTAAGGTGTGGTTCGGCTCTGAAAAGTGACTGCAAAAATGGCATTGTGTGGTTCCATATTTGCTTCCCAGTGACTTCCGTATCAAAACTTTTTTTTTTTTTTTTTTAAACAAATAAAAGGATTTTTTTTTTCCTAATTGCCAACCCAGCAAATTCACTCAGGGATCTGAGACTCAACCAGGGTTCAGTTTCTTTCCTTCTCGTACATCATCACCACCAGTAATAAAGATCCTGCAGCCGATATTTAATTACACACACAACCAGGAGAGATCCCACCTCACTCTCATATACCTGTGTTGGCTCTTCAGTGTTAATAGGAGTTCAAAAGTAGTAAAAACATCTTTTATATCACTAACATAGGCATAGCTGTTGAGTAAGAAGATGTTATCTTTAATAGAGTCCCTTGGATGTAATCAATATCCACACAACTTTGGAAATTGCTTATCTACTTCTATAGAGATGCTAAGGAGTGTATAAAATATTAGACATTTTTAGGAACTACAATAGTAATTTAAAAAATAATCAATCATAATGTGGTAAGTATAATAAAATTAAACAGGACAAAACAAACCCATCAAGATATTCTGAACTGAAGACTCCCACTGCCACCTTTTCCGTATGTTCAGTTCCCAGTCAAATTTTGGGCCTCAGACCTACTCAGCTGTAAACCTGTTGAAATACTTAATTATGGCTTCAGTTCTGCAACTTATACATTGGCAGACTGCTGGATCTTCATTGTGTTTATTGCAGGATTAGGACAGTAAAGTTATAAGTACATGCATAAAAATGTGCAGGATTAAGGCCTAAATGTGTTTGTAACAAGTCACTATGAGAACATCAATTGTTTAAGCAATAATGGTTGCCATAGAGGTCATTTCCTGCCAGCTAATGGCTGTCTTGAGGATGTTAACCCAGTCATTAATTCATTAACATCCAGGAAATATACAACCTGGAAGTTGTTGTTGCTGTTATAAATCATCAAAATATAAGGATATTAATACACAAAAGGCCTTATTTTTAATTAGGTTAAAGTTGAACTGCGGTTGCTATGGATACATTTTTCTGTTTACAGTACCAGTCTGTTCCTAGGCATTAGACCTTTACTGTAACCAGTAGAAAAGGAGGACTGGGCTGATGCTGCTATGGGACCCTGAGTTTCAGTATCTGTAACTTATGATAATTTTATTTCCTCTGTACATACTGGGAGGGTAACCTTTGCATCACACTGGGGTCAAGAGAGTGTTATCATAAATATATGAAAAAAAGGAATATTTTATCCCAAAATAATAGTTCACATTTCTCCAGATATATCAATAGCTGCTCAAGCTCAAAGGAAAAATTGTCTGAATTTGTGTCCTAGAGTTCTATAGCCTCTCTTCTCCTTCTAAACAAGTTGCATCTAATTAAAATTCTTTCTTCCTACCCCCTTCTCCATAAAATGTATTCTATCATTATGACAGTGCAAAGGTTTTTATATATGTCCAGATCAGTAAAAAAAGATTGTTACTCGAATTAGAATGATTTTAAACTAAATGTTTGCAGTTAAGATTCTCTAAAAAAGATGCTTGTTATGCCAAAATGAGGTTTTATATTTTTGGGGAGTTAACTATCGATGTGATTATGCTTAACTTTTATATTTATCCTCCACATGACTTAGATTTACCTTTTTGTCATGACTTTGACAAATCTGCTGCTGATTTAATACTTGTGGTGTGTGCATGCACGCACACATGTGCATACATACAGATTGAGATATATATGTCAAAGAAAATCATCTGTTGTGTGTATTGTTTCAAAATAAATAATTTTAAAAAGGAAAGAGGGACTTAACTCTGTTGTATAATAATCTTCATTTTTTAGGTTTATCTATGATTGGGTGTACAGTGGTGTATTCAGGGATGTTTATGGTGAATTCATGATTCAAGTGAATGAGGATTATCTTAGCTTCAGAGGTACAGTACATATATGTAGAACTTTTATTTTTTTCAGTTTGCATTCTTGTCATCTTTATTAAATACAATATACTTTGATCTTTCTTGTCTTTGATCTATAGATAAACATTACTGGACCCATGGATATATTTTGATTTCAAAAGAAGTAGAAGATTGTGTCCCTGTGTTTCTGAAGCATATTGCCAATGATGTATACATTTGTGGGAAAACCATAAACTTATTGAAATTGTGTTGTCCCAGGGCAAGTACTTGCTTGGTTCTTTCACATTGCGCTACAAAAACAAATTCTTAGCATATGTTGACTAGCTCTGTGGCAAATAAATTTATGCTTTTATTGATAAGTGGCCCTGCCAAGGATGGATGTTGAAGAATGTTATTTAGCTGTTTACATTCAAGTATTCGTGACCTCAGTATTCCACTGTAACCCAGATATTGATATCAAATTGACAAACTATGAATGTGCAGAAGCAAGTTTAAAGTACCCTTTATACAACTTTAGGTTTCATATTTTCCTTTGTGTAAACCCTGAATGTTTTAGGCCCCCAAGCTATTGTTCTCCAACACCCAGACAACGCTGACCAAAGCAGAGGGCCTCCTCTTCCTAAAGAGCTGATTTTAGCCAATCTGGAGATCATACCTTCTCCCCCCATTATTTTGGCTTTTTTTGCTGCACCCTTATTCAGACACACTGTAATAGTTCCACTGTATACATTTTTTGCAAAACAGATCTGTTTGTCATAGGAAGAATGCTTGAAATAATAAATTTAAAGTTCACTTTAAATTACACTTTGATCTTTTCATCTGATTTCTAAGATCTTGTCTTTATGTACCTTGCAGGTCTCAGTCACAGGGTATAGAACAGGGGTAGGCAACCTATGGCACGGGTTCCGAAGGCGGCACACGAGCTGATTTTCAGTGGCACTCACACTGCCCGGGGCCTGGCCACCGGTCCGGGGGGCTCTGCGTTTTAATTTAATTTTAAATGAAACTTCTTAAACATTTTAAAAACCTTATTTACTTTACATACAACAATAGTTTAGTTATATATTATAGACTTATAGAAAGAGACCTTCTAAAAACATTAAAATGTATGACTGGCACGCGAAACCTTAAATCAGAGTGAATAAATGAAGACTCGGCACACCACTTCTGACAGGTTGCCGACCCCTGGTATAGAAACATGATCCTGTTATATCAGTTCCATTTTAATATCTGGATGTACGTGTTGTACCTAAAGGCAAGCAGTGGCCATTATTGGGCACGTAATGCCATAAGCTATTCAAGAATGTAATATGATTAAAAATAGATATTTAAACATCTGCAGAATGGCTCAGAAACAAGACTCCTCATAGGAAGTATCTCAAACAGTTAATATATGCATATGCAATCATAAAGTCTGATTAGTCATTTAAAATTCACAGACTTTTTTCCCCACTATTTAACTGTATAATATTTCTTATTTGTAGCATTACATATGCTGGTCAGATATCCCTGTTCCTCGGATTTCTGTTATTTTTTCCCTTGAGGAGCTGAAAGAGATTGAGAGAGACTGTGCAGTATATGTGGGTCGAATGGAAAGAATTGCCCGTTACAGTTCTATTAGCAAGGAAGAAAAGGTAAATGAGTATTAAAGAAGAATGAATTTTATATCATTAGCATATTTAAAGAAAACTCAGATTTCTAATTTTATTGTATATGTAAAAGTACTGACTTTCATGACTATAGTCTTCCTGTGGTGGTCTGCTTGCTTACTTTTGCTATCTCAGGGGAAAAAAGACTAACGTAATTACTTCGTTTTGTTTAACTGGCATGTCATTATTGTTGACATTTTCATGATTTTTGGAAATAGTTTTGGAGGACATTTCACCAGGAGTTTGTTGCATCTGCTTTAATCTATTAGGGAAAGGTAATCAAGACCCAACTAGTACACTATCAGAGTCTAACTTGTTTATTAGCTAATCAGATTGTTCCATTTGTCAAGTTCTTTTAATAATTTGTATGGCTAATTGTTTTAGTAGAACTTCATTACTGTGAACAGATCATTGTGTTAATAAATTTTAGTATAACCTTAGATTTTACATTCAGTGATTTGCCTAATTAAGTGTCCCATTTATTAAGTGGCTATAAATCCTGGAAGCCAGCTACCTTAGGACATTATTGCTATGTGTACATGGAATGAAAGTGTACACTTTAAATTGCAACGCTATCTCTTCATGTGAAAAGCATAATAAAACTATATATATTTATCTCCTAGGATTTGCGCATGGAGATTGCGAAACAGGAATTGATTGTTCATGCTCGAGAAACAGCTAGTAAAGTACTAAAAGCCATTAATGGTAAGTTTCAGTGGGGTTTTCGTTTAGTGAATTTTTTCTTTTTTCAGTATGTTGTTCTAAAGTAACTATTTTCAATTTAAATACAGATCAACAAATATCAGAAAGAATGACTTTGGATGCAAGGAAACGGGAACGGTTTCAGAAATTAAAAGAACAGTTTGCAAAAGATCAAGAGGTATTTCTGTGGTTTGATTGCATTGAGAATTACATTATTTGCTAAAGAAAAACAAAGAGAAATTCCAGTTTTACAGTGAAACATCAATTATTATAGGTTTCAGAGTAGCAGCCGTGTTAGTCTGTATCAGCAAAAAGAACAGGAGTACTTGTGGCACCTTAGAGACTAACTAATTTATTTGAGCATAAGCTTTCGTGGGCTACAGCCCACTTCTTCGGATGCATAGAATGGAACATACAGTAAGAAGATATTTATACATACAGAGAACATGAAAAGGTGGAAGTAGCCATACCAACTGTAAGAGGCTAATTAATTAAGAGAAGCTATTAACAGCAGGGGAGNCGCAAAAGAATAAACGGACACAAATCTGACATCAGGAATCATAACATTCAAAAACCAGTAGGAGAACACTTCAACCTCTCTAATCACTCAGTGACAGACGTTAAGGTGGCAATTTTGCAACAGAAAAGCTTCAAAAACAGACTCCAACGAGAAGCTGCTGAACTTGAATTAATATGCAAACTAGATACCATTAACTTAGGTTTGAACAGAGACTGGGAATGGCTCGGTCATTACACTAATTGAATCTATTTCCCCATGTTGAAGTAGCCTCACACTTTCGTGTCAACTGTCTGAAATGGGCCATCTTGATTATCACTTCAAAAGTTTTTCTCCCCTGCTGTTAATAGCTTCTCTTAATTAATTAGCCTCTTACAGTTGGTATGGCTACTTCCACCTTTTCATGTTCTCTGTATGTATAAATATCTTACTGTATGTTCCATTCTATGCATCCAAAGAAGTGGGCTGTAGCCCACGAAAGCTTATGCTCAAATAAATTAGTTAGTCTCTAAGGTGCCACAAGTACTCCTGTTCTTTTATCAATTATTATGAAATCTAATCTTAGGAACGACCAATTATACTTTTCCTGAAGGGAGGGAAAAATCACATAATAGTGATGTCTATGAAGAAAAAGGCAACAGCCCTTCACATTCTGATGTTTTCAGTGCATTGGAAATCACCTTGCAGTGGTTTGAAGGAGAAGACGACAGTAATGCAGTGGACCATACTGCAGTTTATGCACCGTGCCTACTGTAATTTTGAAATGTTCAATTTTATGACCTCCTCAATCCACAATTAGTTATTAAAATAAGGGGTCTACTGCACATTCTGAAATCGCTCAAACACCTAATGATATACAGTTTAAAAAGGTCTTTAAAATGTGTACATCTATCTGATTGGGTTGGTGTTAAGAGTGATTTTTTTAAGAGTTCTGAATGTTTATGTAGCGTCGACTTACGATGAAACAGGAAGAGATTGATGATGATTTCAGCTATGCCCGAGAGCTCAGGGAGAGAGAGAAAAGACTGAAAGCCTTAGAAGAGGAACTGGAAAAAAGGGCAAGGTAATGTATTAAGAAACAATATTTGTGGTTAGTCTTCCAAAGGTTTCAGATCACATTTTCCCGTAAGGTCTGGCTTTAAAAAACAATTAAAATATTGCTCTTCATTTTGGAATCCTAGCAATGCTCTAGAGAACAGACAGTCTACACCAAGGACATCCAGATTGTTTTTTGTCATAATCATGGCTTTAGAAAAACTTTAACAACAAAATTTGTGATCAAAAGCTGCCCCCACAGCAAAATAATCGGATGTGTCAGAGCAGATTAAAAACCGGTATATGGGAATTAACATAAACTTTTTTTTTGTTTTACTGCTAATGTTAAATGTGGGTTTACCCCCCCCTACCCCAGCACCAGTGGGAGTTCTGGGCCATGCGCTACCACCTGCGCGCGCGCCCCCCCCCCCCCGGCCAGCGCCAGCGGGGATCCTGGGCCGCCCAAGTTTTAGTCAGGGGTATATAGTACAAGTCATGGACAGGTCACGGGCTGTGACTTTTTGTGTACTGCCTGTGAGCTGTCCATGATTTTTACTAAAAATACCTGTGAATAAAATGTAGACGTAATTATAATTTATGTTAGTTCTGCATAGTATTTATAGGTATTACAAGCTTTGACATTACTCATCAATATATACAGCTAATTGTAATTTGTCTTTGTTTTCTATCATACATTTAAGCACATGTGTTATGAAAAATTAGTGTCCTAATAACATGGTTCTACAAAAACTTATTGACAAAAAATACCATCCTATTTTCATTACATTTTCTCAACTGGATTCTGTACTGTGGATAAAACCTCTGGTTTTAATTTTAAAAATATATAGGCTGAGAGATCTATCATTTTCTTCCTCTTCTACACCAGCATATGGTCTCAATATACAGAGTGCAAGATGAAAAATACGCAGGTGGAGTGTCTGTAATATAGTATCTTTACTGTCCTTCAGGCAAGAATTAATTGACCATTATAGCAAACTTTCTGATGATGCAGCCCGTAGGGAGCAAAGAGCTTTATGGAAAATCCAGCGGCACAAACTGGAAACAGCCCGTCTCAACTTTCTATTAGAAGATCAAAAACGCATTGAGGTATCTTTTACATTTTTATAAGAAATATCATTTGTAGCATTTTAACATTCGATACATTAAAAGCTTTTTGGTTTTTCTATTTTTAGGAGATGCTTGAAAAACTTCCTGATGAGAAGTACAGGAGGAAATTAGACATTATTCCGCATAAGCAGTGCCAAACAGTCTCAATTATGGATGCTGTTGTAGAAGAACCAAGCTCTCAGGTTGGTTAATTTTCTGACAGAAGCATTGCATGACAATTCCAAGTTTTCTAATGTGAATTTTGTAAATCTGTGATCACTAAATAGAAGAGTCACCATGGCAGAAATGTGAATGAGTATTACAGTATTATGGTGCTGGCAATAAAAGGGGGGACTGGAAATAAAATCTTGATCTGGAAAAATAGTTTAAAATACATACCAACTGTATGTAAATGGCTGAAGAATGCAATAATTATTTATATTTTAGGTATCTACTGTGGAACCTGTGCATTCTGACAATAATGTTGTCAGAGGTGATTCTGAATCTGGACTGAAGAGTGTTACTTCTGCTGATAAACCATTGGCTTTGCCCCAGTCAGTAAATACTCACATTAATCAACATTCTGAGCCAGCTGCAGCAGGAACTGAATCCCAGCTACTAAGTACAGAACAAACATGGGATCCATCACAGAGTGCTAATGCTCTTCCTGAATCCAGTCTAAATATTGAGGATTTCCTACCAGAATCACAGGAAGAACAACCTGCTGTCGTTGGCTCTTTACTAGATGAAGCATTTCAAAATATTAGCTCAGAACTTCCTGAAACTACTCAAATAAGTGAAAGTCAGCCTCTTTTGATAGGAGCACTGCAAGGAGAAGGCAATACACAGTTACATCAGCAAAGTGAATATGATTTTAATACAATTCTCAGGCCAGCTGCTGTTTCACAGGGACGTGGCAGAGTTGGAGAAAATGTATGTGTGGAGGGTAGGAGACTTCAGTGGAATATTCATGGACATGTATCCAATGCCAGCATTAATGTAGGGGAATATATGCCTCATGCAGAGACTTCCCAGTCACATTCAAATCCATATGGACATTCTTCAGATTCGCACATAAAGATTGGGGAATATACCTCTGAAGTTGAATCTAGTCGGCCTCGCTGGAATATTCATGGGCATGTTTCTACAGCTCATATTAAAATTGGGGAATATACGTCAGAGGTAGAGCCCTCAAGGCCCAGATGGAATATTCATGGACATGCCTCGGAAGCTAATATTAAGATTGGCGAGTACGTGTCAAACATAGAGCCTACAAGGCCTCGGTGGAACATCCATGGTCATGCATCTGATGCCAATATCAAGATTGGGGAAAATGTGTCGGAGCCTGTACCGTCTAGACCTCGGTGGAATATCCATGGCCATGCATCTGATGCCAATATCAAGATTGGGGAAAATGTGTCTGAAGCTGTACCATCTAGACCTCGGTGGAATATCCATGGACATGCTTCACAATCACACATTAAAATGGGAGAGCTAGTTTCAGATACTGAGCTTTCAAAACCTCGTTGGAGCCCTTTTGGCCATGCATCTCAGTCAAACATTAAAATAGGGGAGTGGTCTCCATCCACAGAAAGTGATCCGATACCTCATAATAAAACCATCTCTGGTCACTCATCAGACTCTACAGTTCAGACATTTCTGTACAATGGAGAATTTTCTCCCACTGATGAAAGTAAAAGAGACGATAAATCATCAGAAGGCAAGGAAGAGGTCTTACCCCAATCACAGTCCTCAGACAGTGTTCCAGTCCTTTCAGATTCTAATGTTGAAGGTGAAAAGCAAGAAAACATCACAGAAGAGAGAGAGAAACAAGGTTAGAATAAGACAATCAAACTGTATTCAGTGGTCAGTAGTTTTTTAGGACCTTAGAACAAACACTTGATGGTAATTTTTATATCTGGATACTTATGAGTTAATTCATTGAGTATATGGCTAAACACTATTAGAATTTTTAGGTGAGAATTTGCATCTAGTCTGGTCTGCATGAAAAGGGTGAAATATTTGTTAAAATTTTCCACTGGTTTGAAACTTTGCAGACCAGTTATAATTCTAGTGTGGTTTTTAAATAGCTACCTTGCACTCTGAAATTGAAGAACGTTCTGACAACAGTACTTTAAATATATTAATGCTAATAGTGTCACTGTGTAATATATACAAGCATGTGAACCTAAAGTTCCCTGTTTTTCAAGTGCATTGTAATGGTGGTTTTGTTACAGATTTTGCATTCTTTTGGAATTATGATCAGGTCTGAGATATGATCCAGTGACTATAGGCAGTCAGCTGCATTTTGTATGTTCATGGGTTTTTGTATTTTTTCTGATACTGTTTCAATTTGTGTTATTACAGTAATTGCAAAAGATGTCTGCAAAAATCTCCCTCTAGAGCTTCCTCAGGATTCACAGGTAAGGAACACATCATTTGTCCATGGGATTTATGAGATGATCGGCTCTGAGAGAAAGTGTTAGTTATTGTCTGCATTCTCTTAGACAGAGGAACCTGAAAAATCGATTGCACTGACTGTTACACCTCAAGAAACTTTACTTTCTGAGGCTTGTGCTTCTGAGACTAAAGAGAAGGAAGATGATGGTGATACGTGGAAGAAAGAACAAGCTTATCTGAAAGCCTTATCAGACCAGTATTGCCTTGAAAAATACCAAGACAGCTATGATTTAATGTGTGAGTAGAACTCTTGAAATGTTAGTTCAGCAAGAAGATGTAATGGTCTTGAGTGAGAAATCAGGCTTTTAGCATAAGGAAAAGTTCTTAGATGATTTTTATCGTCAAAATTAAGTACAATAGCAAAACTATTTTTCTTTGCATAAAAATCTGAAGTTTACTGTAGCGTGTTTTGATTTTTCTAATCTGGAATGACTTTCAGGAGATTAATTGAAATAGCTTAAGTATAACAGCTTACAATTTTTATATGTATTCTTCAATTTAGCAGAGTTGCCAGTTTCCCATCTCTTGCATCATGTGATACCCAGGTCATACACTTTCCCAGTGGATCCTTTGGTACAGTCAGCAACAGATGAAACAGCTGTACAACTAAGTGAGCTTTTATCTCTGCCAGTGCTGATGAAACACTCTATTACTGCTCCACTAGTGTCTCAGTAAGTATTAATTAGGAATAACAAATCCACTTTTATTAACTCAGTTATTTTTTCTTCGCTGGTCATTTTCCCTTGAGACAGAGCTGCACGAAAATCTACTTACTATGCCATGTGCCTGAGTCTGGAAGTTCTTCAAAGGAGTGTCCATTGACTCTCACGTGCGCATTAGCTTCCCTCATGTTCCCGACCAAGGGTATAATAGGCGGCGCGGGTTGATGCCACTCCAGTTCCTTCTTAACGCTGCATGGCTTTGGTTGGAATTGTGTCCTTCAGTATATAACCTGTAAACTAAATTTGTTGTGAATAGTTTTTATATCTAGTTTAGTAAGTATAGGGTATAGGATAATTTCGTCCTGCCCCTGCCTTTGGGGAAAGGCCTCCCCGGTCTCGGGACTATCCCCAGAGTTCCAGGATTCAAGAATTGAATCTCCTGCCCTCTCTCCTTCTCTGTCAGTGACTAGCATGAAAGGTGCCTGTATTGCCTGGGTGAAGTACACACCTCTCCAAAGATACAGACATGACACTTTTGCTTAACCAGGCTGGATCTTACCAGATGAAAGCTTCATAAAGAGAGGTTACTGCTAATATTTTTCCTATGGTCCATGTAGTGTCACTAAAGCCCTTTATATATAACCAATCTTCAGATATGCTGGCAATTCAAATCAAACTATAGTTCTCAGTAGTGGTAGGTTTTAGTTCTGGCTCATCCTGGATACTATCTGTATATAAGGTTTCTCCCATTTTCTTTTGTGCATGTGAATGTCATGCAAGCTTGTACATTATGCTAAATATTGAAATGTTAATTTGATAGTAATATCCATGACTGCATTGTAATAGTAAGGAAAGAATTGTTCTTAAAAGTGATTGTCAGTTCATGTTTTTATTAGTGTTTCCCTTGTGAACAAAGCAATAGTCGATTACTACTTTGTGGAACTGAACATAGAGAAAAATTTTGAAGCACTACGACATTTTTTGTTAATGGAAGATGGAGAGTTTGCTCAGTCGCTTAGTGACCTACTATTTGAGAAGGTATTTGTGCTGGCTTGTTTTATAACTCTGGTATTTGGTCATTTGCAATAGGTGTGATGTCTATGAACCTCTAATATCTCATAAAGTGATATTAAGGACCGTTCCCAGTGTTGACATAGGTAGCTTAAAAAACCCAATATGAGTAACGGTGATAGGATTTTAACCCACAGCTCTCTATCTGCTATTTTTCCCCCTTATCCATTTTGTACCCCCTTGTGCCACGGCAGCAAATTCTGTAGCAAAGAGGCCCTGCTGAGGCCTTAATGACTGTGAGCCAAAATGCACCCTCTCTTAGAAATGCACCCTCTCTCAGGGATACATGAGGCCCAAGAAACTCGGTAAGAGCAATATATTTTGCTGATATTCTCCCTGAGGAATGGGGTGATGGGATTTGGCAGACTGCAGAGGAGGCTAGGGGTATGACCTCTAAACTCAGCAGAAATTGGAGATCTTCAGGGAAGAGAACCTCCAGTCCTGTGAAAGGCTAGACTGTTCGCGCTATTGCTCTGGCCCCTGCTGGGAGGACACTGTTGCCACTGGTTGAGTCCCACCACTCCCCTCCATCACCCTGCAGGGGCCCATGCTGTGAAAAGTTGGTCTACATTCCCACTTCAAAAATCCTACAGTGCACTGTTGAAGGAGAATTAGGGAGGGGGATGTTGGAATCTTCTGCAGAGCTGGCACTTGTATGCCTCATTTCTGTGTCCATGGGTGAGGTCCACCTGAGTACGGTCACAGGAAGGATGGTCTGGGCTTATGTCTGGCTATCAGGACATGCATGGGCACACCAACTCTCTAGAAGCTGAGAGCATTTTGGTCACAATCGAGAAAAGCACTTTAGCACATGCTTAACTTTTGAGCATATGTGAGAAGTCCTGCTGAAGTCAGTGGGGCTGCTTGTGCTTAAACGTTTTGGATGTGAGTCTTATGCTCAGTATTGTCATTTTAATAGTTGCAGGGGGATCAGGATAACATAAATGAAATGTTTGGAACAACATGATTTTTTTGTTTGTTCTTTATTCATTTTGAGACCTGACACCTGCAATTCTGAATTTGCTATGTACTTCTATGTATATTTTCCATAACAGCAGTTAAGGCTTTATATTTGTATTTTTAAAAGTGAATTAGCAAGTTCTCATTTGGATTTTCAACAAATATATTAATTTCATTAGTAAACATATGTCAGAAAACACATTAAAGTTGCTTTAAAGTTCTAAAGGTGAAAATTGAGAGGTTTATTTCACAGTATTAATTTTGATTCTGTCACATTAATTTGTTAATTAGGTTGTTCTGATGTTGATCATCATGGTACTGAGCCAAAAGACTAAGGGTAAAAATTTCAAAAGCAGTCAAGTCCCATTTTCAAAAATGAATAAAACACTTGTGCCTAAGCCACTTTTGAAAATGGGACTTAGGCTCCTAGGTCACTTAGGTGCTTTTGAAAAATTTACCTTAAAGCAAGAACATGACTTGTCTGTCTCTAAAAAGTATATGTGTAATGAATTAAGATTTCTTTTTTTCAAGCTTGGTTCAGGGCAAACTCCTGGTGAACTTCTGAATCCACTGGTTCTCAATTCTATCTTAAATAAAGCATTACAGTATAGCCTTCACGGAGACACCCAGCTTGCTTCCAATCTTTCTTTTGCACTCAAGTACCTTCCAGAAATGTTCAAACCCAATGCTCCTGATGCTCTGAACTGCTTGGAGCTACGGTACAAGGTAAGAAAGCATGTAGAAAAGATTATTTGAAAGTTATACTTTGCTCTTATACCATGATCATTTTGAGCATCCATGTTTCTTTGATGTATAGTAACTGATGATTTACTACCTCCCAGAGGAAAAGAGTCAAGAAATTAGGCTAATCTAAATGAATTCATAGGGTTCGCTCATCCTGGTCATTCTATGATGCCATTTATAAATTCATTCAATTATGTTTCAGCAGCCTGTAGTACCTATGACTGAAAGGGCTGTGAAATATTCTGAAATGATCAAATATGACATGGACAGGTAACGTTAATGACACTTGGTTTTATATATATATATTATATACTTTTAGGTTGATTGGCCTCTGAACATTGTCATTACTGAGAGCTGCATGAATAAATACAACAAGATCTTCTCCTTTTTGCTGCAGTTGAAGCACATGGTGTGGACTCTCAAGGATATTTGGTTCCACTTAAAACGTACTGGTAAGATAAATTAGAAAAGGTACTACATAAAAACTTGTTTAGCTCCATGTGCCAGACAATAGATTGTAAACATACCATTTAAAGCGGGTACTTTGATCCTTAAAAGTCAAAATTTATTCAAGGAAACTTGTTTGGAATTTGAGACAGGTTTCTGCTGATAGTTTTGTCAAACCATGATTTTTATGGGCACAGTCTCTACAGCAGAGGGGGGCAAACTATGGCCCGCGGGCCACATCTGGCCCGCAGGACCCTTCCCTCTGGCCCCCGAGCTCCTGCCAGGGAGCAGGGTCAGGATAGGCTTGCGGAGGAGCCAGCCCAACTCCCCAGCAGCGGGGCGGAGGCTAGCCCCTGGCCCCTCCCTCGCAGTCACAGTTCCCCCAGCGCCTGGGCAGCGTGGCTGCAGCTCCAGCCCGGCGGCACGGCTATAGCGCCATCGTCAGGGGGCAGGGAGCAGGGGAGTTCTGGGGGAGGGACGCAAGGAGAAGGGGGAGTTGCAGGGGGGCGGTTAAGGGGCCTGGGCCCTGCTGCCGGGGACAGAGGCAGAGCAATCCAGGGCCCCCCCTCCACTCCCAGCATGCTTGGCCCCTGTCCCCAGCAGCTAAGCCTAGACAGGGAGCGAGCCCTGCCCGACTGCCAGGGAGAGCAGCCAAACGAGCAGGGGAAACGCACAGGGAAAGGACTGAGCCCCCTTTTCCCCCCCACAGGTAACGTGGGGCAGGGAGGGTTGGATAATGGGCCCCAGGGGGGCGGTCAGGGGGTGGGGAGCAGGGGTGTTTGGATAGGGGCGGGGGTCCCAGGGATGGTCAGGGCGTGGGGAACGGGGGATTGGATAGGATGCAGGAGTCCTGGGGGGCAGCCAGGGGTGGGGAGCGGGGGGTGGGATAGGGGTTCCGGGGGGCTGGATAGGGGGCCAGTCCACGCCTCGCTCCCCCAGCCTTCCCTACCCGGCCCTCCATACAATTTCTGCATCCGATGTGGCCCTAGGGCCAAAAAGTTTGCCCACCCCTGCTCTACAGTGTCAACAATAATATCTTTCTGTTTTTATTTTCAGCATTAGTGAGTCGTGCATCAAATTCTGTTCAATTTCGACAGCTCCAGCTGTATAAACATGAAATGCAGCACTTTGTTAAAGTTATTCAAGGTTACATTGCTAACCAAATATTGCATGTAACATGGTGTGAATTTGGAAACAAACTGTCTTCTGTAGGAAACCTGGAAGAAATTCACAGAACACATGCAGAATACCTCAACAAAGCAATTTTCAGGTAAGCAAAGCTGAGAAACACTTCAAGGAAAAACAGTGAAGTCAACTGAGCTATTTCAGTTTACTCCAGCAGAGGATTTGTAAATATGGTATAGCACACATACACAGTCTGTGTGTGTGTGTATATATATATATATGTGTGTGTGTGTGTGTGTGTGTGTGTATATATATGTAAACACAAAAAATGATTTCAACAAACATACAAAGTAGTAATTATACAAAAAATAAAAAAGTAAAATCTTTGCATAGGTACAACAGAAGCACCCAGAATATTAGTGCTGTGATGAAAGAGAAGTTCATGATATTTAGTTAATACCTACTACTTAGGGAAATGAGTGTTGTCTGTCTGAATAAGTAGTATGTACAAATAATCCAAATTCAAAGATTGCACCAGGGCTGTCTCTATACATTGTTTATATTTTTAATACCTATGCAGAGTAGTTAATTTCAGGCTGCAGGACCATTCCCTGGCAGAGCAGTTGTCATCTGATGTACACAGAGGTTGTCTCTGAAAAAAGGCCACCACCAGGGTTCATGAGTAGTGGAAGTAGTACTACTTGCTTTATGAATCAGAGGCTGTTAACACTTTGAGCCTCATACACTACAGTTGTTACTAACACCAAACTGTAGAGGCCCTGAGATGTTGTGATAGAGAGCAAAGAGAAGAGGACTAGGATAAGGAGAATGGGGTTGAGAGGTAAGTAGATATGGGAGTGGTGGGGTAAGAAAGGAAGGAATAGAGAGAAAAAGAAGAGGTCAGAAATGACAAGGGAGGAAGAGAAGATGGCGAACAGGAGGAGTAGATACAAGAAGAGGCAAAAAGAGTGTGTCCCACTAGAAGTGGCATCTCTTGTTAGTTACAGACAAGAACAGGTGCATCCAGAAAAACCAGTTCAGGCATTGGGAAGTGGCAGAAATGACGACAGATGCCAAATTACCTGGGCAAAGTTAAGATGAACTAGAGCATGACACTTAAAATTTAATCCCACCAACATAAAAATAAAGAACAAGTGTCTGGACTGAGCTCTTCGTATGTAAATGTCATCAACCTTGAAAAGTAGGTAAACCATACTGGACTCAAGAGTTGCATAAATTCACTCCTGTAGGGTCACATATTTTGTTTTGTTTTGAAATGATTAAAGAGGGAACCCAAAGGATTCTCTCTGCCTTCTAACCGCTCAAATAAACAATGGCTCTTTAGTTTTTTAAAGGTTGGGTTTTTTTTCCTTAGAGGACTATTGACTGAGAAGGCCACCCCTGTGATGAACATTATTCACAGCATCTTCAGTCTCATTTTGAAGTTCCGCAGCCAGTTAATCTCTCAGTCATGGAACATTGATGCTGGCAAGCAAATGGCCGTTCATCCCAACTTTGGTTTGATGCAACAATCTTATAATACTTTCAAATATTACTCTCACTTCTTATTCAAAGGTAGGAACTCAGATACGTTATTGGGCTAATTTATATTGCCTCAATCAACTGACACCTGAAAAACCCATCAGTTCTTGCAGTTGTCTCTGATAGTACAGCCTAAAAGCAGGAGAAAGTGTATATTGAACTCATTTTGCTTAGTGCATTACTTCTGGGAAAGCTAATCGCTCCATGTCCACTAATGTAAAGCATCAGAAGTCTGAATTTCTTGGCATGTGTCCCATAGCTGACAATAAGTATCACATTTGGTAGTTTATGGGGAGTAAATCCATGGTAAATAATTGCTTCTTAGCCTGATATATGCTTAGATTTACCATTTATCTGCAATGTAGTCCTTGAAACTGTGTGACAGACAAAAGTATCTAAAATGGCAACACAAAAAAAGTCCTTTGAACTGTATTTTACATCTCCTGACAATACAAATACTACATCTTACTGTGAGATTGAATTTCCTGGCTCCTGCAAGGGGTTAAGCGACTAAGGCCCACAGTCTGCTCACCTACTGCAAGATGTAGTTAAATCTAGTTCTGCAGACAAGAACTTTGCCACTGTGCAGATTTCTTGCCACGTAGTTCATGTTCGTTTTCACACTAGAATTCCTCGTGGCTGTCACCTCAGCTTGCAGGGTCGGCAAGTTAGGGAGACCCTATCTAATCATCTACATTTCCCAAATAATACTGCTCTTGCAGACCCTTCCCGTATTTCTACCAAAAATAAATTCACCTTTTCATGTGAATACAGGCAGCTCCTCACTTTCCTTTGTTAGCAGCCCCAATATCCAAAGGAAGTGCCACTTTTTCCTTTAAATATCAGTCATTAGATACTGTTTCCATCAGATTGTATCCTTCAGGAAATGAGATGCCCTTTTTATTCATTAAGAGTGTCTAAAAGTGGTGTCAAAGGACAAAAAACAACAAAAGCAAATATTTCAGGATGAGTTAGAATGGCTGCTTCCAAAGCCTATGGGAAGTCAAAACACTTCTGGGAGCCATCTAAGCCAATCCTATGAGATCTATGGTTGCTTCACGGACAGAGATTAATAGAGCCTCCTGTAAGGAAATATGCAGAGTGACCTGGTCCTTTGCACTCCCCCGTATTAATCACCACAAAACAGATGTGTACTTACACATGTCCCTGTAATCTACAAGATTCTGTCTCTCACAAAGGGCGTGATCCAAAGCTTACTGAAGCCAGTGGAGAGTCTCCTGTTGATTTGAGTGGGCTTTGGATCAGGCTCTAATCCTGTATATTCTACACCTTTCCTTCTTCCTTGCATGCTGTTACTGTTTGGGGGGAGGGATAGCTCAGTGGTTTGAGCATTGGCCTGCTAAACCCAGGGTTGTGAGTTCAATCCTTGAGGGGGCCACTTAGGGATCTGGGGCAAAATTGGTCCTGCTAGTGAAGGCAGGGGGCTGGACTCGATGACCCTTCAGGGTCCCTTCCAGCTCTATGAGATAGGTATATCTCCATATATTATATTATTATATTGCAAATCCCCCTTGGTGCATGAGATGTTTATGAAGCCAGGGCAATTTTTCTTACTTTGATTTAAGCCCATACATTGGAAAAATCCCTTCTTTATTGTTAATGATGGTTAGCATTAGTAAGTTTATTATTCAATTTATAGTTAAGATTTGCAATCATCCCAGGTGTTTGTCTCATGGTCCCTTCTGTAACAGTGGTCTTGGCATAAGAAAACTAGCAGAGCTGCTTTCTTTTACAGAGGTCAGGCATCTCAGTAGTGCCTGCCCACTGGTTAATATGATGTTATGGGAACCTAAAATTGTCCTTTTTAAAATAGTTTGGATAAAGTGTACTTGTAATTAGAAGAATAAAATTCCATTTATATGCACACTGTCTAGGATTGACACTTCTGTTCCTTGCCTTGCATCTGATTTGTTGTACAGACAGTTAATGAGAGCACTTTGTAATTCCAGAAATAGAGGCGGGGCTCTTTTATACAGACATCTGCAATAGGCTTTTTCCATGATAGTATTCGTACATTTAATCAACAGATTGACTTGTTAGAGGTTTAAATTAAGATTTGTGTATTTGCTTTTCCTACAGTGGTAACCAAACTTGTAAATAGGGGATACCAACCTCACCTGGAGGACTTCCTGCTGCGAATCAACTTTAATAACTACTACAAAGATAACTGAGCTCTAGTATACTGTAAGGAATACTGGTAGCATGGTAAAGAAAATACAGCTACAGCTTTATGCTTATTATTTATGGAAATGATGCTAATAACAGAGGCTTATCTTAAGAAGTAATCCATTGTTCAAAACAACTTTGAAGAGTGAAACCATAGCACTTAGAAAATGATGCCATTTAGAATCTGTACAAATCACCACTTCATCAGCACATTGAGAATTGATCCCGTCATTACAGATACAGGGAAGAATGGGGCCTAGTGTTAACATCGGAAAGGGCATACATGTAAATCGGTTAATGTATAGTATACATTTTTCCTTTCAGTGTTGTGAATTCATGTTCAATGTAAATACATGTTTGTGAAATAAATAAACAAAAATATCTTTTAAAACTTCTTGGTGTTCAGTATGCCCAAATTTGGTCCATTTAATTTATTTAAAAACTGGCGCACATTCTCAGTCTAAATCACATTTACATTTAATATTCTATAATTATTTCTACAAGGCTGCTATTCACAAGGAATGAATAATATGGCTGAAATATGACATTTTGAGTACATCTGCTCAGCTGCTGGAAAGTGAGACTGGATTTGGAATATTTGTGAGAAACAGTAAGTCATTGGATCGCATAACAAAGCAGTTATTTTAAAAAACAAATAGTTTGGTTGAAGATGTGCATAAAATGAGATTGGTATGTAAAATGGCAAACGTGAAAGTTTATTATCACTAACACAAACAAAGCTCTAACTATGAATAACCTCAAATCAGTGATTTTTAACCAGTAAAACTAGAAATCCCGTATACTTATAAACCATTAAGTTGCAAAGATAAATCATATATTCATATTTAGTAGAGCTAGTAGAAACTCAGAATTTCTACTTCTCAAAAATTGATTTTGTTCTGATTCACATGGTGGGGCTATACTAAAGCCACAGACCCTGGAAATGCAGGGTTCCCAGCACTGGGGCAGTGTGCATAGTGGGGCAGTTTTGAAAATTTGAGCCGAATGTGTTTATCCTTTTAGAGTTGCATCAGGATTTTTTTTGGAGTTAGTTCCCCCCCCCCCCTTTTCCTTCCCCCACCCCCGTCCCCGAGTACATTACTGAATTTTGAAGGTGCACAGTCCGCATGGCATTACGGCTCATGGAGGTGTGTAATGCCTCTGCTAGGTTTGAAATATTTTGGTTTTGAGTTACTGTTTTTTACAATGTTGCTTTGTGCATGCAGAGTAGAAAGACATTAATAAAGCCTACAAGTGGGCACTTAGCTGAACATGTGTGTTCACTATACATATGTCTGCTCTTCGCGAGTCGATGCACCTGTGTACATGCTCAGTTCTTCACAATTAAGAGACATCAGAGGTGTTTGTTAGCTGGTGAAATGGCGACCTTCTTTTCTTTGTGTTTCCAAAACGTACCTGAGGACTTAGATGCAAAAACTTAATATTTCATTGTCACTAGGTTGTGAAATCAAACATTTTGGTCAGAAAATCCCAAGTGTAAAGTTGGCTACAGTGGGAGCTGAGGCTGCTCAGTTCCTTGTAGGAGCAAGTCCATATTTAGTATTAAAGGATTGCAGTGTTCAAATATGGCAATGTGTATCTCTCAGACTGTTTCACACCTGTGTCTGTAATATATGTACTTAGTGTCTTTCTTTGTCCTCAGTGGGAGGGGGAATTCACACCTATAGAGTTATTATATACA
The DNA here is from genome assembly GCA_003942145.1 of Platysternon megacephalum. Classification (NCBI taxonomy): domain Eukaryota; kingdom Metazoa; phylum Chordata; order Testudines; family Platysternidae; genus Platysternon; species Platysternon megacephalum. The sequence goes on from QXTE01000031.1 coordinate 7,967,075, forward strand.
TTATATAAGTTTATTCCCCCAAAATGTAGCCAGTTAATAATAAATAACTGGCTAAATTTTGGGGGAGTTAAACCTAGTCACAACAGCAATACTTTGGAGGGGAAAAATGGCAACAAATCAGCAAATTTCCGATTTTTGTCTGTCCTGGCACACAAGCCTCCACTAGAGGTCAGCCAAACAACTTTGAAAGGGAATAGTGAATAGAAGGAAATAGACCATTAGAAAAAGAGCTGCTTGAACCACACACATTTTTTTTCTATAATACAATTTCAGAAGGGCAGTGTTAACTTTCCTATGGGTTAAATCCACTTCACTCTGAAGTCAATGGAAAGATTCCCACTGATTTCAGTGGGAGTTGAATTACGGTAGGTGCTATGTTATGAAGGGAAGATAGATAGTGATGATAGGAGAAAATGAGACATGGAAGGCACCTATAGCTTACCTAGATCTTCCCCCAAGGGACTCTTTGCTAGTAGTTGATCTAGTTAGTTTTAAAATTTCTTGAGCACTTTTTGAGAATGATTATTCCACAGTTTAATATACTATTCAATGGCAAAAACTACATCAAAGCAGAGTTGCAGTTGCTTGGTGATAGGCCATTCCCTTGCAGAACACTGAGCTGAGCAACACCAGGAAATGCACAGTAAAGATTGCCTGTGCAACATTAAGTCCGCCCTGCTTCAGCACGGCCCCATTTTCCCTGTTAATATACATACCTTTACTCTGCCAACCACACAGCTGCTGAAATGTACAAGTTATTTATTTCCTTTTAAAACCCATTCACTCTCACCCATAGCATTCCATCTAACACTCGTAAACACTATTAAAGGACAAAAAGGGGAAAAAAAAGTTTCCCACTAATGAATTGCTAATACGTGGCAGCAGTGTCCATGCAGTTGCCCTGACCATAGCATGAAATTGTCCATTTTTTAAAATTGTGACCATGCCCTGAATTATGCATAATGTTGCCATGACAAAATGTATCCATAACTATGTTACAATGGAATAGTGTTGGGGTGCACTGACGGTGCCATGCCTCCCTCACTTGAGTTCCCAATCTCATCTCCCCTACCATGCATCCCCATTTATCCCTCTCCTCACTGCAGCCCCAAACCCCTGTCTTCCTATTCCCCCACTCCTCTGCCCCCTAATAATCCTCCCCGGAAGCATTCACATGTCTAATTATTTTCACCCGAAGACTTTGATTATATTCCCCCCAAAATAAAATTGCCACCCATAACTCCAGCCATTGAGTTCAAAACTCGTTTTGCCTTGAACAGAAGCCCCAGCTAATTTAGCCTTAGTTATGTTAGCTGAAGGGGGAGTTCACAGTCAATTAGAAGTCTGTGATTCATCTAAAGAGACAAGATGGGTGAAGTCATATCTTTTGTTGGACCAACTTCTGTTGGTAAGAGAGACACGCTTTCGAGTTTACACAGAGCTCTTCTTCAGGTCTGGGAAATTCAGGGTTGGTCTACACTAGAGAGTTAGGGCAACTTAAGGCAGCTTATGTCGACCAAGCTATGTCAATGTCTACACTACAGCCTTGCTCCTGCTGATATAAGAGCCCTACTACAATATCATAATTTCGTCTCCACGAGAGGCATAGGCTTATGTTGGTGTAGTTAGGACGACGCAGTGTCTGTGTAGACGCGTTCCTTACATCGGCTGTTGGCTGTCATTCTTGTCAATTTCACAGTCATAAAATTGACAAGAAAGCCCGCTCCCCAGCCAGGCTGCTGCCTGTCTCTGCTCCAAGCTGGGCTGCCACCCAGGCTCCTGGCTTAGGCTGCTGCCTGGGCTCCCCACAAAGGAGCCTTGCTTCCCCTCTGGGTGAGGATTCACCTGCTGGAGGTGAGAAGCCCTGGGTGGCCGCCTCCTGGCGAGAAGTGCCCTAGGATATGCCAGAGAAGGACGGCGGAAGAGATGGGGGGTGAGCCATGAAAGCCCCCCCTTCTCCCCGCTTTCCCCAGCAGCCTGGGTGAACCTATAGAAGGATCATTAACGGGTTTGCCTCTGGGGGGCAGCTAGGCTCCTGGTGGGGAGTTGCACAANCCCCCCCCCCCCCCCCCCCCCCCCCCCCCCCCACTGCCCCTCCTCAGTTGGTGGAAGCACTCCTGGTGAGGATGCACACCACTAACAGAAGGAGGGTAGTGTGGAAGGAGGATGGTGCACTGGCTGTAAATTGACATAACATAGGGTGACTTAAGATTGTAGTGTAGACATGCCCTAAAAATGTACATTTTCTTAAATACTGTTCTCAGTTCGGGTCCACCAAGGATTTAGTGGGTACCATGCACTGCCTTATTTAAAACTTGATAGATGGAGACCATTTTGACTTGCACCACAGCAATAGTTTGACCTCTAGCTCTGAGCAAAACAAAAACAAAACTCAACCTAGAAACTTTTTTTAAAATGGCTATTTTGGGGGGTGGGAGGGTTATCTCTGGAACGCCTGGCTCAAATACCTCCAAATTTGGATCACTAACCTACCTAGACTCCTCCTGAGGCACACCAAATTTCAAAGAAATTCAAGTGAGCATATCAATTTTACATGACTTAGAAATGTTCACCTTTAAACAGATGTCATGACACAAACTTAACTATAGTGATGCAACATTAACTACAATGCAGCTAAAGCTTTCCTGATATTTACTCTAAAATCCTCTTAATCCTATTTTAATTAATAACCCCTTCTACTGCACTTCTTCCTCCTTGGCATTTATCCCTTTCAAAAGCATGTAGAGAGATTGTCCTTGTTTTCACTTAGCTAAACTGCAGTTATTTTAATCCTCTTTTGTAGCTCCCTCCACCCCTGTAGTTATAATTGCTGCTTTACTCTGAACTTCTTCTAATTTCTAGGTATCTGTCTAGTACTGAGAGATCCAGAACTAAATGGAGCACTTTAGGTGCAGTCTCAGCAGAGCCTTATAGAGAGGGGACTCTCTTTTTAAAGACAAAAATAGCTTTAGCAATTAGAACATAGCTTCTAAAATATATGAAAGTCAAATGGGTTTATATTTGAAAGGTTTCTTAGTGATAAAGTGCCAGTCTGAAGGTCTATATATATTATATCGACCAACAAAAGCAAGGAAAACCAGTGCTATGGCAGACAATGTGTGTAACAAATGCTGCTCCATTTTTTTCCTAATCACTAAGGCTTTGATATTTTACAAGAAAAATGCATGCGTGGGAGCCACTGCAACACCAGTGCTCTCCATAGGAATATTTTGCACAGCCAAGTTTTTTTTCTTACATATATGCATAGGGAAACCATTAATCATAGGGGATCAAAATGAAAGGCAACCAAATACTCAAGAACTGAATTATTACAGATTCATAGCGTCCAAGGCTAGAAGGGTCCATTGTGATAATCTAGTCTGACCCCCTGTATAACACAGGCCATAGAACTGCCCCAAAATAAATCTTAGAGCATGTCTTTTAGAAAAACACCCACTCTTAATTTAAAAGTTGTCAGTGATGGAGAATCTATCACAATCCTTGATAAATTGTTCCAATGGTTAATTACCCTCACCATCAAAAATGTACGCCTTATTTCCAGTCTGACTTTCCAACTTTGAGCCACTGGATTGTATTATATCTTTCTCTGGTAGATTGAAGAATCCATTATTAAATAGTTGTTCCCCATGCAGATATCTATAATATAGACTAAGCAAGTAACCCCTTAACCTTCTCTTTGTTAAGCTTAATAGAATGGGCTTCTTGAGTCTATCACTATAAGGCATGTTTTCTAATCCTACGATCATTCTTGTGGTTCTTCACTGAACCCTCTCCAATTTAATCAACATCCTTCTTGAATTGTGAGCACGAGAACTGGACACTATATTCCAGCAAGGGTCACACCAGTGCCAAATACAGATGTAAAGTAACTTCTCTACTTCTATTTAAATTCCCCTGATTATGTATCCCAGGATGGCATTAGCTCCTTTGGCTACACCGTTGCACTGAGAGCTCCTATTCAGTTGCTTATCCGCCACAACCCCCAAATCTTTTTCAGAGTCACCGGTTCCCAGGATAGCGTTCACGATTCTGAAAGTCTGGCCAACACTCTGTTCATAGATGCATACATTTACATTGAGCAATCTGGATCAATTGGTTTACCACCCCCCACAATTTTTATGTCATCTGCAAACTTTATCAGTGATAATTTTATGCTTCTTCCAGGTTATTGATAAACATGATAAAGTATGGTCAAGAACCAATTGCTGTGTGACTCCACTAGAAACAGACCCATTCAATGAAGTTGCCTTGTTTACAGTTATATTTTTAATTCATTTAATGTATGCCAGTGTGACGGGGCAGTGCAGCCCCGCACTGGTATCTCAGGGGTTAACCCTTCCTTCCTAGCAGAGGAAGCCACGCCCTGGAAGCTCTGCTGGGCATGCTCCAGCTGGAGAACAGGTATAAAAGCCTGCAAAGCTGCTCAGTCTGGGCTGACCACCGGAGGGGAAGGAGGCATGCCACCAGCTCTCAAGGGACAGCCTGTGCGCCAGGATCTGGAGGCCAGTCAAGTCAGAACGCACCCTGATGGAGAATGTTACAGGAGGGGAACAGATTGGAGGACTGACCAGAGCGGAGAACCCAGCGTTTATGGTAGGAAGTGACCCAGGGAACTTTAGAGGAAAACGGTGTTAGAGCCACACAGACGCTCAGCATGTTTCGGGCAGATCCCCACCGAGCTGGTGGCAAGGGGAACTTGCCACTACCAGGGCCCTGAGTCGGGACCTGGTGGAGCAGGCAGACCCGGGTCCCCCTACCACCACCCCCACACCACGGGAATCATACGAACTCTGGCCACTTGGCCATGCTACCTTGTCTGAGAGGGGTGATTATATGAACATCAGCCATTGGGCCCCACTGCCCTGACACTTGGGGCAAGTTGCACGGACTCTGGCCGCTAGGCTGTACTACCCTGCCCGCAAAGGGGGAGTTATATGGACTCTGGCCATTGGGCCGCACTGCTCTGGTGCAGGGAGCGATTTATATGGACTCTGGCCATTAGGGCAGACTACCCCAACCAAGGGGTGATTGCATGGAGAGAGGCCATTAGGCCGCATCGGGCTGCCCGCAGAGAGGCGAGCACGTGAACTTGGGAGTGACGAGGTTCCGACCCCCCATCCCACCCCTGCCACAAGGGGCGGTGCGGTGCCAGGCCCGCCACAGCCATATTAATTTTATATTGTTCTAGTATTTTAATCAAAATGTTGTGCAGTAAAAGTCAAACGCTTTACAGAAGTCCAAGCATATTACAGTGTGACGTTGTACTATATATGTTTTTATGAAAGTATACTGATGAGAGTGAACATAATGTAACTAAAATATGCTTCATGCAAAAGGTCTCTTGTAAGATATCATTACAAAGCTTATAATCTACTGAGTGTGATTCTTGTACCTGAAACTAGAAATATGAAATATAACTCTGAGGGCCTATTGTAGTTATGCAAAGTGTGGGCCATTAATGGTGGTTTCGAATCTTGATGGCTCCCATTAACCAGAACAATTGACTGTAGATGGCTTTGTTTTACCTGCAAGTCTTCCTGTATACCTGTGTGCTGGCAAGTGGGTAATGAAGTCTTACAGTGACATGTGATCATGTCACCTGAACTGGAATCCATCTTTAACCTGGGGTCTTTCCATTTAGAAGGAGGGGTGGGAACCTAGAGAGGGACAAAGGATTCCCGCCTTATATAAAAGATATATAAGTGGATGAAACAGAACAAAGGGAGCTGTAGTCATGAGAAATCCCCTAGCTACCACCTGAGCTCGAACAAGGACTGTACCAGGGGAAAGGATTGTGCCCAGACTAGGAAGGCGTCCAGTCTGTGAAAGAAACTTATTGAAACATCTCTGAGAGTGAGATTTTACCTGTATTCAGTTTTATTACTGTATTAGGCATAGGCTTGCGTGTTTTATTTTATTTTGCTTGGTAATTCACTTTGTCTGCTATTACTTGGAACCACTTAAATCCTACTTTCTGTATTTAATAACCTCACTTTTTACTTATTAATTAACCCAGAGTATGTATTAATATCGGGGGGGGGGAGGAGAAACAGCTGTGCATACCTCTCTATCAGTGTTACAGAGGGCGAACAATTTATGAGTTTACCCTGTATACGTTTTATATAGGGTAAAACGGATTTATTTGGGGTTTGGACCCCATTGGGAGTTGAGCATCTAAGTGTTAAAGACAGGAACACTTATTATGCTGCTTTCAGTTTAAGCCTACAGCTGTTAGGGGACGTGGTTCAGAGCTGGGTCTGGGTTTGCAGCAGGCTAGCGGGTCTGGCTCAAACCAGGCAGGGCACTGAAGCCCCAAGCTGAGAGGGCAGGAAAGCAGGGGCAGAAGTAGGCTTGGCACATCAGTTGGCAGTTCCCAAGGGTGTTTCTGTGATCCAACCCGTCACATACAGCAATACTATTACCTTTATCAAATAAATTTGTTACCTCATTTAAAAAAAAGTTAGTGTGACAGGATGCATTTTCCATAAACCCATGTAATTAATGCAAATCAACATTACCGGTCTTTATTAATGGAGTCCCATATCAGACACTTAATTATCTTGCCCAGGATTGATTTCAGATTGACAGGCCAATAATTACTCAGGTCATCCCATTTACTTTTTTAAAAACTGGCACAACATTAGCTTTCTTCCAGTCTTCTGGAACTTCCCCAGTGCTACATGACTTATTGAAAATCAACATTAATGGTCCAGCAAGCTCTTCAAACAGTTCTTTTAAAACTCTTGGATGCAAGTTATTTGGACCTGCCAATTTAAAAATATGTCACTTTGGTAGCTTAACATCCTCCAGAGATACTAATGGAATAGAAAGAGCGTCTCACCCTATATAATGATAACTATATCATCAGTGTTTTCCCCAAATACAGAACAGAAATATTTATTGAACCCTTCTACTTTTTCTGCATTATTATTGATAATTCTGCCATCTCCATTTAATAATGGACATTGTCAGGATTCTTTTTGTTCCTAATAGTTAAAAAATTCCTTATTGTCCATAACACCGCTGTCCATAGATTTCTCCGCTTCCCTTATCAATTTTCTACAGTGCTTACCTTCTGCTTTATATTCATTACTATTAACTTCCCCTTTCTTCCATTTGTGTCACACTCACTCTTGCTCTCTCTCCACTTCCCCTATAAACCAGGTTGTTGTTTTTTAAACCAGCACAGCCTTCTTCCTCAATTGTGCCTTTCGGGGCATTTAGTAAAGTGTTATTAACTAATTCTGAATTATCATTCACATTTTTCTGATTAAATTCTTTATCCCAAACTGGTCTCACAGCTGTGACTAACGATAACTGATAAATGGGAGTCCTCTTCAGCTCTGGATAATAAAAGAACATGGAGTGTGGGCTATGAGCTACTGTTTTCACCCATTCAGAGGATTAATAAAGGGCCAGATCCATTTATGTTCACTCATAGAACCCACATTAAAAATCTGCAGCTGAGTCCTAGATAAGAAAATTAATTATATATTCTACCTTTCCTAACAGTATTATGAAGAACCCAAATTTTCTCTTTGCTCCTGATAGTATGGAGGAATAGCTGTCTAATATAATTAATGGTGATCATTGAGGGTGCTGTATAATTCTTGAGCCATATGACAGACTGTGATGAAGCGGAGAAACTACCTGCCAGCACAGTAGGGGTTAAAGAGAACCTTTGGGCCAGCTAGCCCCGTCCCCATTATACCTGCTGCCAGTGCTAGGCCTGGATGGGGGAGAAAAGCAGGGAGCCTAGCTCAGTTCAGCATTGACTGGCGAAGAGGCAGGAGCTAGCTGTCTCCCTACGTGAGTGGAAGGGTCACTAGCCTTCCAGCCGAGGCAGCCACCAGGGAATAAGTACTGTCGCCCCAGCCAAGGGACACTGTGGAGGAGACGTAGGAGCCTCCGGCACGTGAGGTAACTGGGTGATTACAGCACAGAGACATTTTGAGGTTTGGCCTCCCCAAACTTATGCCTGCCCCACCCAGAGGCACCTGGGACCATGGCAGGGTGCTGCCCAAGGTTCACAAGGGAGCTCAGGAGGCAAGCCACCCAAGCCATGCCCCAAATTGAAGGGATAGTGGTAGGAAGTAGCCCAAGGCAGTCTATTTAGACTCTCTGCTGGGAGGGCCCCCTGTTCAGGGGTTGGCTCACACAGGGCCTTGGGTTGGGACCCAGTTGAGAGGGAGGGTCCCACTACCTAAAAGACTAAGGTACTTCAACCCAGGGAAGCAAAGTATTGGAGGTTCGACCTGCCAATCACTATGCTGCCCAGGCCTCCAAGCTCCCTGTTACACAGACATAAAACTGAGAAGTTGCCATTCTACCCCCAACTTCAAATTGGGTACAGTGCCCTCAATAAGCTAACAACTAGTTGTTAATTACTACTGTTCTGTTTCTATTTATAGTGTATGCCTACAGGTGCTTGGAGGAGATTCACCTCAAACACATATTGTAGGTGTCTGAAAATAGCTTAGTTCAAACCAAACTATATGCATGGTTGGGAGCTAGACTAGAATAAATCTAACAGACCAAAAATAAGATAAAATATGATTGAAATGAATAGTGTAACAGAAATTTTCAAATAACTAGTGGGCCAAAGACGAGGACGGCTGAGCTCAGGGAATGAAAAAAACCTACACAATTGTGCACCTATGTTTCCATGTGCAGAATAGGTGAATGAGCATGATAATGGCTAGCTAGAGGCACAGCTATTCACTTGTGTTCATTCACCCAGTTATTGAACAGCTGAATGTGCTGAATTTCACCATAATCCAGCCACCACATTTTTTTGTTATTCCACGCTATTTTATTTAGTCCAACATGGTCATTTCAGCTTCTCTTAGTTCATTTTGCATATACAATAGCTGTATGCTTGCTTACAAGTACGACAGAAAAAAAAGAGGAAACAGAATGTCCACTCTTTATTGGAGTTTTACAGAACTAACGTGAAGTACATTTTACTTTAAGCTCACTAAAGAGTAATGAATGAATCTAGTCCCAAGTTCCCCAGTACACTCCCAACAGCCAGCCCTGACTTGTTTCTTTTGTATGCCACTCTCCATTGAGATTAGCCATGCCACAGTGACTGAACCACCACCCAGAATAACCTATATCCCGGGCACAATTGGTGTATGCATGTCCACCAGTTATACATACATTGCAGGCATCATTGTCTCTGTCATAGGTAGTGAAATTATGGCCATTTTGATCCCCAAATTCTTCTGTGCCTCTGAATGCATCTCCTAAACAAAGAAAATGCTGTCATTGGAATTTCAGTGATATGGTGGCATTCAGTGATATGGTAACCTATGGCATCTTACAAACTTTTTTTTTTGGGGGGGAGGAGGGGCAAACCCAGAACTCCCACTGAAATCAATGGAAGTTTTGGGTGCTCAAGGAATGCCCAATCAAGCTCAGTGGTTATTGTGACATATATGGCAATTTCCTGCAGTATCTTGGAAGACCTTAGTGAATTAAGTTTAAGTATCTTTGGGATCCATTATATTAAATGAATGGTTTCTGTAGTATTGTGAGCCAGGATTGTATGTAACCTCTCTAGCGGGGAGACATGTGAGACCTGGGGGTTTAAATGAACTATATTAAACAATGTGCCAGACAAGAATGGACTCTTGGAACAACAAGTGTTAGTGGTTTTCCTGGGGAATATTTAGGGGGAGGTAAATGCAAATTCCCCACCTCCAGTTATGCAAAAACCCAGTCTTTTGAAGAGTTTCCCTGAAGAATGGGCATTGTCTGCTGATCACCTTACTTGATGCCAAAATCAAAGGCCCATGCTGTATAAAGGAAAGACTGAACTATTCATGGTTGTTCTCGTTCTGAATCTGAGGGCTTGGCTACACTTGCGAGTTACAGCGCATTAAAGGAGCCCTGGGCGCACTAGCTCACATTAGGGTGACCAGACGTCCCGATTTTATCGGGACCGTCCCAATATTTCGGTCTCTGTCCCGCGTCCCGACCGATCTTTGGTCGGGACGCAGGACAGAGATATCCGCAGGCAGCACTTTTTTTTTTTCTCAGCCGGGACTCGCTCGGCTTTTTTTTTTTTTTTTTTCCTCAGCACCGCCCCCCCCATGTGTCCCGATATTTTATTCCCCTCATCTGGTCACCCTAGTCCACATTGGCAAGGCACGTAGAGCGCTCTGACTCCACGGCTAGAGTGCTCCTGGTACTCCACCTCGGCAAGCAGAATAATGTTTGATGCGCCCCAGCGTCAGTGTGAACGAGGTGTTGCATTACTGCACTCTGATCAGCCTCCGGAAACGTCCCATAATCCCCTTAAGTCAAGTGGCCACTCTTGTCATTGGTTTGGATATGCCCTTTGAAAGCTCCGTTTCTGACAGCTGCCATGCTTATCTGCTCCGAGACAAAGCTCTCATTACTGTGGAATGCTGTGTGTGTGTGAGAGAGAGAGAGAGAGAGAGAGAGAGGCGGGGATGGGAGGGGGAGGTCTGCTGCTGTCTGAACTTACAAGACAGCATGCTGACATGCTCTCAGCCCTCCAAAAACCCTCCCTCTCGCTCTCTCTCTCTCCCCCCCACACATACACACAACACACTCCCTGTCAAACTCCACCACCACCCCCATTTGAAAAGCACGTTGCAGCCACTTGCATGCTGCGATAGCTACCACAATGCACTACTCTCTGTGGCTGTTGCAAGAGCTGCTAATGTGGCCATGCCAGTGCGCTGTCAGCTGTCAGTGTGGACAGATTGCAGCACTTTCCCTACTGTGCTCTACGAAGGCTGGTTTAACTCAATGCGCTCTACATCTGCAAGTCTAGCCATGCCCCGAGACAGGTTCTGTAACCATGGGGAAATCCCAGTTGTGGGTTTTGAAGGACTGACACATACCAGAGCCTGAGGATGGAGTTGGGGGTGACCTAATTTGCTAATGTAGACCAGCCCTTAGAAAGACTTGCAACTGTGCTGTTCATGGCCTCTGGAGAGAAAGCAAAGTCCAGATGCTGACTTTTTAGGGAATCTGTCTTGCTGGGGATATCACAGTATAGTCAGGGAACGGTGCACCCTGGAAAACCCCCAGTCAGGAGGCAAAGAGAGCCAGGTTTCTCCCCAAGAGAGGTGATGGCTCAGGAGCCTAGAATGGGTACTCTCGAGGGACCACAAAGGGGAAATACTGATGCAGTTGCCCTGAACTGAGACAGTTATAGTGGAAAAAAAATATATAGTCTGGTAGGGATTTCCTACATTTTCTTTTGGGAGTGGCGGGAAGTAAGGGGTCATTATCATCCTGCAACTATAGACTAATTACAGGAGCTGTTATTGTGGTACCTCACCCTACAGGATGGGCTTTTCTTAATTGGCAGCCATTACTTTGCTTTATTAGTATGTAAAAAGCCAGCAAAGTAAAACAAAAACAAAACCCAAACCAAACAAAAACCCAACCTTACAGGGAAGGGAACTTTCCAGCCTCCTTTATACATTGTAAAGAAGCAAAAAAGGGCACAACTAACTTTTCCCCCCTTTAAGTAGTTGCCGTTAAATCTTTTTGATTGATTGTTCACATAGCATTTTCCTATATGGGAACAAATCCTACTTCCACTGATGTATATAGCCGTCCTTCCACTGATTTTACGGGTGGATCGGGACATAGGTGAAAAGTTCTCCACTGGACTCTCCCCATTCAGAGATTTCTACCATATTTTAACTCTTCTTCCCCACCGTCTCGTACTAAGCTTCATACTTAGGATTGTTTGCTGAATAGTAGTATATGCTCATCTTGAGTTAGGAGAAGGAACTGAACTAGGGGACCTTTGGTTTGACCATCCACAGATTCTATGCATATGTTGGGAGGTAAAAATTGTTACATTTTTCCCTTCCCCCCTCCCATTTTCTGACACGCTCTGGTATCTAATAAGATTTTTACGATCTTTTTGAAGCAGCTTGACTTCTTGGAGTACTTACCTACATTTCCTGTAAAGTTCCCTAGAGAAATTTGGTATAATTCTCTTTCATTGCCAATTTTGAAGGTATCATATAGCAAATAGGCGAGCTCTTCTTTGCAACTCATCATATCCACTCTTAGCTGGCACACTTTGCCTGGCTGCTGGCTCAGAGCATTAATGTAGTCCAGCCCCAGCCAATGTTCATCTGGAAGAAAGGTGATATAGTTTCTCTATCAGGATGATGGTGTCTGAGAGTTTTATTTCTATTATATATACACCTCAACACCACCTGCCTGCCAGCCCAGCTCCCCCTCACCCACCCTGCCAGCCCAGCTCACCCTCACTCGCCCTGCCCTGCCTGCCAGCCCAGCTCCCCCTCAGCCCTTCACTCGCCCTGCCAGCCAGCCCAGCTCCCCCTCACCTGCCCTGCCTGCCAGCCAGCCCAGCTCCCCATCACTCGCCCTGCCTGCCTGCCCAGCTCCACCTCACCCACCCTGCCACCCCAGGTGTCCCTCATCCACCCTGCCTTCCACAGAACCAATATATGCAGCTTTATCTTGCTATCCAGATTCCGTGTTGGGAAGAGCTGTAAGAGGCAGGTTACTCAGGCTGGTTCTGTTAATCCACTCTGGCCCATAGAGACATTGGCAGTCTGTGTGCCCAATGCACCTGTAAATGTAACCTAAGCTGTAACTCCACCTGCAGCAGCTTCCTTACCTACTGTGTTCAACAGAGCACATCCTCTGCTTCACTGAGAGACTGATGAGAGCAACAGCGCTCTGGGTGAAAGGGACACCCAGAGGAAGAATGTAGCCAGGTGGCAGAGTGGAGGCCAGCTCTCTCCTCCACCCAGCGGCTGAACCATTGCCTCTCACCTGGAGGTGGGAAACAGAGGGTAGGAAGGAGAGGGGCTGAGCCTCGATTACCTGGTGCTCTAATTGTAGGCACAAGTGCAAGGAGAAGCAGTTTATCTGAAACATGTTAAATAATTGTACAGGCTTAGTCTGACCGTGGTGGGCCTGAGCCAAAGCCCTTGAAAGAAATGGCGATGTTTCCAGAATGAGCAGAGTTCCTGCCTGTCAGAGTCCAGACATTTGTAGCTATTGTATTTTCAAGATGTTTCATTCTTTGATATGGCACAGTAGGGTTATAGCACAGGTGGGGCCTAGCCCAGGCCCAAACACATGGAAGCTGTCACTAGGCATCTTTGGGGAGGAGAATGGGGACTCGCTTTGTAATGCCATTGAAATACGCTGCAGGAATTGAAACAAACCAATAATGTCCAGGAAGGAATGTACCAGGGAGAGACACTATGACTATGACCTAGGCAACGGAGCAGAAGGGAAGAACACACAGACACACACACACATCCTCTGCCATATCTAAAGAGAACAAAGGTCTGGTTAGTTCAAAATTCTGTCTCTGGTGGTGATCTATTTTAAATGATGGTTCAGGTTCAGATGCAGGCAAAAAACAAACCAACCACACACCCTAAAGAACCTGGACAACTGTACAGTATTTTTCTTCCTGGCCCCAGCAGGTGGTCAGGTTATGCTTTGCAGCATGACATATTACCTCGCCTTTGCCACTTTATTGAGTGTGCCTGCTTTCTCATCTAATGTGCAGGGCCAATTGAGTACATATTGTGTAGAGCTGTAGTTTGATTGCCTGAACTTAAGAGTTGGAACAGTATTGCCACAGGGTGAAATCCCAACAGCCATCTAACCCCTTTTGAGGCGGATATGTTGCATGCCATGCAGTTTACTATGTGCTGGATCCTTAAAAGCAAGCTCTGTACAGTCAACAAAGAGTGAGATGAAAGAGTTAGATAAAAACAAGTAACTGGGTCAAAAATAAAAATAAGTGTCTGTATACAAATGTGAGACGCTTAAAAGAAAGTGGTGAACTAACCTGCCTTGCAATGGACAAAGACTTTGATAATATAGGTATGACTGAAAGATGGTGGCATGACGCCATGACAGATGTGGAGCTGATATGTACTAAAGTTATGAATACTGAGATGTAACCTTTTTATGAATACTGTATGTGACCTGGTCAGCAATGGGAAATTGTGGTCTAGTGACTCAGAATGTCCTGTATAACTCTCTCTTTAACTTACTAGAGGGCTGTGAGAAGAGCAGACAGGAAGGCAATAAAATCAATCTAGCTAAGGACACCCCAACACACACTTGACAGACAATGGGTCAAGCTGTTAGCTTCAAGACTCCTAATAATAATATATGGAGATATACCTATCTCATAGAGCTGGAAGGGACCCTGAAGGGTCATTGAGTCCAGCCCCCTGCCTTCACTAGCAGGACCAATTTTGCCCCAGATCCCTAAGTGGCCCCCTCAAGGATTGAACTCACAACCCTGGGTTTAGCAGGCCAATGCTCAAACCACTGAGCTATCCCTCCTGTCTCTGGTCACTAAGAAGAAGGGTGACCACCTGTCCCTAAGTGCATTGATTTGTCCCTTCCTTAGGGGGAACCACCTGTCCCTTATTCTAAGATGTATTCTATTAAAACTAGTTCGTACCATTTTAAACATTATATTGAAGCTTATGGTAATTGCATTGTAGACCTGAGGGCAGTAGAAATGTACACTTGAGAGAAAAATACATGAGGTGTTAAGGGAAATATTTTTTCCCTAAAATGTCCCTAAAAATAAAGCAGCAATAGTTTTCATGTAGTTTTCCCTTATTTCCATCCAACAAAGGAGGCCACCCTACAAGCTTCACTTTGCCAAAGCTCCACAGCTAGAGCGCAAAACACTAAAGAGTTGAAAAAAACCTTTCTCAACAGCAAAACGGGGGACACTTGTCAGCAGCTGTCTAGGGAGACAGGCTGAGAAAGAGGAACTCTGAAGATGGAGTCCACGTGGTAGGGCTTCCCAGCTCCAGGGAATGGTAAACCTGAAGGGGAAAGATAAATGCTGGTTTATTGTTTTTAAGATGTTTTCTCTTAAATGCTTTTGTTCTAAATTTGCTTTAAGGAGTTGTCTGTTTGGTTACTGATTACCACTGTCAATGCTTCCAGAGGGAACAGAGCTTCAGGCACTAAAGATAAGTCAGGCCTGCTGAGGTAAATCACAGTTGATATACAGGGGACTAAAACTCAGAACTCAGTCTGAGAGTGGGAGAACTCTATTACTTCACCCCAAGAGACAGCTGGAGGCGTGAGACCTGCTAGAAGCAATGCACTCAGAGAGACCAGGAGGGGGAGTCAGAGGTGTGTTACCCTGGTAACTGTGACAGCCACAGACCAATAGGATACTGTAATACCTGGTTACAAGACAGACTATGCCAAAGAGGTGAGGGAGTAGTGCCGTATCTAAAGGATTCTATAGACACCAGTGAGATAAAAATTCTGACTGGAGAGGAACACACAGTTGAATCGATGTGGATACAAATCTCAAGCTGTAGGGATGTAAATATAGACACAGGGTTTATAGTACTGGTCTCTGGATCAAAAAATACAAATAAAAAAGGAAATTGCGTGCTCAGTGTTGAGAAAGTGGCAAAAAATTGTTGCTCTAAACTTTGTCCCATCTGACCAGTTTCTGTGTGGGTAGCTGAAGTCCTCCGTTATTATCACGTTGTTAGATGTTGCTGCCTCTTTGATCTTTAAGTGCTTTCTTCTTGAAACAGCTAATTCTAGCTCACACAACAGGCGAGACTATTCTCCTTAGTTTTAGGTAACACGGGAGATCATTCAAGAAGTAACAGTGGCTGAGGCCTAGATCCTTAAACGTATTTAGGAGCTTGTTTGCCTCTTTAGATGCCTAAGTGGACCATTTAGGCTCCACTGACATTTTCAAAGCCGCCGCTCAGCTGCCACCTGACCCCCATAAACACCTATGTCCCCTAGGTGCCTACATTTCCACCAGTTGGCATTTTCAAAGCAGCCTAAGTGCTACTGCTACCCAATAGCTAATAACCTAGCTCAAGCTGAGGCCTGGAAGCAGGCTTTTATAAGCTAGCCGGGGAATGCCTATCTCACCAGCAGGGCCCACTCCTGTAAGTGTGCACTGAGCATAGCTATGATGCATGTGGAATCCGCTATGCATAGCTTATGAATTCTGTTTGATACAGGGGGCTCTTTAAGTGTATCTGTGTCAGACTGCAGACTCCATTTTCAATGTGAGGCTTACTGCCTTGTCTGTTGTCCTTTTACCATGTTGGACTGAAATTCCATTGGCTGGTGGCCCAGGGATAACATGAGTGGGTCATTAAGCTTTGATGGTCAGCTATTCAAATAGAAATCACCCCATTTGTCAAAGAGTTTGGCTGCCCCCGAGCAGAATCAGGCTGCCCAGGACAGATGGTAACCAAGCAACAGATCACCTGGATGATGAGTCTGTACAGTGTCACCTGACAAATGGGACAGGAGATTATAAAAGACAAGGTCTCTCATCAGCCATTTGGGAGAAGAGACCAGAAGAACGGGGGGGCATTGACTGCAGTGGTCAAAGGGAGAGCGCCTGCATGATTCTGAAAAGAAGCCATGTGCAGGAGGGGGAACCCGGACTCCGCAGAGGACTCTGCCCAAGCCCTGAGAACTCTCTGGAGTGGTGAGGAAGCCAAGGCAGGGAAACATGTAGAGGTGTGTTTATTATTTCATTGACCTCTGTGCTAAGTAAAGAATAATTGTGCTTAGAATACTGTGCAAAGGTTATTTGTGTGGCTGTCAGCTTTCACTGTTATGTGCTCTGGAGAGTTAAACTGTAAACCCAGAATGCCCAGGATGGGGGAATCCTGGGAAAGGGTGTGCTTAAGCTACAGGGAAGTGTGAGGGATCAGCACTAGTCCCAGGGACTAGGCTGTTGGACTGTGGGGTTCTCAGCTCTCAGAAGGGGTTGCTAGGCAGATGATCTGCACCCTGAGATTGTACCTGGATTCTGTTCAGACTCAGGAGGCTTACAGCACATGGGGCTCAGTGAAATGGGCCCCCCAACACAACAGCCTGGTAAGCATCAGGCCAGGCTGAGCTCTGCCCAGGTTCTGTGTGTGTATGTGTCAATGCCTAAGATCTGATACCCATCAGACCCTGCAGCGGGAGGGCTGGATGCAGGCACCAACAGGCGGGAGGATGCCATTAGTGAACAGGACAGGCGCAACTCCCTGGCCAAGGGTGATGCAGGAAAAAAACATTTTTCAACAGATCTTTGAGCCTTTCACCAGTGAAATGTTCACTGATCAAAATCCCTCGCCAAGGAGTGGGAAGCCAGCTTGTCTAGCTGGGCGATTCCTTGGGATTCTGCTGAATCTGCCCCGTTACTAGCTTCTGCCCTCACCCTGCCTGGGCAAGAGGACGCTCCCAGCTGCTGAACAGAAAGCAGCAGCAACGCTGGGCGCGCCGTCTCTGGCTAGACAGTCTTGGCAGCTGAGTTTATTTTGTGATCATTGACTGGCTCCCCACCAGGAGCCCGGCTGCCCCACCCCAGCCTTGGGCTCTTAGCTCGCCACTCCTCACCGGGAGCATGGCAGCCACCTGGGATCTCAGCTCCCCGCTCCCCTCCAGCAGCCATGGGCCACGTGTAATGGAGGCTGGGAGAGGCTAAGCCTCCCAAAAACCTCATGCTACCTGGGGGAGGCAGTGGTGGATTTGGGGCCCCCAGAAAAATCGGCCTGTGCCACAGCCCTGGGGCTGGACGAGCAGGGCCGCAGCAGGGGCACAGAGCTTTTCTGATCTCGGGACTGCAGCGTGGTGGGGAAGGAGGAAGAAGGGAGTGGGGCTGTTGCCGGCACAGAGTGACCGAGGAAAGCAACAGCGGGGTTCGTTGCCCGGTGTGCTTCGCTCCAATAAACACACCAGAGTGGAGAAGCAAACAAAGTTTATTTGAGATCTCAAAGCGGTGCAAGGAGACTAGCACGTCTCAAATCAAGCACACAGACACAAGCGTTTTTTCCCTTTTAAACCCAAGCTGTTTTAGCTCCTCCCCCCCCCCTTCCCCCTTCCTTCCCACCCCCCCTCTTCCTTCTCTTCTAGCAGTTACAATAACAGCTTGTTAGGAATTTTCCCTACTGCAGGCAGGTTATCTTGTCCTTCAGCTGGAGGCATGTAGGCCTCCCCCTTATTTCTGCCGCTTTAGACGGGTTTGAGCTGTGTTGCAACTGATAGCTGACTGCTACACATCCTGCTTTCCAGCAGCTGGCATTTTAGGTCGGTTAGAGTTCAACATGGAGGAGCTTTGGTTCATTAGGCCTAGAGCAGGAAGGCTTCATCGACTCTCGTAGTCTTCCACCCCCCCCCCCGAGTTACCTAGGGTGATGCCTAGTGACACCAACAGGGCCTCGGGGAGAAGAGGTGGCATGGGGGAAGAACAGGGGCAGGGCCACAGGGGGAAGGGGCGGAATGGGGGCAGGGCTGTGGAGGAAGGGGTGGAATGAGGTGGGGCCATGGGTGGGACCACAAATGGAAGGGGTGGAATGGGGGAGGGGCTTGGAGCTCCAGCCGAGGGCTGAGCGCTCCACTGCGGTCCCGCCCAAGGCTGAGAGCTCAACTGCAAGCTCTCAGCCCCACTCCTTCCATGGCCTTGATCGAGCTCTCAGCCCCCCACCCCACCCAGGGCCATGGAGAGCAGCGGCAAGGCCACAGCTGGAAAAGGTGGGGCATGGGGCTAGCCTCCCCAAGGGGAAGCTTCAGCCATTGCCCATGCACAGATCTTTGGTGCAGCTGGGCTCCCAGAGGGGAGCCTCATTGTAGCCAGGCTCCGTGCAAGGAGCACAGGCAGCAGCCTGGCTGGAAGTGGGGAGCTGGGACCCCAGGCTCTAGATGGAAACCCCCACCTCCTGCCCCAAGCTATGAGTGGCTTTCTTGTCAATGTCCCAGCTCCAGCATGGAACCATGAAATTAACAAGAATGACAGCCAACAGCCAATGTAAGTAACCTGCAGTGTCTACACCAGGGATCTCAAACTCAAATGACCAGGAGGGTCACATCACTGACACCCGCCCCCCACCCTGCCCCCACTCCACCCCTTCCATGAGGCCCTTCCCCAAATCCCCTGCCCTGCCTCTTCTCTGTCTCCTCCCTTGAGCATGCAGCTCCCCGCTCCTCCCCTCTCCCTCCTGGAAAGCGCTAAGCGCCACTAAACAGCTGTTTGGCGGCGGGAAGTGCCTGGAGGTAGGCAGAGGAATGAGGACGTGGCACGCTTGGGGGGGATAGCGGTGGGGGAGGGGAGCTTGGTGGCTGCAGGAAATAACTCGGGGGGTGGGGGTGGGGGAGGGCGCGGGGAGCTTGGTAGGCTGCAGCTAATAACGCAGCCCGTGTGTTTGAGACCCCCTGGTTTACACTGACACTGCATCGACCTAACTACACCGACATAAGCCCTACACCTCTTATGGAGGTGGAGTTATGAGATCAGTGTAGCAGGGCACTTATATCAGTGGGAGAAGGCTGTAGTATGTACACTGACATTGTTGACATAAGCTGCCTTACGTTAACCTAATTGTAGTGTAGACCAGGCCCCAGTATTGCCTCTTGAAGCTGTTCCATTGGGGCTACATGCTTAAAGAGGCATTGGGCCAAAAAGAGAGTGTGAGAATGACACTATAGTCTAGTGGTTAGGGCATTGAGATGGGAGACCCAGGGTCCACTCCCCCTCTGCTCCAATGCTTCTTCAATCAGTTATAAAAAGTGGAACAACTTCAACAGGAGAGATTGAGGGAACCCACATCAGAATATCTCATTCCCCAGTGCTTAGAGCACTCTTGAAAGTTGGAAGATCCCATGTTCAAATCCTTTCTCTCCCTCCTGCAGAGGTGGGACTTGAACCCAGGTCTTTGACATCCCAGGTGACTGTGCTGACCACTGGGCTGAAAGTTAGAATGTGGGCAGTTCATGGGCCTCCTGCTGGATTTTGAATGGCGCCTAAGCTAGTCGGTGCACTCTGAGCAAACCTACCAGATCCGATCCAGCAGGGAATGTAAGATGGGAATGCCTAGCTTCCCCCAGTTTATGGGCTGCACTGGGGCTTAAGCATCCAGAGAGACTCTAGGACTAGAATGAGGCAGCAGTGCACATGCCTGGAAGCAGACACATAGGCACCTATAGAACTTTTATCTTGAAAATTTAGGCACCAAGTGAGTTTCAGTGCCTACAGGGTTAGGCAGCAGATGAGTTGGCGTTTTGGGGAGCTCAGTGAAGCCTAAAACTGGGACTTAGGCTACATCTACACTACCCGCCTGAATCGGCGGGTAGAAATCGATATAGCGGGGATCAATTTATCGCGTCTCGTCTGGACGCGATACATCGATCCCCGAACGCGCTCCCATCGACTCCGTAACTCCAGCAGGGCGAGCAGAGTTAGCGGAGTCGACGGGGGAGCCGCGGACGTCGATCCCGCACTGCGAGGACGCGAGGTAAGCGCGCGTAATTCGAAATAGGATACTTCGACTTCAGCTACGCTATTCTCGTAGCTGAAGTCGCGTATCTTATTTCGATCCCCGCCCCTAGTGTGGACCAGCCCTTAGATGCTTAAATTGGAGATTTAGGTGCCTAAGTAAGTCCCTTTGTGGAGCTGAGCCTTACTGCAGATTTAGGTATGCAACATTTCCCTTCAACTTGATTTTCTTCTAAAAAGTGAATCAAAGGCTTGATTAGCAAAAAATGATCAGCCTGGAATTTCATTAAAAATGTTGCTGTTGGCTAGCAACAAAACCACCATGATAGAGTTCCTGACATGAAACTTCTGAGAGTCCCATCAGAAGATAAAGCACAGTGGATTAAGGCACTGCCTCCCCACCCCCAGCTATATGGCCATTGAGCTGAAAATGTGACTGCTGGTTCTGTATCATTGACATGTTGGCAATACTGCCTCCGAGATAAAGGGAGCATGGTGTTAACAGTAGCTAGGGTGACCAGATGTCCCGATTTTATAGGGACAGTCCCTATATTCATGGCTTTATCTTATATAGGCGCCTATTACCCCTCCACCCCCGTCCCGATTTTTCACACTTGCTATCTGGTTACCCTAACAGTAGCTCACATACTGAGACATAAAGCACTTGTGGTTCTCCAGACTGAAGGGGAAACCTTAATTTATTCCAGAAATGGATGGGTAGGTAAAGAGCCTAAATGCTGCAAATGCAAATTACAGCATTGCTAGATTTTGACTCATATCATTATCTGTAAATTGGCACAGAGCCAGGCAATTTACCACCACCAGAGAAAACATTTTGTGCTTGAACATATTTATTGTCCACAGAGAGCCCTGATCTCCCCATTCCCCAGGCAGGGCTATGCAAGCAAAGTGATTTTTAAAAGGTCCTGTGTCAGGGTTTTATAAACATAAAAGCCAGCATTGCTCAAAGACTGATTTCCAGGGGTAGAGTTTCCTGGACCTCTTCATAGTTTTCTGCTCTTAATTACTCTATAGGTGGAGGAGGAAAGCAGGTGGTTATGGACCTACGTTAGCAGGATGGTAGGAAAGCAGGGATCTTGCTTCCTGTATGGCTATGAGGCAGGTGAGAAGGGAACCTTGATCTTTGGAAGAATGAGGGCTAGAGGAGACCTGCTATGTGGCTAGTATGGGATCATGCTATTTGATCCTTGAATGGACCTGTAGGTGTTGCATTGCCTGCCACTTAGTGGAATCCACAACTCTGAGTTAAGCACCCAGGCTCCTCATACAATGAATGTGGAGATTTGGGCACATGCGAATGGAATTCATGGAAGCCAGCAAGCCGAGCAGGGAGCTGCTTAAGCTAGTCAGTAGCAAATACTGGGGAGAGGACTGGGGACTAAGTTCTGCCCCTCAAAAGGAGGGGAGGGTTGTACCCAGTGGTTAGCACACTCATCTCAGAGGTGGGAGACCCCCGTTCAAATCATCACTCTGCCTGACATGGAGCCAAGACTTGAATTCAACTCTCCCAGGTGAGTGCACTAGGCTATAGAGAGATTATAGGCTACTGGCTGTGATGGACATGTGCATGTCTTTCTCTCACCTTCCTTGCCCCTGGTTTTTCAGGGTAGGGTAGGGTAAGGGCTACCTAAGTGGCTGGACTGGCTGTCACCAATCTAACTCTAGGAGAAGGTTCATGGCAGAGAATCCAGAGTGAAAGTAGACATCGAGTGGCCCAGATCCATGGTAGTTAAAGATATTTAGAAACCTGAGGATCTGTCCATAAGCTCCACCCTTTTCTCTGTATTTCACACCTGGCTAGCTTCTGTGAGTCCCTTACTTACATGCCTAACTCTCCCCCTACAATGCACAGGTAGCCCAGGCACCTAACTCAGGCCTGTAAGTTCCACTGGGGAGCAGCACACCCAGGGCTTAGGTGTTGCACTGCTCAAGTACCTCTGTGGATTTAGTTTCCTAGCAAAGTGGAGATGAAAAGTCATTTTTAGATAGTGTCAGTATCTGGTCATCCAAGCTTAGGATCCTGAGGCTTAGCACTGCTTTGACAAATGGGAACTTCTTGACTAGTTCTTCAAAGTGTTTCTCCTTTCTGACCTGCACTCTGGGCTTGCCTGGGTTCAGCTTGAGTCAGATGCTCTTCATCTAAGAGCTGATTTTTTGTAGGCCTTCTGACATCGAGCAGTAGTGGTGGTTACATCATCTGAAAATGATGCACATTGGTTATCATTGACATTGGTGGCAGCTGAGCCCCTGGCATCTCACGGTCTCTCACAGCTGCCACCATGATGAATAGCACATCCATTATGTTAATTTAGAAGCCACTTCTGAATGGCAGGTTGCTCCACTCACACACCTCCTATGAACGCTTTAGAACAGGGGTCGGCAACCTTTTAGAAGCGGTGTGCCGAGTCTTCATTTATTCACTTTAATTGAAGGTTTCGCATGCTGGTAATACATTTTAATGTTTTTTAGAAGATCTCTCTCTCTGTCTATATATTATATAACTAAACTATTGTTGTATTGTAAAATAAACAAGGTTTTCAAAATGTTTAAGGAGCTTCATTTAAAATTAAATTAAAATGTTGATCTTACGCCACTGGCCCGCTCAGCCCGCTGCTGGTCTGGGGTTCTGTTCACCTAGGCCGGCAGCGGGCGGAGTGGGGCCTGTGGCCGGGACCCCAGACCGGCAGTGGGCTGAGCGGCTCAGCCTGCTGCTGCTCAGGGGTTCCATCCGCCGGCTCCTGCAGCCGGGATCCCACTCAGCCCACTGCCGGTCTGGGGTCCCAGCCCTGCCCACATATAGTAGGGACCTACCTTCTCCCTCGTTCTGGCCCATACTCCTCCTCTCTCTCTGCACTGAGCTGAGGGTGGGAGTGCACTGAGCACAGGGCTGGGGGTGAAGGATCTGGCCAGGAGCTAGAATGAGGGAGGGGGCTCAGGGTTGGGGCAGGAGGTGTGGGTGTGGAGCACTTACCTGGGCAGCTCCCATTTGGTGCGAGGGGTGCAGGTGGGAATGTGTGTGTGGGGGAGCATGCAGGAGCTCCCATTTGGTGCTCAGGGTGGGGGTGAGGGTGTGGGGGGTGAAAGAGTGAGGATGTATGGGGTGTGGGGGGGCTGGGTATGTGGGGGGGTGCAAGAGTTAGGGCAGAGGGCTGGGGGCATGGGGAGGGGGTGCCGGTGCCAGGGCAGGGGGGGGGGGGCGTGTGGGGGGGGTGGGGGGGGGCTGGATATGTGTGGGGGTACCAGAGTCAGGGCTGGGGTCATGGGTGTGTGTGTGAAGAAGTCAAGCAGAGGGCTGGGTGTGTGTGTGGGGGGGGTGCAGGGCTCAGGGCAGGGACCTAGGGGGTGTGCAGGGCTCAGGGGATGGGTCTGGGATGTGTGCGGGGCTCAGGGCAGAGGGCTGGGTGTGTGTGAGGGGGGGCGCGGGGGGGGGGGGGGGGGTGTCGGGGCAGAGGGGGGGTGAGGGGGGTCAGGGCAGGGGGCTGGAGGGGATATGCCCCCATTCCACCACTCCCTTCCACCACCCCCTTCCCTAAGTTCCTGCCCCCGCTTCTTCTCTGCCTCCAACGGGAGCAGCGAGCAGGCTGACTCTGCTCCTTCCTGACCCCTTCCCTCGCAAGGGCCATCAGCTGATCGGCCAGGGAGGGACGGAGAGCTGGAGGAGGGATAGGAACCCAGCACACTGCCGGAAGAGGCAGGAGCCGGCAGGACCCAGCTTCTGCCCCCGCGGGAGGGGGAAGGGGCAGAGGGTGGAGAAGAGCGGGCTGGGCCGGGCAGGATTTTTAATGGCACGCTGCTGCACGTGCCATTAAAAATCGGCTCGTGTGCGGTCTTTGGCACGCGTGCCATAGGTTGCCGACCCCTGCTTTAGAGGCTTCCAACACACTGCTTTTCCTTCCTCTGCAACCTACTGCTATCCCCTGGGCACTCCTCCAAGCCTCCCCTCCTTGCACCTAGATTCATACTTATGATGCTGGTGTTGAGATTGTGACTGGCATTTGCTGGGGAAGCCCACATAGGGGACCGGAGTTGTGGGGGAATGAACATACACTGAAGAAGTTGCACTAATGATGGGTGCCTCACACAAATAGGTGTGCACAGGGAGAGTAGAATAATCAGGAAGCAGGAGTTTCATGGAGAAATGTATCTCTACAGCTGCACCTCTGGAGAACCAGGTTACAACTAGCTTTCCCTCTGACTTCTCTACAAAGGCATGACTGAGCAGGCCAACTCATGCATGTTTCATTTAGTAACTGATGGCAGAAGTTACAACAATAGCAAATAACATGACTAGCCAAACCTCCAGCTACTCATTACTTTCAGTCTCAAGTTGCCCTTTCTTCTTGCTAGAACACTCTGCCCCATGGCCACTGACACCTTGATCTCTGCCCCAGGAAGGGGGCACCCCCAACCAGCTGCCACAACAAATAAACTCTTCAGGCCAGGTTGTGAACCAGACTCTCCACCTACACAGTGAAAAGTTTCAAGCTGAGACTTCCAGCCTTGCCCGCTGAGCTGCTGGAATCTCTGCACCTGCTTCAGCTGCTTTATGGAGAAGTTGGGGGAGATAATATTGTATGCATCTTATCCTAAGATCCTCAGAAGGCAATATAAAAGTATTCATATTTTTAATCTTCTAGAGAAATTAATTCACCCAAAGTCATACATCAAGTCTGTGGCAGAACCAGGAACCCAGGATCAGATTTAAATATATATATATTTAGGTACCTAAAGATGCAGATAGGTGCCTAAGTGCTTTTGAAAATCCCACCAGGCACCTAAATAGCTTTTAAAAATCCAGCACTGAACTTAAGCTCCTGGCTCCAAGTGCTGCCTTAACCGCAAGCCCAGTATCCAAATTCAAGCACCGAGAGACTAAAATAGCCTCAAATTATTTCTTACTGGAGATATTTGTTTTTCATGCTACAGGTGGTCATGGCACCTTGCTTTATCTTAACATGCTTCCTGAATGCCTTCACCTGTTGGAAGAATTTAGTCCAAAGGGGAAAGGGTTTGTGACATACATAGACTGACAGATTCACATGAATGTATCACATCACCTTGGTCTAACCGTTATCTTTTTTGGTCTGAATCTGGTCTAAAAGAAGTGAGAGTTGATCTGATTTAGAAAGAACCTGAATCAGTTGCAGGCAGATCACTATTTTTGCAAACTTAAATCAACAGGGTTTTTGCAATGCTCCTCACATTGCCAGCAGCTTTCCTCTTCCCTTTCTTGCTGGGGTGATATTTACATGGTACTGACTTTGTTTAAACAAACAAAACAAGCTTGGTTGCATGGTCTGTTTTCAGTGCCCTCAAATTCACAGATGGAGTGTTAATCCCTGTTGGCAGCCGTTTCACTCATGAGACCAGTAACTGTGAGAACTCACTTGTACAAAGATGAATTCTTTCCAAAAGCAAGATGAGTTGTACCTGCTAGTATTTCCCTGAGCCGCATGTCTACCACAGCCACTCCCGCCTTCGACTACATCATTTTACCAGTGGTTTGATACACGTACAAGTAGATGTGTTTGGATTTACTTTTTCTTCAAAGAAAGCCAAAACAACAGCACCTCTTAAGACAGGGGTCTCAAATTCAATTTACCTTAGGGCCAGGGCCAGTCCTCAAATCCTCCTAGTGGGCCAATGTCACTCATGCCACCCAGACCCCACCTCCCAAAAACTCCACCCCCACCTGCCTAAGGCTCTGGGACAGCGTTTGGGTGGGGGAGGGGGTCTGGGGAGCAGGCTCTGGGAGGAAGTTTGGGGTGTGTGTGGTGAGGGGGTGCAGGCTCTGGGAGGGAGTTTGGGGGCTGGGAGAGGTGTGGGGACAGGGCACAGGCTCTGGGAGGGAGTTTGGGGGTGGGAGGGGGGATGTGGATGCAGGCTGTGGGAGTTTGGGAGGGAGGGGGTGCAGGCTCTGGGAGGGGGTTGGGGGTCCAGCGCTTACCTGGGGTCCAAGGCAGGGTGGGCAGCCTCCGCGCGCTTCCGCCCCCAGAGTGCTCATTGGCCACAGGGGCGCTCGGGGTGGGGGCAGCATGCGGAGGCACAGCCCCGCCCTGCAGGGAGGGGCCGGCAGCCACTGGAGCGAGCAAGCAGACGCCACTCAGCTCCACTGCACTGCCAGTGCCCCTGAGGGGGGAAGCGCCCGGGGGCAGCAGGTGGGGCCAGGGGAGAGACCGCGGGCCACATTGGGGAGACTTGCGGGCCGCAGATGGCCTGCGGGCTGGGAGTTTGAGACCCCTGTCTTAAGACAGACTTTTAATATGTGACATTGTTCTGTTAATGTCAGTCTGAACAGTAGTTTATGAAGCCTTAGGTATTAATGTGTTGTGGAAGAAGAATACCAAAGTGTTTGTTGTTACATAGGTAGAGAAACAATAGTGTGACTGTTTATTTTAACATCCAAGCTTTTCAGCATTTGAGGAAGATGTTACAGAAGGACAGAGCAACCCTAATGACTATTAATAACATTTTTTCGGTGTGACTATTATACTGGGAGAGGTTGTGCCATGGTACATTGATTTTAGGGACATTTGAGTTCCCACTATACAGTAGAGCCCTGCTTGATTTTTCTGACTGTCCGATCTATTATTTGAAAAGCTCAAAACCAATGTCTCTTTTATAATTTCTGAACAAAGAAAGGCACAAGATTTCAATATTACTTTCTTGTTCCATACTTTGATTAGTTTTTGCTGATAAGGCAAAAGCTGATCAATCCAGGGAGGCTGGTTACCCTAAGCAATACTAAAATGAAGCCTTGTACAGTAATTCATAAAGCACAATTTAAAAGTGTTTGCACTGTTAATGGAAGCAGCATGGCCAACCCTTAAAATAAAGCACAAAGGTACCACTCCAACACATTCTATTTTCTCTATGCAACAGTGTGACTGACACCAGGAACGCACTATTCACATGAGTAAATATTTTGACTGTTTTGGATCTGCTGGCAACCTCTTTCAACCAGTTTAACAATCAGTGGCAGCTCACTGTAGAAATTGCTATTCTGCTTGCTTTTAATGTGAATGTAGACCACATTGGTTGTAATTTTTAAATTTATCTTTGATACATATGGCGCAAGGTGTGGCATGACATGCAGAATGAGAAGTACATAGCACCATGTACAAGAGTGGGTTGCTGAGAAACACTTAATGGATGATAGTGACAAACTGTGTGGGAGATTAATTTTTGTTAATTTCTTTGTGTGCAATACTGACTAAGTGAAATTGGAATACTGGCCAGGGGTAACTATTCAGAAACAAGCTAGCCCAAACCCTGTAATGCAGTCAAAATCCATAACGAATACTCTTAGAAATTGTGAGTAAGATTCACAAAGTTACTCTTCCATTATTTATTTTTGCAGAGTCCAAAAGAAATCATGAGAGCTTTCATTCATTTTATAAGCTTTCTGCCTGCAGCAGTTTCAGTACAGGTTGTAAGAATTATGAACAAAGCAGAAGTTTCCAGCATTCTATTTGCTGGTACATGATGTGATCCATTGGGTACATCTACACTGCGATAAAAAACCCACAGCACCAAGTCTCAGAGCCCAGGTCAGCTGACTCAGGCTTGCGGGGCTAAAAACTGCAGTGTAGATGTTTGGGCTCAGGCTGGAGCCCAGACTCTGAGACCCCAAGCCTGAGACAGCTGACCCAGACAGCCGTATCTGTGCCATGCTTCTTTGATTGCAGTGTAGATGTACCCGTTATGGTTAGAGAAGGAACTCAGCATTACTTCAATGCCCAAATCAAGAGAACTCCAAAACAGTCCGGGCTGACTAAACCATGGAGAAAGCTTGAGGCACATAAGCTACTGCTAAGGGTTTGTCTGAGTACCCTACTTATGCCCATACATTACAGCCATCTCTTTTTTCCACAGCACACTTATCTTTATTCAATTTATTTTGCTTTGTCCCTGATGGTAATCATGCAAATCAAGTTTAAAACAAAACTTAAATCCAATCTCCACTTAAAAATATAAAATGCTATAACTTAAAAAAATAATGCTATCAACTACTGCCCTCTGGACTAAAAAAACTGAATTAAGGTGCCTGGTGCCTGAATTGGCTTAGTTCTAGAATACGTATCTCTCACTGGGAAAATGTAAGAACGGCCATCCTGAGTCAGACCAAAGGTCCATCTAGCCCAGTATCCTGTCTTCCGACAGTGGCCAGTGCCAGGTGCTTCAAAGGGAATGAACAGAACAGGACAATTATCAAGTGATCCATCCCGTCATCCATTCCCAGGATGGGATGACAAACAGAGGCTAGGGACACCATCCTGGCTAATAGTGATTGATGGACCTATCCTCCATGAATTTATCTAGTTCTTTTTTTGAACCGTTATAGTCTTGGTCTTCAAAACATCCTCTGGCAAAGAGTTCCACAGGTTGACTGTGCACTGTGTGAAGACATACAGGTCTGTTGCATCTTAGGCGCATTTAACGTGTGCGATTTCAGCTTTACGCGGTTGGCAAAAACAAGAAAAAAACAAAACAAAAAAAGAGAAACACAATAATTTAAATACTGTTTCTGTAGTGCGGGCGATTCTGTCCGCCATTACACTCAATGTAATTTTGACTATACGCTGTTTTCGCTTTAGGCGCTGACCGTGGAACGTAACCCCAGCGTAAGATGAGACAGACCTGTACTTCCTTTTGTTTGTTTTATATGACCAATCAGTATCTATTTCTGACTCCCTAAATACTACTTTAATTAACAAGTAACAGTTTCACACTGCAGATATATAATTAAATATTTTTAAATATACAACATTCATAGCTCTCCCTTTCACCTCAAACATATTATCAGTATCCATCAAAATAGAGAACCAAAACTGCATAAAGTCAACAAGAGGGGAAATAGGAGCATCATTTGTATATTCTCAGACATTGCCACCCCAGATATTAGTAAATAAGAATACTAGAATGGCAGCTTTCAAAGTAACATTTCCAGAGATTGTGATGATGATGGATGGATTGAAGACTAAGTTACACAAGAAGAAAATATGAATACAAAATTCGCATTGAATAATGTTGAACAAGTACACATCTGCCAGTTTAATGTAGAAGGGACTATGTCAACAGCATAAATAATCATAGATAATGAACGCTTATATTAAGTACTGGGTAGTTTATAGGGAACAAGCTAAGTTGGCAAAGTGATCTTGTTTAGGTCAACTGACCTACAAGCTGAAGTCCAAGATTTTAATAAATATTTGTACGTGTGTATCACACAAATATATTTTTCTGCTAGGACTTCCGAGTGCAAATAAGTATAGTCCCCCCTCAATTTTGATTTCTATACTGTATATTATAAAAAAATTACACTCAGTTGCTTTTCCCCCCACCCCAGTTTGCAAAAAAATTCTCTACAAAAAATGACTGATGTTAATATGAAGGTTCACAAGAAAGGAACTACTCAGTTAAAGGAATCATAGCTTCAGATAAGCAATGATAAGCTTACTCCTCCATTAAAGAGGATCAAACATCCCTGCAGAGTAAAAGCATTAACCACATTTTGGGAATAAGTACTGTTAATTCATCATCAGTCAAAAATATATCAGATTTCTGATTTGTTATTTTTGTCTTCACATAAAAACAGTTACATTTGGATGTTCAAAGATCATGGTGTGCCTACACCTAAGACATCACTAATTACAATGTGGTGAGGAGAAAAGAAAGTTGTTCAGCTCCCCAAACATTAATCTAACAACGTACATGGACTGTTGATTGTCGTTGGTCCATTAAACCTATGATCCATGATTGTGTCAAAATAAGCATTGCTGCTGAAGTGTGGTTGCAGATACATCCAAATGAACTGTTTCAATGACTTAACAGCACTTTGATTTTGCCTTGTTTGATTCTCCACTACTGAAGAAGGATCAGCATCTCCAGTTTACAGTGAAAAATAAAACAAGGCCATTATGAAGATCACGTAACACAGAGTTCTGAAGCCCAGAGTGGCGGTTTGCTGCTATATGGAAGTCTGCTGCTGGTCACTGGAGCACAAGTGGCAGCTGCTGCAACTGTTTCCTCCTCTTCTTGATCTTCCTGTACCTCAGTGAGATCTTCTGTCTCTTCAAATGGATTTTCCAAGCGTTTCAAAACCTCTCTTACCTAGGGAGAAAGCCGCAACATGTTGCAGTAAGAAATTAAAAAGTAAAAACTGAACCTTCGATGGGTTCAAATAAATCTGAAAAACTATTTAATGGATAAGCAGCCTATGAAGAGCCACAAATGAAAGATGAAATAACATGTGATACACTGGTATCATCTAAACTGAAAATGGAGATCTGCAATTATTTTATCATCTATTGTAGCCTGCATGGAACTCGGTATGAGTAACAGCAATTGGCAGGCTTATATTATTCAAAATAAAGTACCTGAACACCTTTACAGTAGAATCAATACTATACATATGTTAATTGTATCTGCGCACTAGTATTTAAACATAACGTTGAGCTAAATATGATCAAAAGTTATCACATTTTAAAACACCATTTGGCAAATAGGGTTTTAAGTTCAAACTAATCCTCTACACTTCTGTGAGTTAAGTATCCATTTTATAGATGCAAAAATGGCTTGCCCACAGTTCCGCAGCCAATCAGTGCAGAGCACGGTTGAAAAATCAGGAGTTCCTAGCTCCTTGCCTCATGTTATATTAACCAGACCACCTGTAGCTCAAAAAAAAAATATTTTTTTTT
The DNA here is from genome assembly GCA_003942145.1 of Platysternon megacephalum. Classification (NCBI taxonomy): domain Eukaryota; kingdom Metazoa; phylum Chordata; order Testudines; family Platysternidae; genus Platysternon; species Platysternon megacephalum. The sequence continues at coordinate 7,998,092 of QXTE01000031.1, forward strand.
TTAATTTAAAAAAAAATTGGCCCATCATATTATATTTTTTTCTCTTTTAATCTTGCTGCATGTTATGCAACATGTAATCTGGACTGTAAAATTCCTTGGAGGATTTTCTGAAATATCATGCATATACAGCAATGTTGAATAGTAATACTGTACCTCTGTGAAGTCTCCATTTTCAGCTGCTTCAATGGCATTCTGAGCAATGTAATTTCTCAAGATATATTTTGGATTGTTTGAATTCATAATCTTCACACGTTCAGCATTCCAGACATCAGCATTACTAACACTTTCGATCTCTTTTTCTAATCGGACTCTGAAAATAAGCAAGAAGAAACAAATTAAGAATTTTGTTTGCTTCAAGATTCTGTTTTTAAAATTTGGACCCATTTTCCTGAATTAGCAAGCGTAAATGGGAATTTCAAGATGAGAACTGGTTTATGATCCTCCCTGTTGGTCTGGAAAGCTCAGCCATTTTTAAATTTAATCTACAAAAACTCTACCTCCCACCTCAGTTAAGAACCTGTTTCACAGTCCATTAGATGCAGAAAATTGAAGTACAGCATGTGCTAAGTGGCAAGCATACACATTTCTCTTGAAGACTTCACATTTTTGAAAATATCATTGCTTATTTGAAGCCTTGACAGGTAAAACATGCCGCATAAGTCGTCATATGAATGTTCCTGCACGTTCAGGAATCAACTCTGAAGCTTGTCTATGCACTTTATTGTATATTTAAGTTTCTTGCATTCTTACAATGGTAGAGAGATGGGATACAGTCAAGAATCAGATCTATGACTGGTACTTATTCCTGCTACAGTTCTCAGATGTAGTGAAGAGGGTCAGTCAAAGGAAGCCAGCTGTGACTGCCATCACAAGTTAAAGCAGGACTTCGCCTGCCCTAACTTACCCTGCTGGTGTAATAGGCTGCTACACTATACCAACCCCACCAGCTCTGGGCCAGCAGAGATTCCTACCTTCACAGGAGGATTTCTCTGTCAGGAATCGCCAGTTATCTTAAAGTCTCTTGGCACTTCTATAAAGCACCAAGTGGCCTTAGGGGTAAAGAGAATGTGAGCCCATTGTCTTGCTTTACCTTATGCTCCCCACATGCTTTTCTAAATTCAAATACAATACGTCTTGGCAGTAAGAGTACTGAGTATTAACTATTATTGTGTGGATTTTTCCCTCAGGCCAAGTAGTATTAGATGGGTGAACTACCCTAAAGGTTGGACAGCTCCGGTGTAAGTCATGTTTTGGTAATATATTTACTAACGATCCAAACTAATACAATCAAGTTTAGGTATATGTTAGAATTAACAAAGTTAAAATACCCAATTGCATCCAAATGTCTGTATGTATGTGTACCAATGCACCAAACTGGATTTAATACTAATTAACTTATGAAATTTCCACAGAAAAATATTATTGAACATGTGGGTGTTTTATTCTAACTTTTGTAGCTTATTCACATTCTATTTTTTTTTTGGCATCACCTATATCTGTTCTATGTTGTAAAGCTTTTGAGGCTGGGGCCATGTTGTCTTCTATTTGTAGAGGGCTATGTACTGTTGCTCAGTATAGTAGAACCTCAAAGATATGAACACCAGAGTTACGGACTGACTGGTCAACCGGACACCACGTGGAACTGGAATTAAGCAATCAGGCAACAGCGGAGACAAAAAACCCCAAAACGGACACCCCCCACCAGCGAATACTGTACTGTGCCTATATTGCATCTTAAAGGTAGGCACATCTGGGCTGCCTGTCCCCACCTCCACCCCCTACTCGCCACCTAGGGGGCAGCCACTTACAGATAGGAGGTGAAGACGCTGAAGTTCACAGGCACAGCTATGAGCCCCCGAGCAAGAGCAGCACTGGGGTCTGCACCGCTTTCCTGTAAGCCACGGGTGCAGGTTCCCCATACTCCCCCTGTGGTCAGGAGGGGGACAAGCCTACAAGCTCAGTCCCAGCCCGGGAAAGCAACTTCCTGAGCTCCTGCTGGAACCTGGCCTGGAGAGTGAGCTGCTGGAACTGGAGCCCAATCTCCTGCCTGCATGCTGCACTCTGGATGAGCAGCTCAATTTTAAGGGGCCATAGCCTGCACCGTGCGCCCACTGACACTGTGGTGCCCCAGGGTGCCTCACTCATCAGCCTTGTAGTGAGGGGGCTAGAACCATCTGCCTATCCCCATCCCCACTCGCTGGGCAGCCACTTACAGATAGCAGATTACTCTTGGGGGAATGCTGCGCCACTGCGCATGCAGAATTTAATGTGTGCACAGAATTTCCTTTTTCTCCCAAAGAAATGGGCTGTAGAGCTNGGGGGGGGGGGGGGGGGGGGGGGGGGGGGGGGGGGGGGGGGGGGGGGGGGAAGGAGGAGCTGGAGGGTTCAGGGCAGCTGCAGTTCTTCACACATCCTGAAGGAAGGAGGCAGTGTGCAGGAAACTCCACACAAGCCCAGGACCCAGCATCAGGCTGTTTCCCCCCTTGGAGCCCTGGGGGTTAGGAGGTGTGGGTGTCTGGGCTGGGAGGGAGACCGGGGCGCAGCTGAGGTTGGGGGGGCTGGGCTCTGGGAGGTAGGGGTGAAGGTGTCTGGGCTGGGGGAGGCCCCACAGCTGGGCTCTGGCAGA
>QXTE01000031.1:8000733-8140891 GCA_003942145.1 Platysternon megacephalum
CTCTGTAGCTGGGCTCTTGGGGGTAGGGGTGCAGGTGTCTGGGCTGGGGCCCCCCCGCGGCTGGACTCTCCCCGCGGCTGGGCTCTGCGGGTGGAGGGAGTGCGGGTGTCTGGGCTGAGGGCATGCCCCGCAGCTGGGCTCTAGGGGGTAGGGGATGCAGNGGGGGGGGGGGGGGGGGGGGGGGGGGGGGGGGGGGGGGGGGGGGCAGAAAAACAGGGGTTTCTTTAACTCCCTACTCCTGGGGGAATTTTTTTTTTTTTTGGGTCAGACAGTCGCTGACAGGTATTTTGAAATAAATTACCAAAATAATTGAAACTGGCCTGATTATATAGTGTTATTTTGACAAATAAAATATGCAGAATTTTAAATATTGTGTGCAGAATTTTTAATTTTTTGTTGCAGGATTTCCCCAGGAGTAGGAGGTGAAGACGTTGAAGTTCACAGGCAAAGCTATGAGCCCCTGCTCCGAGCAGTCCGCCCTGAGCATCCCAGAACCTCTTGTGCCGTTACGAACATTTCAGAGTTACAGACAATCTCCATTCCCGAGGAGTCCGTAACTGAGGTTCTACTGTAGATATGACACAGCACAAATGTACTGCAGGCAATATTTAATAATCTCACCTGTACTTCTGCAGCCACTCTTTCCAGTGTCTTTTATTTCTACTCAGTAAGTCAGCTGCTGTTAATTGCTGCAGTTTTGAAAACTGTTCTATGCGTTCTAATTCTTTATTTATATTAGCTTTTGTTCCAATTAATGCAAACAGTTGAGGATTAGACTGAGCTAACATTAGCATCATGGAAAGTTGTCTGCAGGGAAGAGGAAAATTAGATCAGACATTAAACTCACAGTAACAGGCAAGGACTGGCTTTTTGTAGCCAGACTACTTTAGCAAGCAAGCAAAGTAACCTTGTTTTTTGTCAGCAAAGCTAAATACCCTGTATCCCACAATAAAGACTATATCTTATTATTCAAAAGTATATTAATGTTACTGTTATCTCCCTCCTCCAATTTGTTTAATCCACTTCTTGTATTGTGTCAAACCTAGATTGTAAGGCTGAGAATTCACAGCCATCTAGGGGATTTAGATGCACAATTCCCCCCTGAAATTAATGAGTTGTGTGTCTAAGTGCCCTAGACAGCTTTACAAACACAAGGCTGCAATTTTCAAAGTGCCAAGCATAATGGGATTTCACTTTTACTTGGGGACCCTAGGTACTACTGTAATACAAACAACATAGTATTATAGAAAAGGAAGCAAAAACACTTTAGAAGAGTGGGGAATTAACACAATGGTATTGCTATATAATCATTCAGTACACAGTAATATAATCTCAGACTTGTTACATTTTATCCTATTCTGCCAGAAAGGACTATGGACAAAACATACCTAAAATATGTAATTCAAACTAATTTATTGGATAATGACTAATATACTCTGCTAAAAAGTTATGCTAATAGTTTTAACAGGACTAATTTATTAGAGGACAGGAGTTACTATTGTTAATAGATCCAAGTTATTTTGGTGTGGTTTTTATTAGGTTTCTAAAAGCTGTACACTGTTGGATTGTGTTAGTGTGAGCTGTCCACTTATTCAGCTGCCTTCTCCTCCTTCTCCCAGTTTAAGTAAACATTTGTTTTTGCCATGCCACATCAATGTAAGTGGAAATCTCAAACTCATTTTCTAAACTTCTTTCATTAATGCATACATAGAAAGTAATTAAAGGACAAAAAAAAACAAAACACCCCATCAGCACCTAGTAGCTAAAGGACAACTCATCACTAAAGATAATTAAATATAATAGGATAGCATAAATGGGAACATTATCTAGCGGTTTTGATTGTTCAGTCTATATAAATTACCCTCCAATTTTGATCTACATATGCCTAATGCAACCATCACTGGAGTGCTGTGCTATCACAGTTGTACTCAGTGTAGTACAGTACTGTATTAAAAAGCTTTGCTTTCATATTACTGTGATTTATTCATTACTTCTCCTGCTCCTCTGTACAAAGTCTGACTATAGTATCCCAAAAGGACTGACTCATGTCTAATCAACAGATTTAATCCTTATTACAAGATTTATGTTTAGGCTCCAGGTTTGGTCTACCTTGAAATCATAATCTAGTAATATCAATTGGCTTCTTAAGTATTAATTTCCTCTTTTTTCAATTTACCACATCATTGCTGGAACTCAACTGCCCATCTACTCCAAGGTGATAAACAACCACCAGCATCTCGGTGTGACATCAGAAATGTGTGACCATTCCTACTGCTCCGAATAGAACTTAACAGACAGACACTTTTTTATTCACACTGACAATTCTGAGAAAAAGGTAAATGTAATTATGTTGGCTTCTGCAGCACTAGGCACACAAAATGTCTGCCAAATAAACAGGGAAACAATATATAAAATCTATCATACTAGAAACAATGGAGAACACTAAGGGGCAGTTTCACTAGAATGCTCTTTCTACTTTCCACTGTTTCTGTGATGCAAAGCAGCTGTAATCCTGATGTAACTGGCCACCTGAGTCAGGTTTACAGCTGCTCTGCTTTGCTGAATGGTGCAGAGCAGCTGGAGTGTACCAGTGAATCTGGCCCTAAAGATGGAAACTGGATAGTTCTGGGGATTGGTAACAGTATACAGAGCATCTAATATATTTTAATTGTATTTAGCACAGTGACTGAAAGATACTGCTACCTCTCAGCTTGTTAACAGTACATGTGAAAGGGGTTTTGGTGATTTAAACCCAGTTCTTAGTGAATTGTGTCCTTACCACAAAACTACCAAATTTGACACACCCATTAGCTTACTCAGCAGAGAAGCCAAATGTGGAAAAAGACAACTAGTCTCTCAAGCCAAGGTTAAAATGTCCTGGCAGGGCAACACAGGAAAACTTGCACTGCTGTTGATCTTATATTCCTGGTCTGTGGATAGTCAGACTGTCACTCCAGCACCTTTAATGATCACTAAACTCATTTAAACATTAAAAAGCATACAAAAAACAGCTATATGTTGATAGTATGCCTGAAAACACGATTCAAAATAGTCATTGTTTACTTCACTCGTACCTTGGATCCATCTGAGGCCTGAAAGCAACTTTTAGATCTTCCATGGAAGCACACTGCGTGGCAATCTTTTCCAGGAAATCTTCCAATTTTAGAGGATCCAAATCGCCCAAGAAAGAGCTCAGCAAACGGAAAGTATTTGTAAAGTCTCCACCTGAACACAAGATTTTATTGTTCAGACATAAGACAGTCTAATTTAACTTCAACTTAAAGTTTATAGTCTAATTTGTTTCTACTAGATACATCCAACTTTTTAAAGGAAGGTTCATTTGTTGTCAGTGGAATAGGATTCTCTGATCAGTTATTCTTCTAATGTGGGAAACAAGACAACCAAGTTATGTCCTGTTTTCATCACTAACCTGTGATATGCATAGTTTCTAGAAGTTCAGACACCAATTTATCATCATCTTCTAATTCCAAATGAATGAGACCTAGCTTCTTCCTCATCTTCTTCAAATAATGCCTCTCAAATTCTGCATCATACTCCTCTCTGAGAATGAGTTCACTGATCTCCAAGGGCAGTTCTGGGACTAAAGCTTCAGCAAGCTTCCCTAGATTCCATTTGCAGATCTCTGGCTGTTTGTTATAAGCATAGCGCCCTGCATTATCTGAACCATTGCAAATGTGTTCTGGGTCATATCTACAGATAAAAAAGAAATGGTTAGCAGTCTTCTTCTAGTTAACTGAGAGTGACTGCTGTGTTAGATCCTTTAGGAGACTAGAAAGTGCAAGGAAGAAAGAGTGCTTTTAGTTCTGACATTCCTCCAAAACTATGAATCTAAGCATGTGCTTGCATTGCCTTTCCTTAGAGTAAACCCAAGACCTTTCAAATACAGAAAAGAACCATACTAGAAAATGAACAAGTTATACATATACAGATGTGACAACTACAGAAGGTTAGAAATGGTTATGTCAAGGAACACAAACAACTAGGGCTAACTTAATTGGACTCGCCACATATAAGGCATAATAAAATCCACTTAGGAGGATGTTGAAAAGGAATGAAAACAATCAGGAAAAGCATGAGGATTATTTTGCACAGCAAACACACAAGTTGTACATTTCAGGTAATTAAACTATACTGACCTGTCCATAAACCCAAAAGGGCCATAGTCAATAGTAAGTCCTACTATGCTCATATTATCTGTATTCAGCACACCATGGCAAAATCCAACACACTGCCATTCAGCAACCATCCTTGCTGTCCGCTTTGTTACCTAAGAAACAAACACTTCAACTTTGATTACGACTTAGACATTTCTATATATTTCAAGGGATCTATCATTTTAACCTAAACTGTGTTATTTTACAAGATATGACTGCATTATACTGTAGGGCTTGAAGTTCAGGGAGAAAAAAAAAGCTACTTTCACTGAAGTATGGCCTCCTGCTTCACTAACCTAGTTATCTCCCCAAAAGCAAACAGCAATTAAGCCTAAGTCCCAGCAGCAACAACATTTTATCAGCATCTCCCCCAAACTAAAGGTCTGCTCCTACTGAAATAAATATCAATAAATAAAATTCATATTGACTTCAATGGGAGCAGGATCTGGTGCTCAGGATGTATAAACAAAATAAGTTTCATTAGCCTAAATGCTGTGTGTCTGTTTCCTTCGTTCATTATGACCCTATTTTCCACTCCCACTTTTTTCCCCATGCCATTTTCTTTCCTACTACATCTATCTTAACTGACAAGCCAGCCCACAGAACTTGGCCCTATGAGTCACAATGGCTCCCTTACTGTAGCCTGCCAGTGAATTTGTTAATGGCGAGCTGGAAGAAGTGGGAACCAGAGAACTGGGGGGGGAGGGGAATGCAAGAGACTAGGAGTGAAAGAACAAGGGAAGTGACTACTAACACACGATGAAACTAAGGGCACCTGTCCAAGAATCACAAAGAGGGCTTCTAACAAAAGGTCAGAACCACTAGATTAAGGAAATCCCTTTTAGCTAAAAATGATCCAAATTGAATAAACCTTCATTATTCCACTCTTTGCAACAAATATCTCCTGTTGCCCACTTCTAATTCCAGAACAAGAGCTATAGGATTTCCCCATAAGAGGAAGTGCATGTTTTTTTTGGGGGGGAGGGGGAGAGATAAAACTTAAAGATTTAGAAAAACGAAGAAGTGTTATACAAGGATCATCAGTGTTAGACTTTTTGGTAGGGGAATATCACATTCCTTAACTATGCTAAGGAAACAACAAAGATGCAAAGTTAAGCAAAAAAGTCAGGAAATGCCAAAATTGAAGTTTCACGTACAAGCTGAACTCTTCCTCGTTGTATCCATGCATTACAACAGTTTAATTACTTTTCCATAGTATTGTTTCTGCAGTGAACAGGTTAGATGAGGTATAGTGCACAGAGAAAGGGATGCAATATTTTTAAATAACTTATCAATTTCTTCATTTCAGTACTATCTGCCAACAAAAATTAAGTCTGTTCTAAGAAAACGAAGTTATTTTCACTTTTAAAATAAAACTAATTTGTAAATCTATTACTGAACTGCTATTATAAAATCACATGACGAACTATGATTTTCAAATCCTCAAAACCTGGTCAAATCAAAATCTATTTGCACCAGAGCACTGACTTCTCCTCCGAAACAGCTATCAACTTGTCAAATTTCAAACTTCCTATCCTTCCTTCTAGAGCTGTCTAAGGTAGCAAAAGTGTTTTTATAACAGGAAAGCCATCTTTACACAACCCTCATTCTCAAAAATGGCAGAACTGTCTTTGCTTAAACTTTCATCAAAATCAACCAACTGGGGCAGAGATAAAGCCTGGAAAATTTCAGCCCCAGGGAACAAAGTTCCAGGAAGTTAGAGAAACAGAAAGAAGGGTTTAGAACGCCAACATTTTGGAAACCTTAACTTTATGCATTCCCCTCACCACCATTTTCCAGGTTCCTCGCTGGCATGCATTATAATGCTTTCAAGCAAAACACTTTATATGGTTTCCACACTGCTCAGATAGGCGGTAAAAAGCCATATGACACAAGATACTCCAAGTAGCTACATGTGCACAGACCTGATTAGTGATACGCTATAAACAAGTGCAAGTGGCCACACTCTGTACTATGGCTCTATGCCAGAGAGATGAGATACCACCACAAAGTAAAATGAAGCACAAAGATGAGATCCAGGCTACTGAAAACAAAAGTCCCCATCATAATGATAAAGAAATGTGAACTGCACTGTGTCACTGCATAAAATGATTTATTATTCTAGCAGTTTTGTTGGGTTTTTTTTAAACTGCCAATGAAAAGCTTGTAATGCAGTTAAAACATGGATCATTCAAGAAGTGTGCGCTGATTAGAATGAGGTTGTCTGTGTTCTAGCTTCATTTAACACTTCTCTCCATCACCAATTTCTACACTTACTGATTTTTACAAGCAATTTTTACAAAAAGAGCTTGGGAAATATGTTATACGTAACAGAAGCCCACCACTTTAAAACGCCTGTTTACATTTTACCCTTGTTAAAAATGACCTCTAAAACTACTATAACAAAGATTCGAAAAAGAGAGAAATCTGTTTTCTCTATACACAAAGTGATATCAAATGCACACACTTTTGCTATTTCTCTTGTTTAGTCAGTTTCCTTCACAGTGCAAAAGAGGTGGCAAAAGCATTTTATATATTATAGGCAGGGCACAAAGTGATGCCTATTAAGGTTGTCCAACACTTCCATTATAAGACCCTATTTTCAGTTGCTTATAACTGCCAAAACTTTAACAGTCTGGTCTGAAATTTAAATGTCAGGTGCCTGCCTCAAGTTTGGGTGGAATGGGCATAGAGTCTGTGCCCACTTGAACACAATCCCCTCCAGAGCCTGGAATGCAACCCGAGATTCCTAAGCCTCAGTGTTCCTAGGCTGTCACCACATATCTGTGAAACCCACTGGCAAAGTGCCCTCTCTACTGCTGGTCCACAGAAATGATGACAACCTATTACTGCTATCATATATTCTATTAGCTCAATCAACAGAGGTCTGTTGGGAATCAAGCAGTTGCAACCCTGCTGATGATATAGGTGTCTATGATGGCATGTGATGGAATTTGTGTTTTCACTTTGCTTTTTTAAAAACCCAAGAAATAAAACACAAAAACCAAGTTAAAAGAAGATTAAGATTGCAAAGTCACACACACAGAATTCAGAAAATGCCAGAATTAAAGTTGCCTATGCAATCTGAATTTGGTACCCTTGTGCAGATTCATTATAATTCAGTCTTTAATTACACGATCCCATACTATTTTTCCCCCACAGGGCCCCTGCCTCATTCAGGACACAGGATGGACCTACTCTAGGGATGAACCAGAGTTGTGTAGCAAAGGAAACTCTTTTGTAGGAACCTTGCTTCATTTGTGCAGAAGTAGGAAGACGTGTTGTGAACGAGGAAGGGGACTGCAGGGAGAGAAAGGACAGTCATGGGCAAGGGCTGGAGAACTGGATTTATAAATGTCTAGGCCACAGAGTCCCTGGCATCATATAGGAAAGTCACTTAAACAAAACTTTTCATAGGGGGTCACTAACTGTGTTCCTCAGTGCTGAGCATTCACAACTGCAACTGAAGTCAGTGGGAGTTGTGCTATATAATACTAAGTACACCTCTACCTCAATATAACGCTGTCCTCGGGAGCCAAAAAAATCTTACCGCGTTATAGGTGAAACCGTATTATATTGAACTTGCTTTGATCCACGGGAGTGTGCAGCCCCGCCCCCCCGGAGCACTGCTTTACCGCGTTATATCCAAATTCTAAATCAGGGGTCTCAACACGCGGCCCGCAGGCCGGAGCTCTTCCCTGCGGCCCACCAAGCTCCCCCAGTTACTTCCTGTCACCGCCAAACTCCCCTCACCCCTGCACCACTCCCCGAGTTATTTTCTGTGCCTGCTAAGCTCCCTGCACGCTGCTCCCCAATGTTTGGGGCCGAGTCTCTCCCCCGGCCCCGCCTGCCGCCCCCACGCGCCTCTCTCGAGTGTCTCCCGGCCCCCACTTGCTGCCCCCTCACCGCCCAGGAGCCGCGCTGACTCTGCTCTGCTGGCTTCCGGCATCACCTGCTGCCGCAGGGTCCTAGTGACCCCCTTCACTAGGGCCAGGGCAGGCTGCCCTTCCCCTGCCCTAGTCCTGAGACTCTCCAATGCCCCAGCCTCTCCAATGCCCCAAACCCCTCCTCCACAGCCCCACAGCCCTCACCCCTGCACCCTCTCCTATCCCCAAACTCCGTCCCAAAGCCTGCACCCCCACCCCCTGCCGCAGCCTGGAGCCTGCACCGAGCACCCAAACTCCATCCCAGAGCCTGCACTCCAGACCCCCTCCCCCACCCAAACTCCCTCCCAGAGCCTTAGGCAGGTGGGGGTGGAGTTGGGGGGGGGGGGCAGGTTCTACAAACCTGCCACCCCTGGAAGAGGCAGAGCAGGGGGGGCTTTAACAGAAGTAAATCTAACTAAGTGCGTGTTTTGCACTTTCCAGGAGGGAGGGGGGAGGAGCGGGGAGCCGCGCGCTTAGGGGAGGAGGTGGAGAAACAGGGCAGGGGCGGGGCCTCATGGAAGGGGTGGAGTAGGGGTGGGGCCACCGGCAGCAAGGGGGCGTGTCAGTGATGCAGCCCTCGGGCCAATGCACTAGTCCTCATGTGGCCCTCGGGGTCATTTGAGTTTGAGACCCCTGTTCTAAACTATATCCAACTCTAAAAATCAGCTCATAGGCATCTCAAACTGGGTACCCAAAAGGAGTGAACTTTTAGTTCCTATGCCTCAGTCCCCCATCTGTAAATTGGGGATAATTATACTCTCCCTTCTCACAGGTGTGTTGTGAATATAAATTAATGTTTGTGAAGCATTCAGATACAATAATGATTAATGCCATAGAAAAACCCATGAGGAAATTAATAATTCTGTCTTCAAAGCAAGGTTTGAATAGTGTGCAGCTAATAAGGCCTGGGGCCACACATTAATTGAAAAATGAGGAGAAAAAATACTGAATAGCAGTCACCAAGAGCACCATCCATCCTGTGCACTGAATGAGACAGGGGTCCTGTGGGAAAATAGTATGTGATCACGTAACTGAAGATTATCGTAATGCATGTACACAAAGGGGCCGAATTAAGCTTGCACGGGCAACCCGAATTCTGGAATTTCATAACTTGAGAACCTGACTTGCAACCTTAATGTTTTAATGTAGTTTGAGTGCAATATTATATATAAAATGACTAAGACCATAATAATTGGCAGGTGGGCCAGAGGTAGACTACTACCTCAAACTAGTTTTAAACTTTTTCCACTGACTAGATTTAAAGTAAACTGTCTATCTAAGGCTTGAGACAGGACAAGAATCAAGGATTAATCCAGTAGGGAAAAAAAATCAATTTGAGGGATCTTGTCGGAACACAGTTCTGTTTGTAGCATTTACAAAAATTATTCGAAAATAGCATTTTTGTTGTTCATTTTAAGCTTCCTAAAGTAGCTGCTGGCTAGTTCCTGCTAACCTTGACAGCTCGAACAAAGCCTTCTGGAGTACTGAACCAGGTATCAAGTAAGGGAAATAGTTTGTTATGTTTTACTGGCAAATTCCTCTTCTTTCACATACACCTCCTTATGTTGCATCATGTGGCTGGGCTAAGACTTTTCATTCTTCCTTTAAGAAAATCAGAAAAGCCCAGGAGGCAGGTCCTATGGCCGCTTTCCAGTTTCCCAACTTAAGTATAGTATTTAAATTGAGTGTACTGGACAGAGCCCCAGAAAGCACATAATATTGGAATGTACAATTACTGAAATAGAAACAGAAGCATTTCATCTTCCCTAATCCCTTATTTTGAAATAAAGGAAGATACATTTATTTCCACCACCTTACAAACAACTACGGAAACTGTGTGAAAAGTGGTGTTAACACAATATCAGTGTTTTGATGTATAAGCACACAACAGTCAGGAAATTTAAAGTTATAATTCCCACAACAACTTTAGCTCATCAACATTACATGTTTCTATTAAGGCATAAATTTAGCAGTATATATACCAATCCTACATATCTGCTAACAGCTCAAGAAATGATTATTGAGGAAACCATAACTGAATGTTCTGACTTTTGAGCATTTAAATTGTGAACCTTTAATTTACATTCTTCTCAGTCAACATCCTTTTTTCCACCTTTCATATTACAAAATGAGAAGAGACCCTTTTTACATTCTAAATCATTACCTCATCATCAGCCAATCAGGGTCCAGAACTCCCCAACATTCTGATGCACTCAATTTATTATGCGCAGTCTTTTACAGCTCTTCAAAAGCCAGGGGAATCTTGATTTGCTGGTGAGGAGGTAACTAGTCTCTTAGAACTGTATATTGAAATGTACCTATCAGGAGTGTTTTCTCCAAAAATAACAATAAAAAAGTTAAGATAACCGAAAGAAAAAAAAAATCATAAAAAGTTTACTCACTCCATATTCCTCACAAGATGAAGTTCTTGTACCCTACTTCTACAAATACTATGAAAGAAAAGAATTAACAGCCTCATACCTCTCTGAAGAAAGCAGCATTCCTCTGAACACTGTTGTCAGAGTAAGCCTGCTGGATTTCTGGATAGAAAGTGCTGATCACATAATTAAGCATCTGTGTTCGAATATCATTTCTGTTAACACTGGGACCTTTGCGTCCTGTGTATTCATCTGTAGGTTTAAAAATCTCAAAAGATCCAAACCTGTTTTAAAATAATTAAGACACTTCTTATTCATTTATATTACAGCAATAAGAAACTACCATTTAGAAATTTTATTACCATAGTACCATCTCCTTAATTTAGGCCCCAGTCCTGCAAATGACAGAGATCATCAAAATAACAGAGCCCCATTGAAGCGCCACGCAGCAGAGGTGTGCATCCATGTGCTGCCAATTGAAGGATCAGGGGCCCTAGTGAGCATTAATGGCTAATTCTTAAGAGCGTCTTAAAAATATTCAGTGGAAGACAATGATTATATGGTGAACCTATTTTAAAAAGTAACAGCAAACTAAAATAAAATACTGCCTATACACATGAAAGACATCTTGCAAAAAATTGGAAAAGAGATTTTCCAAGCTTTATATATTTCCTACTCCTCAGCCTTTCATTAGGAATTTGTTACTTTGCAATGGACCACAGATCTTCCATAGAGTCCTAATATGGTTTCAAGCAGGAACTACTGTCCATCTCTAATATGTAGAGTCACATTTATCACAATCTAGATTTTGACAATTTTATTCCTTATCCTAAAACCCTTCATTAGTAGCCTTTAAAATAGTCCTCTCCCACATAATAGCCACCCACCAGCATCAGGAGTATCATAAAGAAGGCTTTTCTTTGTTAGGACTTGAAAATATTTTTTTTTTAAATGTATGAAGCTTAAAACATTTGACTAAGATGCCAGTGCATCCCATCTACTGGATGGAAAACAGAGTTCCACCAGTCTAGCACTGAAGAACTAAAATCCCAGAAGAAGAATCACACATAGATGGTCTTGTTAGAGAAATAGTGTATTGCAAACAGGATGCTGGTTTTAACAAGAAAAAAATTGAAAACAGGCTTCTCTTTACCTTATAAAAGTGGAAGCTATTCTCAGGACAATTGTGCATCTTTCATTTTTTGGATTTCCATCATAGAATATGTCCCGAACAACTTTTGAATCAGATGTTACACACGTTCCAGCTCTTGTTGTAGGTATACCTAGATGAAACATGGCCTCACTACACAGGAATTCTCTTATACTCGACCGCAGGACCTTTCGACCATCAGCTTGTCTATAAACCAAAACAGTAATACTACTTAGCTCTTGTGTAACACTTCTCATTTCTACATCTCAAAACACTTTACAAAAGCAGGGTATCATGACCCCCATTTTCTAGGTGGAGAAATGAAGGCCCAAAAGTCAAGTGACTTGTCCAAAGTTGCCCAACATCTCCTCCTAGCATTACACATTGTAAATTGAAACTATCTCCTTAATGGTAACATTTATTTTTGGTATTAATACCAACATTCATAGTAGAAATAAAGTTAACATATTCCCACCATTTTTTAATTTTAATAAAGAGCTTTTTAAACATGTAGATAGTCTTCTGCAACTTCTGGTCTGCAGACCAGACATTGCAGAACTTTACCTAGTATTATAACTGCCTATAAACAAAAGTGAAACTGGCTTCATTAATTTTCATTATCCAAACTGCAAAAACACACAAAATATAAACAAGTGAAATAGTGACTACATTTTAAAAATTCAGTCAACTTTAATCTAAGGTTTTATTAGTAATGTCTACTATCAAAGTTGACTGCGTCTCTTTAAAGAAATGATTACAACTTTGGAATTAACTGAAAAAGTAACTTCTTTCCCCATTCCCCCTTTAAAAAATGGACATTAAACATTCACAGGGTTTAGTTATCTCACACCACTGATAAACAATCTAGTTTGTATATTAGCTACCACTGAACACAAGTTACTGCGGTAGTTTTCAAACTGGCCCATGGCCCAGATGTCTACAGCTTCTGAAGCTAGTAGAAGAGCATATAAACTGAGATTCCTTCTGCTAGCTGTAGCCTATCCTAGGACTTAAATTTTCAGAGTTCGGTTTTTTTTGAACCAGCTGAACTTTAAAAAAACCTTTATCCTGCATGACTGCTTCAGATCTTTCTTTGTCAGATGTCTTTAATGCAGTGGTTCTCAACCCATAGTCCATGGGCCACTTGCGGCCCGATCAGCACACAGCTGCAGCCAATGTAGTATATATATATATTGTTTGGACACAGCCCACATAACACAGAGAGCTACATATGTGGCCCACAATGGTAAATAGGTTGAGAATCACTGCTTTAATGTATACATTTAAATATAATCAATTTTTTGACCATCACCAAAATTAAAGGGATAGCAAACAAACAGAAACAAGACCAAACTGCACAATGACCGGAAAGTATAGAACAATAGGAGCTAAAAATCAGTCTGTGCAGGTAATCCACTCTAGCACCTTCTGACTTGTTTACCTATTGTTTCCCCCCTATTTCTATGACTAAAGCTCCACACTAATGCAAACAACATGCTGGCAGCTACCAGTATTTTAACTACCAGGAGAAGATCCTGGCTGAGCTTAGTTAAACAATACAGCTGAAAAAAAATTGGTGGCTGTTACACACTAGCACTCCCACCACTGTTATCAAAGTTCTGGCAATAACAAAGGTGGAAAATTTGAGGGAGAATGTCTACTGGGGAAGGAAAGAAACAACAAATGCAAAGTGCAGGAAATGTAATTAGTTTCATCCTTCACACTAAAATATCTTTATTTTCGTCTCACCTCTTTTGTACCACTCCTTAACATTATCTTTTTTAACCAAACATTATGATTGCTGTAGGGATGATGAAAAATCAGGGTTAAGAGTAGGGCCCTACCAAATTCAAGGTCCATTTTGGTCAATTTCATGGTCATAGGATTTTTAAAAAATCATCAATTTCATTTAAATCTGAAATTTCATGGTCTTGTAAGTGTAGGGGTCCTGACCCAAAAAGGAGTGGTGGTGGGTCACAAGGTTATTGTGTGTGGGGGGGGTTGTGGTACTGCTACCCTTACTTCTGTGCTGCTGCTGACAGCAGCACTGCCTTCAGAGCTGGCCAGCTAGAGAGCGGCGACTGCTGGCCGGGATCCCAACTCTGAAGGCAACGTTGCTGCCAGCAGCAATGCAGAAGTAAGAATGGCATGGTATGGTATTGCCACCCTTACTGCTGCCTGCAGAGCTGGGCCCTCTGTCAGCAGCTGCCACTCTTTGGCCGCCCCNCACGCGCCTCTCTCGAGTGTCTCCCGGCCCCCACTTGCTGCCCCCTCACCGCCCAGGAGCCGCGCTGACTCTGCTCTGCTGGCTTCCGGCATCACCTGCTGCCGCAGGGTCCTAGTGACCCCCTTCACTAGGGCCAGGGCAGGCTGCCCTTCCCCTGCCCTAGTCCTGAGACTCTCCAATGCCCCAGCCTCTCCAATGCCCCAAACCCCTCCTCCACAGCCCCACAGCCCTCACCCCTGCACCCTCTCCTATCCCCAAACTCCGTCCCAAAGCCTGCACCCCCACCCCCTGCCGCAGCCTGGAGCCTGCACCGAGCACCCAAACTCCATCCCAGAGCCTGCACTCCAGACCCCCTCCCCCACCCAAACTCCCTCCCAGAGCCTTAGGCAGGTGGGGGTGGAGTTTGGGGGGGGGGGGGCAGGTTCTACAAACCTGCCACCCCTGGAAGAGGCAGAGCAGGGGGGGCTTTAACAGAAGTAAATCTAACTAAGTGCGTGTTTTGCACTTTCCAGGAGGGAGGGGGGAGGAGCGGGGAGCCGCGCGCTTAGGGGAGGAGGTGGAGAAACAGGGCAGGGGCGGGGCCTCATGGAAGGGGTGGAGTAGGGGTGGGGCCACCGGCAGCAAGGGGGCGTGTCAGTGATGCAGCCCTCGGGCCAATGCACTAGTCCTCATGTGGCCCTCGGGGTCATTTGAGTTTGAGACCCCTGTTCTAAACTATATCCAACTCTAAAAATCAGCTCATAGGCATCTCAAACTGGGTACCCAAAAGGAGTGAACTTTTAGTTCCTATGCCTCAGTCCCCCATCTGTAAATTGGGGATAATTATACTCTCCCTTCTCACAGGTGTGTTGTGAATATAAATTAATGTTTGTGAAGCATTCAGATACAATAATGATTAATGCCATAGAAAAACCCATGAGGAAATTAATAATTCTGTCTTCAAAGCAAGGTTTGAATAGTGTGCAGCTAATAAGGCCTGGGGCCACACATTAATTGAAAAATGAGGAGAAAAAATACTGAATAGCAGTCACCAAGAGCACCATCCATCCTGTGCACTGAATGAGACAGGGGTCCTGTGGGAAAATAGTATGTGATCACGTAACTGAAGATTATCGTAATGCATGTACACAAAGGGGCCGAATTAAGCTTGCACGGGCAACCCGAATTCTGGAATTTCATAACTTGAGAACCTGACTTGCAACCTTAATGTTTTAATGTAGTTTGAGTGCAATATTATATATAAAATGACTAAGACCATAATAATTGGCAGGTGGGCCAGAGGTAGACTACTACCTCAAACTAGTTTTAAACTTTTTCCACTGACTAGATTTAAAGTAAACTGTCTATCTAAGGCTTGAGACAGGACAAGAATCAAGGATTAATCCAGTAGGGAAAAAAAATCAATTTGAGGGATCTTGTCGGAACACAGTTCTGTTTGTAGCATTTACAAAAATTATTCGAAAATAGCATTTTTGTTGTTCATTTTAAGCTTCCTAAAGTAGCTGCTGGCTAGTTCCTGCTAACCTTGACAGCTCGAACAAAGCCTTCTGGAGTACTGAACCAGGTATCAAGTAAGGGAAATAGTTTGTTATGTTTTACTGGCAAATTCCTCTTCTTTCACATACACCTCCTTATGTTGCATCATGTGGCTGGGCTAAGACTTTTCATTCTTCCTTTAAGAAAATCAGAAAAGCCCAGGAGGCAGGTCCTATGGCCGCTTTCCAGTTTCCCAACTTAAGTATAGTATTTAAATTGAGTGTACTGGACAGAGCCCCAGAAAGCACATAATATTGGAATGTACAATTACTGAAATAGAAACAGAAGCATTTCATCTTCCCTAATCCCTTATTTTGAAATAAAGGAAGATACATTTATTTCCACCACCTTACAAACAACTACGGAAACTGTGTGAAAAGTGGTGTTAACACAATATCAGTGTTTTGATGTATAAGCACACAACAGTCAGGAAATTTAAAGTTATAATTCCCACAACAACTTTAGCTCATCAACATTACATGTTTCTATTAAGGCATAAATTTAGCAGTATATATACCAATCCTACATATCTGCTAACAGCTCAAGAAATGATTATTGAGGAAACCATAACTGAATGTTCTGACTTTTGAGCATTTAAATTGTGAACCTTTAATTTACATTCTTCTCAGTCAACATCCTTTTTTCCACCTTTCATATTACAAAATGAGAAGAGACCCTTTTTACATTCTAAATCATTACCTCATCATCAGCCAATCAGGGTCCAGAACTCCCCAACATTCTGATGCACTCAATTTATTATGCGCAGTCTTTTACAGCTCTTCAAAAGCCAGGGGAATCTTGATTTGCTGGTGAGGAGGTAACTAGTCTCTTAGAACTGTATATTGAAATGTACCTATCAGGAGTGTTTTCTCCAAAAATAACAATAAAAAAGTTAAGATAACCGAAAGAAAAAAAAAATCATAAAAAGTTTACTCACTCCATATTCCTCACAAGATGAAGTTCTTGTACCCTACTTCTACAAATACTATGAAAGAAAAGAATTAACAGCCTCATACCTCTCTGAAGAAAGCAGCATTCCTCTGAACACTGTTGTCAGAGTAAGCCTGCTGGATTTCTGGATAGAAAGTGCTGATCACATAATTAAGCATCTGTGTTCGAATATCATTTCTGTTAACACTGGGACCTTTGCGTCCTGTGTATTCATCTGTAGGTTTAAAAATCTCAAAAGATCCAAACCTGTTTTAAAATAATTAAGACACTTCTTATTCATTTATATTACAGCAATAAGAAACTACCATTTAGAAATTTTATTACCATAGTACCATCTCCTTAATTTAGGCCCCAGTCCTGCAAATGACAGAGATCATCAAAATAACAGAGCCCCATTGAAGCGCCACGCAGCAGAGGTGTGCATCCATGTGCTGCCAATTGAAGGATCAGGGGCCCTAGTGAGCATTAATGGCTAATTCTTAAGAGCGTCTTAAAAATATTCAGTGGAAGACAATGATTATATGGTGAACCTATTTTAAAAAGTAACAGCAAACTAAAATAAAATACTGCCTATACACATGAAAGACATCTTGCAAAAAATTGGAAAAGAGATTTTCCAAGCTTTATATATTTCCTACTCCTCAGCCTTTCATTAGGAATTTGTTACTTTGCAATGGACCACAGATCTTCCATAGAGTCCTAATATGGTTTCAAGCAGGAACTACTGTCCATCTCTAATATGTAGAGTCACATTTATCACAATCTAGATTTTGACAATTTTATTCCTTATCCTAAAACCCTTCATTAGTAGCCTTTAAAATAGTCCTCTCCCACATAATAGCCACCCACCAGCATCAGGAGTATCATAAAGAAGGCTTTTCTTTGTTAGGACTTGAAAATATTTTTTTTTTAAATGTATGAAGCTTAAAACATTTGACTAAGATGCCAGTGCATCCCATCTACTGGATGGAAAACAGAGTTCCACCAGTCTAGCACTGAAGAACTAAAATCCCAGAAGAAGAATCACACATAGATGGTCTTGTTAGAGAAATAGTGTATTGCAAACAGGATGCTGGTTTTAACAAGAAAAAAATTGAAAACAGGCTTCTCTTTACCTTATAAAAGTGGAAGCTATTCTCAGGACAATTGTGCATCTTTCATTTTTTGGATTTCCATCATAGAATATGTCCCGAACAACTTTTGAATCAGATGTTACACACGTTCCAGCTCTTGTTGTAGGTATACCTAGATGAAACATGGCCTCACTACACAGGAATTCTCTTATACTCGACCGCAGGACCTTTCGACCATCAGCTTGTCTATAAACCAAAACAGTAATACTACTTAGCTCTTGTGTAACACTTCTCATTTCTACATCTCAAAACACTTTACAAAAGCAGGGTATCATGACCCCCATTTTCTAGGTGGAGAAATGAAGGCCCAAAAGTCAAGTGACTTGTCCAAAGTTGCCCAACATCTCCTCCTAGCATTACACATTGTAAATTGAAACTATCTCCTTAATGGTAACATTTATTTTTGGTATTAATACCAACATTCATAGTAGAAATAAAGTTAACATATTCCCACCATTTTTTAATTTTAATAAAGAGCTTTTTAAACATGTAGATAGTCTTCTGCAACTTCTGGTCTGCAGACCAGACATTGCAGAACTTTACCTAGTATTATAACTGCCTATAAACAAAAGTGAAACTGGCTTCATTAATTTTCATTATCCAAACTGCAAAAACACACAAAATATAAACAAGTGAAATAGTGACTACATTTTAAAAATTCAGTCAACTTTAATCTAAGGTTTTATTAGTAATGTCTACTATCAAAGTTGACTGCGTCTCTTTAAAGAAATGATTACAACTTTGGAATTAACTGAAAAAGTAACTTCTTTCCCCATTCCCCCTTTAAAAAATGGACATTAAACATTCACAGGGTTTAGTTATCTCACACCACTGATAAACAATCTAGTTTGTATATTAGCTACCACTGAACACAAGTTACTGCGGTAGTTTTCAAACTGGCCCATGGCCCAGATGTCTACAGCTTCTGAAGCTAGTAGAAGAGCATATAAACTGAGATTCCTTCTGCTAGCTGTAGCCTATCCTAGGACTTAAATTTTCAGAGTTCGGTTTTTTTTGAACCAGCTGAACTTTAAAAAAACCTTTATCCTGCATGACTGCTTCAGATCTTTCTTTGTCAGATGTCTTTAATGCAGTGGTTCTCAACCCATAGTCCATGGGCCACTTGCGGCCCGATCAGCACACAGCTGCAGCCAATGTAGTATATATATATATTGTTTGGACACAGCCCACATAACACAGAGAGCTACATATGTGGCCCACAATGGTAAATAGGTTGAGAATCACTGCTTTAATGTATACATTTAAATATAATCAATTTTTTGACCATCACCAAAATTAAAGGGATAGCAAACAAACAGAAACAAGACCAAACTGCACAATGACCGGAAAGTATAGAACAATAGGAGCTAAAAATCAGTCTGTGCAGGTAATCCACTCTAGCACCTTCTGACTTGTTTACCTATTGTTTCCCCCCTATTTCTATGACTAAAGCTCCACACTAATGCAAACAACATGCTGGCAGCTACCAGTATTTTAACTACCAGGAGAAGATCCTGGCTGAGCTTAGTTAAACAATACAGCTGAAAAAAAATTGGTGGCTGTTACACACTAGCACTCCCACCACTGTTATCAAAGTTCTGGCAATAACAAAGGTGGAAAATTTGAGGGAGAATGTCTACTGGGGAAGGAAAGAAACAACAAATGCAAAGTGCAGGAAATGTAATTAGTTTCATCCTTCACACTAAAATATCTTTATTTTCGTCTCACCTCTTTTGTACCACTCCTTAACATTATCTTTTTTAACCAAACATTATGATTGCTGTAGGGATGATGAAAAATCAGGGTTAAGAGTAGGGCCCTACCAAATTCAAGGTCCATTTTGGTCAATTTCATGGTCATAGGATTTTTAAAAAATCATCAATTTCATTTAAATCTGAAATTTCATGGTCTTGTAAGTGTAGGGGTCCTGACCCAAAAAGGAGTGGTGGTGGGTCACAAGGTTATTGTGTGTGGGGGGGGTTGTGGTACTGCTACCCTTACTTCTGTGCTGCTGCTGACAGCAGCACTGCCTTCAGAGCTGGCCAGCTAGAGAGCGGCGACTGCTGGCCGGGATCCCAACTCTGAAGGCAACGTTGCTGCCAGCAGCAATGCAGAAGTAAGAATGGCATGGTATGGTATTGCCACCCTTACTGCTGCCTGCAGAGCTGGGCCCTCTGTCAGCAGCTGCCACTCTTTGGCCGCCCCGCTCTGAAGGCAGCAGCGCAGAAGTAAGGGTGGCAATACCATACCATGCCACCCTTACTTCTGCACTGCTACTGGTGGGGCGCTACCTTCAGAGCTGGGTGCCTGGCCAACAACTGCCGCTCTCCTGCCATCTAGCTCTGAAGGCAGTGCAGAAGTAAAGGTGGCAAAACCATGCCCCCCCCCCCCAAAAAAACCCCTTGCAACCCCCCCACAAATCCCTTTTGGGTCAGGACCCCCAATTTGAGAAACACTGGTCTCGCCCATGAAATCTGTGTAGTATAGAGTAAAAGCACACAGAAGACCAGATTTCACAGGGGGAGACCACATTTCACGGTCCATGAAGTGTTTTTCATGGCTGTGAATTTGGTAGGGCCCTAGTTAAGAGGTGTACATTACAGGGTCTGTACCTTAAAAATGTGGTCCATAGCATGAAACAGATTGAGAATCACTGACAATGTAATTAGACAATTATTCATGGCTGATTGAGGTGCAAAGAAACCATCTTGCCTTGAAGTCTCTTTCTAAATTATTACTTAGTGAGCTTGTGGATGCACAAAAATATTTATCTTTGCTAAGCTAGTATTACACCAAGTTTAGTAAAGTGTGTATTGAAATCATTCTTTCAGGAGTTTACTTGACAGAAGACTGCTAGATAACTGACTTTGTAAAATAGAGGCTGTGAAACAGTAAGATTATGACAAGGACTATACCCAGATTCAATAATTTGGTGTGGGAAATCATATGTTGACTGGTTAACTGGCACTGGCCCACATGACAGGCCTGCCAAACATATACTGAAGATTTTATTTATAATGGGATTTACAAACATAAGAATCACACTCATAACAGATTTGGCATATGGAGTTCTTTAGCTCCTTTGTGAGCAGCTGGTTTGGAAAGGTATGATTGTGGTCACTGAGTTGTCTACAACCTACTCAACCATTTTTTATTTATTCCCTGAACCATTTTTTTTTTTTTTTTTTTAGAATACAAGTGGAAGCTATTAGTTGCTGGCTCAATCCTTTCATAAAGGTCTGGACTACACTAACTTTTCTGGGGGCTCTCTCTCACCAGTGCAGCTCCACTCATGAGCACGCTAGTTAGACAGGGCCATAGGGTATCGGGAGACCCATTAAACGGGTCCCATTCTTAGCCCTCCCATTACCGGAATGGGCCAACAATGCAAGTGCCCCGTCTACACTAGCATGCACCCCCACTTGTCCTGGGCATTGGCGACGCATTTCCCACAGTTGCAGGCAAAGGCTTCTGGACTGGGGACACTGTGGTCTGTACAAAACGCATGGCGGGATGGGCTGCCAAGGGGTGAAATGACTCAGGCGGGGGGCTGGGAATGGCACAGGCTTAAAGCCACTGCGCCGACCTCCGCAGCTGCAGCAGCCCCTGGCAGCATCTCCCAGGCGGGGGGCACTAGAGCAGTGGGCCAGGTGGGAGGGGAACCTACAAGCTCTAGGGACTGCGGCCTGCAGCTAGCCCCACGGACGGGGGCAGCGCGCCCGCCAGCCCCCGCCCGGCAGAGGGTCAAGACTCACCCGCCCCCGGCGCCTCCCCGCGAGTGGTTACCGGGAGAAGGGGGTGAGCCCGGCCCCCTTGAGCTGGATCTCCCAGCGCTCGCCCCGCGGGCTCAGCACCTCGCCCAGGTACATGGCCGCGCCGTCGCCCAGCTGCCCGGCGAAGCTGCCGAACTGGTGCCCACAGTAGCAGTGCGCGGCGGGCTCCGCGCCGGGTAGCAGCCGGTTGCCGCTGAAGTACAGCGCGGCCTCGGCCTCCAGCGCCCCGGCCGCGGGGGACTCCAGGCCCAGCAGCGCCAGGGCGGGCAGCGACATGGCCACCAGCCGCGGGCTCTGCACCGGGCTGGGCCGCACCCGCGAGAAGCAGGCGCCGGGCACTTGCCGCGGCACGTTCTCCTCGGACGGGTCCAGCGGCAACGAGCGCAGCGCCCGGTTATCGAAGCGCAGCGCCCCGAGCCAGTCCGCAGCCGCCCCCGGGGCTGCGCTGGGGCCCGGGCTCTCCGGCCGGGCAGTAAGGGGCGGGGGCTCCTGCATGGCGCCGCTGCAGCAGCCGGGAGGGCGCAGGCCGCGCGGGACCGGGGCGGACAGGAATAAGCAGCGCCCACTCCGCAGCACCGCGGCCATTCACCCACCGGGCCCGGGGGGCGCAGCGGCCCCGCCCCTACCACGGGGACAAGATTGTGATGTCACGCCCACCGCCTTATCACAGGCCGAGCTTCCCCAAGGTCCCCACGCCATCCTATCACAGGGCGAACTGCCCCTAAGGCCACGCCCACCTCCCTGCCCTATCAGGGCGCGCTGCCGCCAAGGCCCCTCCTGCCACCCCATGCCCGGGGAGGTGCCTAGCCCTTTCCCCTCCACCCAGTCACAGGGCGAGGTCATATCAAGGCCACGCCCCTTCTCATTGGCCCCGCCCCTTCGCGGTGATCGCTGTCTCCCGGTCCAACGTGAGCTCTGGAGCCGCGCTGCTGTTATGGGGGAGGCCAGGTAGATCCGTGCCTGCCCCCTCTGCCCGGTCAAGCCCACGCTGGAGGCCGTGTGCAAGAGAGCAGAACCAGTCTGACCCTCCAGCCCAAGGCAGAACGTCTTATGTCTACACTGCAAACATATAACCCCTGCAGCCTGAGCCCCGGGAGCCAGCCCGCAAATGTTTTACTCCAGTGAAGACATGCCAGGCTGTGAGAGCATTAGAAAGGGAACAATCCTGCACTGGCAGAGACCTGGACTGACTGCTAGAGTCTTTTCCATCTCTCGATTTCCATAATTAAAGAATCCATTAGTGCTCTGCTTGGAAACAAAATGTTTGGGTGGAATACACCTTACATTGCACTTCTAATCCAGCTGCAGTGAATTAAAACAAGTGACAATTACTATGAATCAATTACAAAGTTATCTTCTCACAGACACAGCAACGATTCACCTTTTGATTATATTCTGCAGAGGCAAAACCCCAATTGTAAACAAACTGTCAGTCTTTAACTAAGACTCTTGCGAATATGTTTATAAATGGCTTCAATTAAATTGAGGGCCAAGAAGATGGTTTAAAGTTGAGTAGAGTTTATGTTGATGGTAGTATTTCTCCAACACAGCCATTTATTTAAAAGATCCATATTTTGTTACATGCTTGAAACTGATATAAAACAAGCCTCTGTAAGGAATTCAAATTAATGTGCTTGTTTATAATTTTGGAGGGATTAATCTATTTTCTGTCATAACAAGTTCCCAACCAGAGATACGCAGCGGTCCTCCAGGCGGTACATCAACTCATCTAGATATTTACCAAGTTTTACAGTAGGCCACATAAAAACATTAGCAAAATCCGTACAACCTAAAAGTTCATACAGACAATGACTTTGTGATATTGCACTACATATGTTTATTGAAATATGCTTATGAGTGTAAATATAATGTAACAGAAATATGCTTCATGCAAAAGGTCTCTTGTAAGCTTATAATGTACTGAGTGTGTTCATCCTATTTGTGTGAATATCATTCTTGTATCTAAACTAGAAATATGAAGTATTACTGAGGTCCTATTGTAATTATGCAAAGTGTGGGTCATTAATGGTGGCTTAGGATCTTGATGGCTCCCATTAACTAGAACAATTGGTTGTAAATGGCTCTGTTTACTTGTAAGCCTTCCTGTGAGTCAGGCCGGTAAGAATGGAGGCTTGGGGTCTCACAGGACATGTAACCTGGAAGTTAGCTAATGTAATGCCAATATTTAAAAAGGGCTCTAGGGGTGATCCCAGCAATTACAGACCGGTAAGTCTAACGTCGGTACCGGGCAAATTAGTTGAAACAATAGTAAAGAATTAAATTGTCAGACACATAGAAAAACATAAACTCTTGAGCAAGAGTCAACATGGTTTCTGTAAAGGGAAATCGTGTCTTACTAATCTATTAGAGTTCTTTGAAGGGGTCAACAAACATGTGGACAAGGGGGATCCGGTGGACATAGTGTACTTAGATTTCCAGAAAGCCTTTGACAAGGTCCCTCACCAAAGGCTCCTACGTAAATTAAGCTGTCATGGGATAAAAGGGAAGGTCCTTTCATGGATTGAGAACTGGTTAAAGGACAGGGAACAAAGGGTAGGAATTAATGGTAAATTCTCAGAATGGAGAGAGGTAACTAGTGGTGTTCCCCAAGGGTCAGTCCTAGGACCAATCCTATTCAATTTATTCATAAATGATCTGGAGAAAGGGGTAAACAGTGAGGTGGCAAAGTTTGCAGATGATACTAAACTACTCAAGATAGTTAAGACCAAAGCAGATTGTGAAGAACTTCAAAAAGATCTCACAAAACTAAGTGATTGGGCAACAAAATGGCAAATGAAATTTAATGTGGATAAATGTAAAGTAATGCACATTGGAAAAAATAACCCCAACTATACATACAACATGATGGGGGCTAATTTAGCTACAACGAGTCAGGAAAAAGATCTTGGCGTCATTGTGGATAGTTCTCTAAAGATGTCCACGCAGTGTGCAGAGGCGGTCAAAAAAGCAAACAGGATGTTAGGAATCATTAAAAAGGGGATAGAGAATAAGACAGAGAATATATTATTGCCCTTATATAAATCCATGGTACGCCCACATCTCGAATACTGTGTACAGATGTGGTCTCCTCACCTCAAAAAGGATATTCTAGCACTAGAAAAGGTTCAGAAAAGGGCAACTAAAATGATTAGGGGTTTAGAGA
Organism: Platysternon megacephalum; assembly: GCA_003942145.1. Taxonomy (NCBI): domain Eukaryota; kingdom Metazoa; phylum Chordata; order Testudines; family Platysternidae; genus Platysternon; species Platysternon megacephalum. The sequence continues at coordinate 8,025,146 of QXTE01000031.1, forward strand.
GGGTCCCATACGAGGAGAGATTAGAGAGGCTGGGACTCTTCGGCTTGGAAAAGAGAAGACTAAGGGGGGACATGATAGAGGTATATAAAATCATGAGTGATGTTGAGAAAGTGGATAAGGAAAAGTTATTTACTTATTCCCATAATACAAGAACTAGGGGTCACCAAATGAAATTAATAGGCAGCAGGTTTAAAACAAATAAAAGGAAGTTCTTCTTCACGCAGCGCACAGTCAACTTGTGGAACTCCTTACCTGAGGAGGTTGTGAAGGCTAGGACTATAACAATGTTTAAAAGGGGACTGGATAAATTCATGGTGGCTAAGTCCATAAATGGCTATTAGCCAGGATGGGTAAGAATGGTGTCCCTAGCCTCTGTTCATCAGAGGATGGAGATGGATGGCAGGAGAGAGATCACTTGATCATTGCCTGTTAGGTTCACTCCCTCTGGGGCACCTGGCATTGGCCACTGTCGGTAGACAGATACTGGGCTAGATGGACCTTTGGTCTGACCGGGTACGGCCTTTCTTATGTTCTTATGTACTGGAATCCATCTTAAACCTGGGGCTTTGCCATTTAGGAGTGATGGTGATGCAGAGAGAAAAGATTCCCACCTTGTGCCAAAGCTATAAAAGGGGGCGGAACAGAACAAAGGGGGCTGCAGTCATGAGAAATCCCCTAGTTACCACCTGAGCTGGAACTAACAAAAACTGTACCAGGGGAAAGGATTGGTCCCAGACTAAGAAGGAGTCTAGTCTATGAAAGAAGCTTATTGGCACATCTCTGAGGGTGAGATTTACCTGTATTCAGTTTCTTAATGTATTAGGCTTAGACTTGCGTGTTTTGTTTTATTTTGCTTGGTAACTTACTTTGTTTTGTCTGTTATTACTTGAAACCACTTAAATCCTACTTTTTATACTTAATAAAATCACTTTTATTAATTAACCCAGAGTAAGTGATTAATACCTGGGGGAGCAAACAGCTGTGCATCTCTCTCTATCAGTGTTATAGAGGGCGGACAATTTGTGAGTTTACCCTGTATAAGCTTTATATAGAGTAAAACAGATTAATTGGGGGTTTGGATCCCACTGGGAGCTGGGTGTCTGGGTTCTGGAGATAAGTAACTTGAGCCGTTTTCAGTTAAAGCCTGCAGCTTTGGGGGCGTGGTTCAGACCCTGGGTCTATGTTGCAGTGGAGTAGCTTGTCTGGCTTAACAAGACAGGGTTCTGGAGTCCCAAGCTGGCAGGGAAAATGGGCTCAGAGGGAGTTTCAGCACATCAGGTGACATTCCCAAGGGGGTCTCTATGACCGAACCTATCACAAACTTATTTATACTGCTCTATATACACAATACACTGAAATGTAAATAAAATATGTATATTCTAATTGATTTTATTATAATTATACAGTAAAAAGTAGAACAATTTTTCAGTAAGTGTGTGTAGTGAGACTTTTGTATTTTTATGTCTGATTTTGTAAGCAAGTAGCTTTTAAGTGAGATGAAACTTAAGCGTTCAAAAGACAAATCAGACTCCTGAAAGGGGTACAATAATCTGGAAAGGTTAAGAGCCACACACAATTGTTGCCAACTCTCATAATTTTGTGATGAGCCTCATGATAATTATTGTTTTCCTTAAAGCCCAAGCTCTGGGAGTCAAGTGGAGATGTGATGATTTCATCCTTCATTCTTAAAGAAAAGGCAAGTTTCTAGCTCTCGTGGCCATGGAGAACGCTTTAAAATGTGACCCCAGTGCATCCTAAAGGCTCAAAAAGCAGAAAGCAAAAAATCTATTATTTTTACATTCTCTCATGATTTGAAAGCCAATCTCATGATTTTTGAACATTTGTGGTTAGCAATACTGCAATAGAAAGCTCCTTTTATCACTTTTGAATGAACTACTCAGATTAACACAATTACAGTTAAACAGCACACCATCACTGTATGTTAAAACCATAACAATGCGTTAATCACCAGTAAACAGTATTGGGTGGACAGCGTTATTTGCATAATGTGAAATTGCCCACTGGCTTACCTGCTAGAGAAGGGTAAAAATAAAACTCCAACCAATCACTCTGAGGCCATGTCTACACAGCCACTTATGTCGGCATAATTTATGTAGCTCAGGAGTGTGAAAAAAACCCAACCCCCTGAGCAACAGAACTTTTGCCATCGTAAGTGGTAGGGTGCACAGCGCTCTGTCAGCGGAAGGGCATCTCCCACCAACATAGCTACCACCGCTCATGGAGGTGGTTTTATGATGATGGGCGAGCTCTCTCCTGGCAGCGTAGAGTGGCTACATGAGCTATCTTACATTGGTACAGCTGTGCTGCTGTAAGCTTGCTAGTGTAGACATGGCCTTAGTTGCCTTTCTTCAAGGCTCACCTGATTTGAGCAAAGAAAATCCCTTTAGTAGCCTCATCCCTGGTCTCCCCTTATGCTGATGAACTCAGGGCAAATATCCATACAGTAAGTTCCAAAAATGGACACGTGATTGCTGGTCACATGACCTCTGGACTCAGTACCTTCCTAGGAATTATAAGAACTGGCATTCTGGGAGTTGAAGGCTAAAGGGTCATAACAAGTACACATGCATGCACTCCAAGCCCCAGTGCCCCATTGTATTAATACTTGCATTGGTAAAGTTCTGAGGTCTACTTAGTGCCATCTTCTACCTGCTGAAAATTATGTGTAGAAACTGTTCCAAGGCACAAACTTAAGTCCAAACAAGGCTATACTTCAGCTTCAGAATTCCTTCTGAGATTTCAGAAACCAGTTGTCAGATCATGCCTCTATTTATATATTCTCCAGCCAGAGACAGATAAATCCTGTTTGTATTAGTTGGACAACGTTCAGTGGTTTCAAGTTGCTGGGGCTCACTTGAAACTCATTAGGCCCTTTTCCACACTGCAAGTTCCATAGAACTTCCTTTAACTAGGTGCAAACTGTGCCCAGCTGTCGATGCTTCTAGGTCTTCAGGTTGTGCTTGGAAGCCCACAGCAGAGATCTCATTCACTGTTGGGTTCCTATGGTATAAATCTAGAGAATAATGACAAACAGTGATTCTAAATTAATTAATATTGTTTGGCTTTCTTATGTATATTCCTGAATGATACTAAATGGGTGTAAATGGGGAATTTAAAAGGGACCACTCTCCACCAGTGTTCCCTCTCATTTTTCCCACGCATGTGCAGAATGAATTTTGTTATGTGCACCAATATGGAGGTGATGTAACAAATTCATGTGGGGGCCAAGGGGTTCAGAGTACAGGAGGGGGGCTCATGGCTGGGGCAGAGGATTGGAGTACGGGGGGGGGCGCTGAGAGCTCCGGGTGGGGGTGCAGGCTCTGGGGTGGGGCCGGAGGGGTTGTGTGCAGGCTGTCCCAGGGCTACGGTGGGAAGAGAGAACTTCCCCCAGCTCTCTCTTCCCGCAGCAGCACCTGGGCTCAGGGGGAGAGGTACCTCTCCCTACCGTGGCAGCTCCAGGGTTGGTGCTGCGGGAGGGGCGCCTCTCCCCCGACCGCAGCAGATCTGGACCAGGGCGGGGCCGCAGCAGGTCTGGGGGAGAGGCATCTCTCCCCACCGCAGCCCTGAGCTGCTGCGTGGTGACGCAGCTTAGAGGGAACTCAACTCTCCACCCAATTTCCTATTGTGTGGACCACCTCTCTTTGCATTCATGGAGCATTGGACATCACTGGATGCTCACATGGAAAAACAACATTAGGAAAATATGTATTTTTAATTATCACAATGTGACTCAGCTATTACCTTGTCCTCATCTTAATTTGTTTTATATATTACCAACTTCCACACAGAAGTTCTTCAGTTGTGTGCCAAAATGTACACCAACATGATACTTCTAAGGTTCTGACCCGGTTTGGATGAGGAAGGCATCACTGGAGGGGGTTGGTTGGTTTATCTCCAACGTCATAATCCCACTATAGGACAGAGAAAGGATTGAACAGGAGGAAGACGACAATTGTTTAGATTTATGTCTGTTGTCAGTCACTAATAGGGAGAAGATGGAAGAGATATGGGCAACCATTGCACGATTAATCAAAGTAACACTGGTGCTATCTGGACAGCTCACTAGATGGTAGAAAAAGGTTGAGGGGAAGAGGGAGAAAGAACTGCACTAATTATAGGGGACTGGGACTGACTACTAGGCAGTTACTATATAGGATGCTTGTATTGCTAATAATTATGATTGTGTCTGGATGTAAGTTTAGTACTATAACAGTTTCCATAGTCAAAAAATAAAAGTTGTACATAGTTCTTAATTTGCCATCACTGGGGAACATTTCAAAATACTACTATCCTCTTATTGAAGTCCATTAGTTACCTCCACTTTAAAAAATATATTGCTATTGTCATACCACTTGCAGCCAGTTGATGGAACTAAATATTTTAAAGCATGCAGAACACAGCAGTTAAAGTAAAATAGGGCCAGATTCTACCAGCATTACTCATATTGAGCAATATCTTATTCTGCAAGTAACCCCACTGAAACCAGAGGGGCTGCTTTTGCAGTTATGGGCCTCTGGTATAAATCAAACACCAGAGGGTCAGAAACTGGCCCTTAATTATTTTGTGCACCATTATTGTGTGTTACCTTCATAGCTGACAGCTGGTAGTTTGTACCATTGTTTGACATGGAGTTTTACTTTGCTGGGAGGAGATGCATTTATTTAAACAAAACAATTATGGGTAAATTAAAAAAAAAAAAAGCTGAACTCACTTCTTTCCTCAGCACAGCACACATCTAAAATATTTTGCATCAATGCTGGGATTGGGTGAGAGGTGGAAGTGATGGTATGACTCAGTTTTTTTATCCAAACCAGCAATCAGAAGTCTTCCCCTTGCAGTATTTAAAAAAAAAAGAACACTCCAGATGAGTGAAAGGAAAGTGCTTACTTCAGAAGCTGTGAGCTCTTAAGAGCTGCCCTTGCACCAACACAGCCTCTTGGAATACAGGGGCCAGGCATCAAGCAAGAGGCCGTGGCTGAAAGTCAGGACTTGTGAAGAAAAACATGGCACAACCTCCTTGCTACTTGTGCCTCTCAGTTACCTCTTTTCCCCACTGCTAATGGTGGCAGAAAGGATAACTCAATTTCTTCGCTGCCATTGGCTCCCCCAGTAGAGGAAGCTCTCATCTGACCCCCTCCCAATAAGAATACAGCAGGCAAAAGAAGAAGAATATACATGGCAATTTGACAAGTCACACATCTGCCTCAGCATAGAAATGCTGAGCAGAACATCTGTTCGATCTATTTCCCCTCCATTTCACATAGCTGGCACGAAGGGCTACACCAGGGGTAGGCAACCTGCGGCACGCGAGCCGATTTTCAGTGGCACTCACACTGCCCGGGTCCTGGCCACCGGTCTGGGGGGCTCTGCATTTTAATTTAAATTTTAAATGAAACTTCTTAAGCATTTTAAAAACCTTATTTTTTACATACAACAATAGTTGAGTTATATATTATAGACTTATAGAAAGAGACCTTCTAAAAACGTTAAAATGTATGACTGGCACGCGAAACCTTAAATTAGAGTGAATAAATGAAGACTCGGCACACCACTTCTGAAAGGTTGCCGACCCCTGGGCTACACAGTGCCCTGGGAATCTACCACATAGTGGTATTTCCCCATTTTAGCCTAGTTGACACTCAGCTGCTCCCATCTATAGCTCAGACTTGCAGTTAATATCAAAAGGCAGGTGAATAAGCTTAGCCCCATGCTGGATATGGCCCTTCATTAGTGCAGCTGTAAAAATAAGTTATTAGATAGGAGTTATTAGACTTGCAGTAAAGAAACAGTCCTGAAACACCAAAGTCTAAAATTAAAGTTTATTTTAATTTCAGAGGGAAACAGCAAATAACTACAAGTTTGTCTTAGAATTACACAAATGACATTTCCTCTTTTTTAATGTGTAGTTCGCACTACTGTCTGGCACTTGGAGATAATTTGTTATATTTCTCATAACTGGCACTTTTAAAAGGCTTTTACATTTCACATGCATAGCTTCAAATAAGCAACTTCCAGTGGAACTCTGGGTGATTTTTCATTCAATAATTTAAATTGGATTCAGTATTATGTCAGTGTCTATTAAAAAAGACCTTTAATCATAAATACTATCTTGGCCAAATGTATGTATACAGTAGTGATAAACAAACAATAGATTATAAAAGCAGGTGGCTTCTATTCCTACACAAAAGAGTAGATTAAAAATATACTAGAAGGGATGCGGGTAGGAGGAGAGAGAGCATGGCATTCCTTTGATTTAGCTACCTCCCCCTCAGCACTTTTGTATACTGAATTGCCCAATCATCGTGTATTATTTCCATTGGGTTAGCTAACTGGTTATCTTTGCTGGAAGTGTAGTCATTTTTGTTTTACTTTAAGACTTTTTTGGCGCTGATACATTTTTTTCAGCCGCAAAATGAGGGTTCAATTCTGGAAGGTAACAAGGACCCCCCTCCACTCAACACCTTGCCAGACTGGGCCCCAACTGAGACAGTACTTTCAGAACTCATTTAACTATTTCAGTGGCATGTCAGAGGGAAGTTCCATGGCCAGCACTTTAACATTTAAAAACAGCGTCTGCTTCTCATCTAAACGGCCTATTCAGCACTCATTCAGGCAAAGCTCACATTGCCATCAGCAGGAGTTTTGCCTAAAAAAGGATAACAGGACTTAATGCTTATGTCCACAGGGCTGCATAAGCTCCCTTTCTTCACAAGAATGTATACAAAGAGTTGAGTTGCAAATCACATAGAATATTCTATTATCAGTAAATTGACTATTATATATCTAACTGTGTTACAAATGGATTTATTTTCAATATGAACATTATCCTGACTTAAAATTAAAGCTTTGCACATAGATTTTTGCAAGGGTTATTTTGATTAATCTGGTCCAATTTTCAAAATTAAATAAATTCTGGTTTTATTTTGCCACAAATTCATTCACCTTTAGCCTCTTATGAGGCTCAGTCCTTCAAATCACTGAGTGTTCTGGTTCCGATCCAAAGCAGAGCACTTAACCACATGATCTACTTCTTATGAAACTATTGATGTGCTCAAATTTAAGCATGGATTTAAGTGCTTTGCTGGATTTGGGCCAAGCTGTTCAGCACCATAGTCATGGTTTAGAAAAGTACATTAGGTGGTGTGCATATTTTGCATCTACTTTAGTTAACCAGTATTTAGTTTTTAAAAATGATGACTAATACCAAAAATAAATGGCTTCAAGAGAAACAATGGTTAAAATATTTTATTTGGATAACACAGAACATACTGCTGTTTACTTGAAACTGTTGTAGGCTAAAAGGCACACGCTTGTTAAAAATACTTCAAATTTACATAAGATGTACAAATGCATAAAGCAAATGCACAGTTTACCAAAAAGTACAATATGGCTTCACAGGGTTGAGTGAGGGCTGGGACAATTCAACATATGTTTAAATTTCACTGGATGTTGTTAACACTTAAAGGATTGACTCTAGAACACAGAAGGAAATTAATGGAGGGTAAAACATTGAGCATGTTACACAGATAGTATAGCACATCAAGTATACAACATATACCACGTATATGTGGATTCATAGGACTGTTAGGTCTGCAAATTCATCAGGCATTTGATTGCCCCAGGATAAACACTTGTGGGTTTTGATGATCTGCCAGTTTGACAACAAATTCTTCATCAACAAACAGCTTGTTTCAAGAATCTGTTTATATATTTTAAGAGACACAGAGGGAGAAACAATACACTTTTAAAAACAATAAATTTTGGTAATAATCAAATTGTCATAAAAATCAAAGAGTAACTGACATTGTAACCATTTTCCAGGGGTGTGGGTAATTGTGCGCATGTGGAAAAAAATAACACACTAAGCATGTGAAAATGCTCCAAGACAATCATTTAGTGCTAGCCCCACCCAAATTTAAGGCTCATTTGTCTGCAATTTTCCTTAGTTTTTTTTCTTTTGTGTAAAATTACCTGAGCACAGATATGTTCACAGATATTTTAAAGCAAAACCTTAATACATTGAACTAAACCTCCTACAGAAATCTCAGGAGGGGAAAAAACTCCCAATCTTTTGGTAGGTCACTAACACCAGGAGAAGAATGGGCTTAAGTTTTTTCTTTAAAAATGTACATAAAAATTTAATAAAATTATTCAAACAGGACTGCTAAACAGTTTAAATTATTACAAAAAATCAAGACTCAGAATTCAGGTGGTCACTCTAGTCAGTTATTTGCTAATTCTGCCTTCAAGCTCAATGCAGATCACTGTTTGTTTCAAACATTAATAAATAGAAAACTGAAGACGAAGGACCCAATTCCGCTGTGTCCTGCATTGTCACTTACATCTGTGAAAAATGAGTATGAAATACAGCCATTCTGAGTAGGCAGTATTTTACACTCCCTTGCACAGGTGTACGCCCCAATTCAGAAAAGCACTCAAATATGTAAATGTTTTAATCAGGATAGATTTAAACACATCCTTTAAATTAAGCATCTCCATAAGTGGTTTCCTGGATTGGGATCTAAGTAAGTACACAAGGTGCAAGGCAATGGAGTACCAGGCCCAATAGACATACCAGCTCGCTAGTGATGTCCGTGGCATAAATGCAAACAGGATTAGGCCATTCATTTCTTTAGGGTTAAAGAGAAAAAGCTTTTAAAAAGACACTGCATGAAGGATACACACACAAAAATGTTGGGCAAATAATAGATTGTGTGAAGACATTTCCCTCACACAAGACTTTGGAAACATACCCTACTAATAACCAAGCACAGTTTGTTAACCTTATTGAACTGTATGAAAACCAAAATCAACCTCTCCTTGCTACCATCCCTCAGATTCAGCTCCTCCTCCCCACATAAAGGTATCAGAACAGATATGGACTTCACTTCAACCAATTTGCAATTGCATAGGAGCTCCAGTAGCACATGGACCTCTTTCACATAAAATAAGAGATTAAAACAGTATTGATATGACAATTATGATTGCTATACCATGGGGGAGGGAATAGTTTGTTTCAAAGGGCACTTATAATCAAGGGCAATCCTGTCTTATGGATACAGAAAGAACTATAACACATAATGAACATAGGGTTAAGAAGTAGATGTACTGAAAAAAAGTGTTTAACGTTACAGTAGTTGAAGTCATACCCATAATTTTACAAACAAACAGCAAAGATAAAAAAAACTCCAAACCCCATAGTTAAAAAAATTAATTGATTTTTGCTTTTCTTTCTATTAAATAGGTAAAATACTAATCCACTGAAAAATTATACTGATAAACAAAACATTGCATGTGTGGGGGGGAGAAAAGTAAGGTCAAGTACTGCATATCAACCCCAGACATATTGTCCAAATAAAGAAAGCTTTGCGATGTGAAAAGTAAATTAGACAGTAGTTCTAGCCTCAAAAGTTTACAATACTGAACTTAAAGCCAACAGGATTTGGCTAACTAATATGGTTAAATAATCGAATCCAAAAGGAACAGAGTGCCCTGTAAACACTGGAAGTTAACCAACACATGCTGATAAAGGTATGTACCTTTCCAACAGAGGAGAAAACTACACCTCTACCTCGATATAACACTGTCCTCGGGAGCCAAAAAATCTTACCGCGTTATAGGTGAAACCGCGTTATATCGAACTTGCTTTGATCCACCAGAGTGCGCAGCCCTGCCCCCCCGGAGCACTGCTTTACCGCATTATATCTGAATTCGTGTTATATCGGGTCGCGTTATATCGGGGTAGAGGTGTATTACTGATGTCTGTAAGGTGAGGTGTAATTCTAAAGGCAACGTTTCAATTCTTTAATAAGGCTCAAAGAAACTTGGCGGTGTACGTTTGACAGCCTGTACCATTCTGATATTTTTTGAAAGCTCTGAAGTTTAAAAAAACCTAAATGTATACAAAATTTTCTGTAAGAAGATGTCCTTCTAAATCATTTTATAGGTGCTTAGCACCAGGAATGATCATTTGGTATTATTATACCGAAACACTACTCAGAGGTGTCCTTGCGCTGTTGAGCGGAAACACAATTAAGTTACCTTATGTTGCTCTGTTCCTCTGAAAAAAGTCAAGAATATACACTCTTTACGCTGTCTGTACTACATCATCATAAATATATATTATATATACACATAATATAGAATATGATATAATATATATATATGTGTAACATTTCATTTACCTCAAACTGGAATCATGTACTTTCATGTACTTATCAGGAAGCAGACTTATTCATTAGGTCACAGCTGGTGTAGCTTTTAATAGCAACCCATTTACTTCACAGCAATTCAGCACTGCTCAGCATCAAATGGAACCTATGACAAGAATCCTCAGTCCCTCTTTTTCATCCCAATTAGCATGTGTTGTCTTTAGAACTCTTTTCTGCAATTATCTCCAGACAGTATTCAACTGGACGTTCAATGTCGAGGTCTAATTTCCGTCAGCCTCTGAAGACAGTTCTGTGTTGTTGGCATCGAGAGAATAAATTGAACTGTCCTTTGTCCTACCCGGTAGCAGCCATATCCCATCAGTCCAAAAACTGTTGCCTTTATGACAAAGCTGAGAACCTTACTCGAAGTTGACGGTGGAGGCACACTGAAGTAAAGGTGATAAAGACAAAGTTATCATCCACATAGCTGGAAGAAAAAGATCCTTCCCTATCTTCATTAAATGCTGATCATTTCTGCCACAATGTTTGTCATTACAACACACATCCTTACTAGTACCAGGAGCCCTTGCATGGAATAGGTATATTAAGACAGAGCAAATGATTCTTTCAAGGTCATAGATTAGATTTGGAATAAGATGTTGGATGTAAAGGTAATGGCCCAGATCCTGAAGTATTTAGGCTCCTAACTTCCACTGAAACCAGTAGAAGTCTAAATACTTTTGAGGATCTGGACCAATGACCTTTCCAGTCACGTAGGGCACAACTTTTAATTCCCTAAGGAGCTTGACCTCTTTTACCATCAGAATCCCTAACAAACACAAAGAATGCGGTCAGGAGTATTGTGGAGAAATTTAAATCTATACAGAATTGTTTTTAATGTGACTATTCATCAAACTACAAAGAACCAAAATCAAAGGTGATGTGTGAGATGGCGTAAGTTAAACATCAGTATGAGGATTTAAAGAGGGTCAGGACTTGCTAGTACTAGAAAAGTTTCACTGGTATAAATAAGTGTATTTACATTTAGTTACATTGGTGCAATCCTGTAATACAGACTAACTGGTTTAAATTGAAACTATATTACCATGATTTAAACTGGGTTAAATGTGTACATATATTAGAGATTTGCACAGGGTTATTAGGTTGATTTTAAATCAATTTAGTTACAGAGATATAAGTTTCCTAATATAAACAAGATCTTGTATTTTGAAAGGTTGGAAAAAGGTACAACTTAAAAAGAGGGCGGGGGGGAGAGGACGGGGGAATAGAGATACAACAACTACTTTAGCTTCCATCTTTTTATATCCTCTTATTAGTTGCTTTTCCCTCTTTTTCAGCCTCTCAACTAATTTAAATCACCTTTGAATATAAGCCCAAAGGGGGTTACACTTAGCAGTAAGTTCAATATGGGATGATCCAAAAATCTGTAAATGGAAATACATGTTTGGATTCTGAATCCTAAGAAAGGTTATTTCCAGCGCACTTTGCCCCTCATGAAGCATAATAAAGGTCTCTGCAGTACAGCAAGAGAACTTTAAATCTAGGAAGAATACTCAGAGAATACATAGCCATAACCCCACAGACTGTGCATCTCAAATATGCTGAGAAAGCTGGAAGTTCATCCTCCAGCCAAGAAGTCGGGGTTTGAGAATGGTTGTACTCTGAGGGTTATTACTTCCTTTATACTTAGGCTTGGGAGGATTCGATTTTTATCAGTAAATGACTGTAAACATCAATTTCATCATACACACACACAGTGACAAAACTATTTCCATTATTTGGTTATAATCAAACCTTACAGATAGGCAAAGTAAGAAAAATGCTGCTTAAATTATAACTCAATTTGAAGATATTTACTTCGTATATTTTGACACGTGACATTGACAATTTGTGTTTTGACAGTTATAAAGCTTTCACTTTTTGAATCGATACCCATTGTAATTAAATAATTTTTGTCTGACCCATACCACAATTTCCCGCAACTGTGAAAGTGTAAACTGATAAAAATTGAAAAATGCTTAAAAATTATCAATATCATAAAAATTATAAAAAATTAAAAAACCAAATTCTGGCACACCTATTTATACTATTAAAAAAAACCAAAGGGGAATTTAAGCAAACTTTGTGCCTTATGAAAGATGCTGGACTGACAACTCCTCCACAGTCACAGCCTTGAGAAGTGTCAGTTCAGTCAAAAGGTCTTAAGCCTGACTTAGAGGGATCCCTTGTGTAGGCATGAAGATAGGTAGGTCAGTTTCCACGCCATTCAGCCTTCAACCTCACTAATGAAAATGCAAACAAATGTACCAATAATGCCAGTTACTGTAACTCTGATCTGGATCTCTGTCCACTAGCAACTGGACTGAGACTACTAACCAGCCATCAAAAGATATGGTCTAGTTGTTAGGGCACAAACCTAAGACTTGGAAGGCCTGAGTTCAATTCCCAGACTTCCTATGTGATCTTGGGCAAGCCTTTTTGTGCCTCAGTTCCCCTTCTGTAAAATGGGGATAAAAGGATTTCCCTCCCTCATAGGGGTATTGGGAGGATAAATACATTACAGAAATTGAGGCACTCAGGTACTACAATAACGGGGCATGGTCGATTCAAGGGGAAAAAAAAAAAAAAAATCAAATGGTGAATTCTGGAACCCGCCGATCTGGGCCGAATTCCAAAGGTACTATGAGTATGTCTACACTGCAAATCCGGAGGTGTGACTGCAGCACATGTAGACACACCCATGCTAGTTTTGAAAAATTAAAGCTAGCTTGAGCAACAATAGCAGTGAAGCCAGGGCAGCATGGACAGCAGCTGTCCAAGATCCTGAGCAGGCAGGGCTAGCCTTTGTAGTCTCCTGTTCTGCCACAGTTTCACTGCTATGGATTATGTAAATGGGTTATGAGAAACTGTGATTTTGCACTTCAAGAGGCAGTGCTGCCTGAATACAACCAAAGCCCAGAGGTCAATGTCTCACTCTTTGGTTAAGCTATATTTGAAGCTTCTTGTTGCACATACTGCAGGTTTCACCTCTGAATCACGTACCCTACATTCATTTTAAAAGCACTAAACACAGATAAATACATTTTCTTCTATGGCAAGACCGTTTTCTGATCAGATGCATCACCCCGGAAATCCAGCTATGTTCATTTTTTTTTCCATTTACAGCTCCTCTCATCTTTGTTGTAAGAACAATCTGCAAGTATTATACACCGTTTCACTGCTGTAGCATTGTGATCCACAGAGCCTCGCAATGCCAACTGGCAGAGAGCACACCATACCATTACTCACATCAGGCCTAGCACACACATTGCCCCACCTCACTGTTGTCATAACCTGTATCTAAAAAGTGTCATGTAAGGTATCCTACCCAAACTGATCATATGCTGGTCATTAATAATACTGAGTGACGTATGTACGTGCAGAGTATAAAGAATTATAGATGTGTGCTGCAAATATGTTTATAAAAGGTGTTTGTCAAGAATGCATAAACCCAGCCTGTCCTAGACAAAGGAATGTTGTTTTGCCTGCTTGACTGTCTCCAATGTAAATTGAGCCTGATAAGTCCAGAAACAATGGAAGTACATTTACACATACAGTAAACGCAGCTATCAAACTAGCAAGTGGGGTGGGGGTGGGGTGATCACTTAGCATTCACAAGAGGGATGGAAGCTATACCCCTTGGAAGCCTTCCTGGCTCTTGAAACAGAGACAATGGACTTTAGGAATTATAAGTAGAAACAAAACACATTTTGGCCACTAACAGTAGCGGCGCCAGCTCTTCCGGCGCCCTAGGCGGCGGAAGGTCCCGCCCCCAAATTTGAACGGGCGGCCGCGGCGCCAGCGGCCCCAAAATAGCCGCGTCCTAGGCGACTGCCTAGGTCGCCTAATGGGTTGCGCCGGCCCTGGCCACTAAAGGACACAAGAGGCCAGAGCTCTAGAAATCTGAGAAAGTGGATCCTTCAACCAAGGGGGTTGACATCTCTGGGAATGGACTATAGGTGAGAGACCTGCTTAGACAAAGATTGTAACTTGCTGACATTAAGTTTTAGTCACTAGAAAGCATGTTTTGTTAGTAACCTTTCATGTCTCTTTCACTCTTACCTGAAGAGACAAGGAAGATAGTATCTTTTATTAGACTAACTTCTGTTGGTGAGAGACACAAGCTTTTGAGCCGTACAGAGCTTTTCTTCAAGTCTATCCAATAAAAGATATTGCCTCACCCACCTCGTCTCTTTAATACCCTGGGACTGACATGGCTACAACAACACAGCATACTCTTACTTGAAATCACTTAAACCTATGTTCTTTGTTAATAAACTTATTCATGTGTTATTACAAAACTTTCTCAGTGCTGCTGTGAAGTGTGGATCTTCACCTAACCTCACAAGCTAATGTGGGCGCCATCTCTTTGGAGGCAGTGAATTTAATAACAGCATCCAGTGAGAGGGACTGGACACTCCCTGGGCTGCCGAGAGCGGGTTCGGGCCTAGTGAAAAAATTTTTTCGGGCCCCCCAGCAAGGCAGACCGGCTAAACAGGGCCGACGGGGGGGGGGAGGGAGCTGGGCCCCCTTCCGGAATTTTTTCGGGCCCCCCAGCAAGGGTGGACCGGCTAGACAGGGCCGACAAGGTGGGGGGGAAGCCGGGCCCCAGTAATTTGTACCGGCTTCCCCCCGCTCTCGTCGGCCCTGGACACTCCAGAGAGACATCTCTCGGGAACTGGGGATCACTGATTGTTACCTACAAGGCAAGGTTTGGACTGACAGAGTCCTGAAGAGTTTGCTGGCAAGGCAGACAAGCTGGTGAAGTGGGGAGCGGACACACAGCTTAGCAGCAGCAAAGCTCACTCTTGTTGAGGCAGACCGGTAACAGTGTGGCTCACAGTTCTGGGTGACCTGAGCAAGATGTCATAAGCATTAAAAACAAAGGCTACTGCAGATTGTAAAACTGAGGAGCTACGAAATCAACATACAAAAAGGAGAGAAAGTTACCTCATGATTTCCTGGATGTTTAAGTCAGTGTTCCAGTTCTTTTCTATTCCAGGCACATGACCCATCCCAACCACTCCAACTACAACAGACGGGATACATTTGCTGGGTTCAGCTAAGAGAGAAGAGGGGGAAAATATATATTAGTCTCTTCTCCAGTGAGAAAAACATTGCCAAACTGTAAGCAATCTTTACTTTTTTTTTTGTTTTTAATCTTATATATCAAGGCAACAATTTCAAACAATTACCCCCAGTAAACATGAACCAAAATTTTTCAAAAAGTTAAATGACTACCTCTAGTGCTACTCTAAGTCCTAGAAGCTCCAGCTGGGGCAGAATGCAGCTCCTCACTAGTATGGCCTGCCGTGAGCACATAAAATTGGGTGAAGTCTTTGCATTGCCTTCTTATTTGCTTCTGAAGGGCAGAATTCAAGGTTTTTAACAATGATCCATAAAGCCCTGAATGATCTCATACCTGGTCCCATGAGAGACCTCCTCTCCTGTTATACCCAGCTGTGGGAGTCAAGGTTGACCAATAAGCACTTGGTGTTGGAAGCTCACATACAGTGGTAAGTCCCTCTTCATTGACCATCTTTGGAATTTGGGTAACCTAGGTCACCTGAGTCTAGTGACCATCAGGGTACAATGCAAAACACATTTGGGCCCTGAGCCTGCAAAGGGAGCTCTGCAAAATTGGACCCCTCTGTCTACACAGAGTGCGACTGATTTCAGTGGGGATCCTCAGAAGTACAGAGTTTGGCCCACCTGGTTCTCTTTGCATGACTGGGCAATTATCCTATTTTTAAAGCATCTGATGGTCGTCTTTATTTTTGTTTTGGGAGTGGCATTTCCAATGTGTGTTTCAAGCACT
Source organism: Platysternon megacephalum (assembly GCA_003942145.1). Taxonomy (NCBI): domain Eukaryota; kingdom Metazoa; phylum Chordata; order Testudines; family Platysternidae; genus Platysternon; species Platysternon megacephalum. The sequence continues at coordinate 8,041,196 of QXTE01000031.1, forward strand.
TAGTATCCCTCACTCAAAAATAAATAAAAGGAGCCTCAAATCACCTTCTAATATGCACTCACTATTTAGCCCACCAAAGTTACAGGAGCAAATTTTGAGGTCCTATTTGATTATATGACCCTCAAAAGATTGCATAAGGTTTTAGCCCCCCAACTTGAGTAAATGCTGCAGCAACACTTCAGAAACATAACTAGTGCCATTCTGGTTCTCTCTGCCAGGTATGGTGGATCAGCATGATGGGGATAAATCAACATATAAATATATACACAAACAAGATTTTCCTTTTTGTCTGATTCACTAAGGAATTCACACTAGTGTTTTCTGACACCATAAATTGCTTGTGACGTGCAGGCGTGCACACACACACACACACTTTGTGTGCTAGACTTCTTCAGCTAACAATTCAATAAATGAAAAGCCTCAGATACAATCTCCTTGAAAATCCAGCTGCTTTCTTCTATCCCCTAGGTCTTTGCCTCATCTCTCCCCTGAATTTTTTCTCTCTTTGTTCCAAATAGCTTTTATCTGTCCTCCCTACTGTTTTCCCTTTCCACTCTTTGCTTCATTGTCTCTCCTTCCTCTACTCCACGCTCCCCCCATTTTTATTTCTCTTCTCCCCCTTCACCAGCAGGGCCAGATTAGAGAGTTTTGGGGCCCTGTGCACTATGGAATTGGGAGCCCACCCACCTCCCTTAAACTAAACAAGAGCATGAGATATATAGTCTGCTAATAAAAGAAAAATCTACATTTATTATTAGATCAGAGGAGACAAAAAAATCAAATATGAAATATATTAATAGAGATAGAATATTTAAATATACATGGCAATTTAATTTAAAAAAAATCTAATACCCACTCTCTCCTTTTTGTCTAGGAAACATTACCTAAGTAGGCTAATCATTTGGCTACATTTATGCAACATGATTTAGAAATGAGCTGGACCATGCTCAGCTGGCTCTGCAGCTCTAGGGAAAGTGATCCTGATGAACACAAAACTTGCTGGAGACTGTACAAATCACACAAGAGCAAGTAGTTTGGTACACTGGGTTTCGGAGGCTCTTGAGCCAGAGACACTCTGCTGCCTTTTGAAAAACAGGCAGAACTAAGAGGAACTTTACCAGCTCCTAAGGGGAAGGGCATTGAGTCTTAGCTGGCTCTGGATGCAAGTTTGATCCAAATCAATACAAATAAGGGACTGAGACACTGATTGTGGGATTGGGCTTCAGCAGCTGAGGGAGCAGGAAAGCTGGTTCTTTACCCCTGGGAAGAAGAAACATGGGTGCCATAATGGCCAGCCACCAGGACCCCAAAGCAGACACCTGATGGGTCATGACACCAGTGCCAGCAAGGAGGCCCAACAAGTCACGGACGAGCTGAATCCTGAAAAGGGACTTGAGAAACCAGATCCCACCCAGAAGTTCCCCATCTCTTCCGTGGCCCTGATCACCATGGCCATCCCAGAGACAGACAAGAAGCAGCCCAGCTGCTAGGGTGCCAAACCTGTCTGCATCTCCCTAGGGTGCCAAACCTGAGTGGCACTGTGATGGTGTGTGCCAGGTCACAATGCCACTCACTGACATTTGCCCCCCTCTTCCAGTCATGGTGAGGGGGGTCAGAGGGCAGCTGGGCCAAACCTGGTTAGAACCCAAATAGTGCTGCCACCTTCAAGAGGCCAAAAAAACGGCCACTGCCTTCCCCATCGATTCATCTCCCAGGTGCCACCCCTCCCCTCACAAGCCTGACCCCCCCTTCTACCTCCAAGCACCCTCCCCACAACCTGATCCCCTCCTCTTCCTGTCCCAGGTGCCTCCCCCCACAAGCCTGACCCCCCCCCTTTCTCTCCCAGGCACCCTCCCCACAACCTGATCCCCTCCTCTTCCTCTCCCAGGTGCCTCCCCCCACAAGCCTGACCCACTTTCCCCTCCCACGCACCGCCATGTACACATCCTGACCCCCTGTTCTCTCTCTCCCAGGTGTCCCCCCACCACCACCAGCCTGACCTCCCCTTCCCCTCCCAGGCACCCTCCCCACACAGCCTGACCCCCTCCTCTTCCTCTCCCAGGTACCCCCGCCACTGCCACCAACCTGCTCTCTCTTCTTCTCCTCCCAGGAACCCCACCCCCACCAGCCTGACCCTCCCTTGCCCACCTCCACCCTCAGCCTGACTCCCTGGGCCTATAAGCCCCTACACCCACCCCCTGCCTGGAGCCCCAGCCCAGGGAGCTCCCCTACTATACCCTCCCAAACTCCAGGAGTCTCTGCTTCCCCCACCACAGTCCCTGCTCCTTACCCCTCCCCAATGGTAAGTCTTGGGCCCATCCTGCTTTCCAGCACCAAGAGAAGCAGAAACCACCGCGCCAGCATGCAGAGCAGGACCTGGGTGGAGCCCCTTTCTACTCGTGTCCCTTGTAGCATCTCCTTTTTAGCGATGGAATCTAATCTACCCTCCCCTTTTCCTCTGTCATCTCTCATCACCAGGCTCAATCACGCATGAGGCCATTGCTGTGCTGTTCTTGCATAGAGCATTTCCAGCAGCAGAACAAAACTGATATGATTTTGAGCAGTTTCAGTCTGGTCCTCTTGGGTCACATGGGAAGTGCCATGCAGAGAAACTGCACAAACTATCCTCCACTACTGCTGAGGTATTTGGGAGGAGAGTGGTGGTAAGTTTTATCCCCTTTTCTGCTCAGAGAACTCCAGACCCCACAGTAGAAGGAGACCATTCACATGTTGCTTTGACATCTACTGCTTCCCTCATGACCCAAATGGGACTGACAGCAAAACTGAATGATTTTTCAACAGTTTCACTCTGCTGCTTCTCCAGCTGGTAGCATGGAGGAAATACCACGTGAGGGAGCAGCAGGTACCCAAGTGCAATATTTGTGAAATTTTAAAAGTGGGAGACAGTCTCGGTGGACCTACACTAAAATGTTACATCTAATATCTTCTTAAGATATTGGATATAAGATAACCCATAACTTATTATGCTTATGCATCCCAAGGGATTATGGATCACAAAAGTGAAAGCCAAGTGCCTTTAGAGACCTGAGAAACAAGTATTCAGTATGCCCACCCCTCCTGCTTTTATAAAAAGACTTGAGTCCCATCCTGTGCTGTAATATTGATGCCTGCATTTTTCAAACTTTAGCAGCCTAATTAGTATTTTCCTGTTTTGACATAGGCATGATGGGAAGGAGGAATCCATTATTCAAAGCACTCTAGTAAAGCTAAGAATTTCATTCTACTTCTACTGGTAGAGGAGGCTGTCATACTAATCTAACAATATTCTCCCTTATTTTTTAAGCATTATAATTTATGAAGACATCTCATTTATTACACATGGTACGTGTCTACAAAGCAAGACGGCAAAACTTTTCAGATTTCCCCGAGAGGAAGGAAAATCATGGAGTACTACATTAAGAACATATTGCTTGCTAAACACAAGTTATATATCTGCTTTAAAGCAATTACTTTCTGAAGCACGAGGTAGTTCTATTCGCTTAGCTGCTTGCTTCAACATGTAGGTCAAGTAAATATCTCGCTCCGATACAATTGTTCGATGGAGATCAGGAAATTCTCCAATCATTTCAGCCATCATCTGCTCCAGTAAATCCTTCTGTTTACACTTCTCCACGTCATCTTTACTGAAAGAGAAACAGTTCCAATGTCTGTATTATGCTCTCAAAGTCCAATATAGACACGCTGACTTGTAAAATTATACGAGTCCTGTACCTCCTGAGAAAGCAAAACCACCTCCCTATAGATTCGTATTCTAAGCAGTGTGTCTGAATTCAGTGAAAGGGAAAGAAAGTGGTCAATCATGTAAGAGCTATTCAATAGAAGTCATTCATTACGCCTTACTCATGGGAAGCTAAACAAATACAGTAACTCCTCACTTAACGTTGTAGTTATGAAACGACGTTAAGCGAATCCAATTTCCCCATAAGAATTAATGTAAATGAGGGGGTTAGGTTCCAGGGAAATTTTTTTCACCAGACAAAAGACTATTATTATTATTATTATTTTTTTTTTACACACACACACACACACACACACACACACACACACACACACACACACACACACTTACTTTGTTTAAAACTTATACTAATACTGGTACACAGTGATGATGATTGCGAAGCTTGGTTGAGGTGGAGGAGTCAGAGGGTGGGATATTTCCCAGGGAATGCCTTACTGCTAAATGATGAACTAGCAATTGGCTGAGCCCTCAAGGGTTAACTCTCACACTCTACAAGGCAGCAGGAATGGAGCGAGGGGAGACAGCATCGCAGACAGAGACACACACCATGTGTGTGTGAGAGACAGAGAAGGATGCGCATTTCCCCTTTAAGTACGCTGACCCTACTCTTAAGTACACTGCCTTGTTAATTCGATCAGCTTGCTGAGACCGCAGCTGCTGCCAGCAAGCTCCCTCCGTCCTGAGCCCTGTTGTGTGTCCCCCCTGCTCTGTGGAAGATGGGGTAAGCAGGGTGCAGGAGCGGGGGAGGAACCCTGACAGCCCCCCTCTTCGTCCCCTCCCCCACCGTACAGCAAGCAAGAGTCTCGGGGAGCAGCTCCAAGGCTGAGGGCAGGAGCAGCACATGGCAGTGGGGGGAGGGACAGCGGAACTGCTGGCAACTGATAGCCTGCTGGGCAGCTGCTGCACAGGGAACTTAGGGGAGCGGGGAGCTGATAAGGGGGCTGCCAGTCCACCCTGGTTCCAAGCCCCCACCAGCTAGCTCCAACGGGCTGCTCTTCCTGGAAGCAGTGGACAAAGCAGGCGGCTGCCAAACGATGTTAGAAGGGAGCATTGCACAACTTTAAACGAGCATGTTCTCTAATTGATCAGCAACGTAACAATGAAACAACGTTAACCGGGACGACTTTAAGTGAGGAGTTACTGTACATAAATTGGCATCACACCTGAGACAATGTGCCCAGGCTTTGAGGGAAGGAGCTACCACCACGGCCCAGTTAAGGAGCATTATTGACACTGCTCCTCCTGGGGCCTGTCAAGCAGTCCTGAAGCAGCAAGATTGGTCACCACAACACAGAGCATTTGAGAGCGTGCACAGGGAGAAGAACAGAAGGGCACCTCCAAATGGGTCCTCTCAAAGCAATGAATCGGAGGAAACGGGTAGAATTTTGTATGTCCCCATTATACATCTGCTGGGAGCACAAGTAAATTGCAAGGGCACCAAGGAATGCACTCCTGAGCCATGCAAATTAATGCTGCTTTTGCAGAGTTATTTGGCCCCAATTCAGGTGGAGCCAAATTTGGCCCTACCCGTTTTTTTGGAGGAGGGAAAAATCCACAGACAGAACAATGGGAATGGGAACCATTGCATTATTGTAACACTTCCTGGAAAGCTAACAAAGACCCTTTATAAAGGGGGATATTAATGAACAGAGCAGACATTTAAAGGTTACGGACCATATTCTCTCCTGTGCCAAGACCTCCTTGCATAGAGAGCTGGTAATCATATCTCAGTTCTCAAGCTGAAATAGGACAGCAGGCTATAGTCCCTAAGGGACCATAAAACAGCTGCGAATTGGCACAGTGCAGCTCCACTTTGTCCCTGTCACAATCCCTCCTTCTACCAAAGGGTGCAGAGGAGGCTGGACGGGAATAAGAAGTTACTGATCATTCTTCCTTTTGGCTGATTTTGGGCCCAATCATCTCCGACAGATTGCTGAGGACTTTCAGCTCCCACTGAAGTGAAACTGAGGATGCTCAGCAACATGCAGGAGCGGGTACTTACAATCTACCTTTCAAATAAAGCTAAAAACACTTATTCATACCTGATTGGGTCAGATAAGAAGCAGAGGCCCCAACCAAGCTTGAGTTTTTGCCAGAAAGAAAGTGCAGCGATGGCTCTCTTAAACGTAACAGGGATGGGTCTGTCCCCAAGATGAAATTTACAGAAAGGTACTTTACCAGCCTGCAAGAGAAGGTACACATTAACTGTTAGTAGACAGTTAGGACACCATTACTAGTTACACTAACCTAAGTGTTCTAAAGCAGTGGTCTCCAAACTTTTTTGATCACGCACCCCTATCAGTAAAAAAATTTTGAGCATGCACCCCCTGCCGCGCCGGCTCTACCACTGTTCTAAAGAACACTAAGGAAACAAGGGCAAATATTGTCACACTTTAAATATCAGGTAAATGGAGGTTACTTACAGGTGAGTGGAAGTTCTTTGAGATGTGTGGTCCCTATCTGTATTCCACACATGGGTACGCCTGCGTGCCATGTGCCAGAAATTCTGACAAGCAGTGGCCATTGGCCCACACATGCACAGAAGATCTCCTCATGCTCCCAACCAAGAGCACAAGAGGCAGTGCAGGCTGACGCCTCTCCTGTTCCTCTTCTTACCTCAAAGTCAGCAGGATCCAAAGCAGAGGGGACAGTAGACGGGTAGTGGAAAACAGATCGGGACCACACATCTCAAAGAACAGCCAGTTACAGGTATGTAACCTCCATTGCTTCTTCGAGTGCTAGTCCCATGTATTCTGCACATGGGTGATTGACAAGCAGTGCTCAGTTATGAGGTTTGAGGAAGATGCTTGCAGTACTACAGTTCCCACTGCTACATCTGCAGCAGAGGCCTGAACTAGCACACAATGTATAGAGAATGTATGGAAGGAGCTCCAGGTGGCTGGTCTGCATATATCTAGTATTGGAATGTCCTGCATGGATGCTGTAGAGGTGGCTTGTGCCCTGACTCCGTCAGGAGGAGGTATGTGTGCTAACCTGTAGCACTCAATGATGCATCCAGAAACCCACTTAGAGATTCTCGGAGAGGATATTGCTCGACCTCGCAATCTTTCTCCTATGGCGAGAAAAGGTCTTGGTGATTTTCTGATAGGCTTGGTCCTTTGCAGGTAGAACACCAGGGCACATCTGATGTTGAGGGAATGAAGTCTTGTCTCCTCTGGCTCCTATACACCAGCTCCAAAGCCTGACTGCTTCTAGGCAAAGGGGAAAGAGATCCTGCTCTGCCCTGTTTGTTTATGTAAAGGACCATGGTGATGTTGTCTGACAACACTTGGACATGGAGCGAATGCGTAAGCAGGAGAAAGGGTCTGCAAGCCGGGTGGACTGCTCTCACTTTTAATACACTGATGTGCAGTCTGGCCTCCCATGGAGTCCAAGTACCTTGTGCAGTGAAGTTGTTCAGGTGAACATCCCAACTCGGAAGGGAAGTGCCTGTTATGCTGGTGGCTCTGGGGGTAGGAGCATTGGAGGGAACGCCCACTCTCACTGGGTTCGACCACCCAGGTGAGGGAGGCGATGACTCTGGTTGGAACGGTCACTCTGGAGTTGATGTGACCTTTGTCTGGTGAGTAGACCGACCAGATCTAGGCCTGTAGACATTGTAGATGAAGGCTGGCAAATGGTGTCACCAAAGCTAAACCATGTGGCCTAAAAGTGAAAGGCACATTCTGACCACATTTCTTGGTCTGTGAGTAATCCATGCTATCAGGCTGCTCATTAACTGAAGTCTTTCTATTGGAAGGAAAGCTCTCAAAGAAACAGAGTCCAGCGTGGCACCGATGAAGGGCTGCTAGAAGATGGAGCAGATACTCCATCACCAACTTGACCTCTTGGCAGGAGCGACCTGCCAAGAGCCAATCACCCAGATATGGGAAAATTGTAACTGACGTCTCATTTAGGCTGCCACCACAGAAAAAAACCTTTGTAAACACTCTGGGTGCTTTTGCTAGCCCAAAGGGGAGGACTCTGAACTGGAAATGTTCTTGGACCGCCATAAAACGCAGGAACCTTCTGTGGGAGGGATGAATCTTTACGTGAAAGTACGTGTCCTTCATGTCAAGAGGTGAGAACCACATCCCCTCTTGCAGGGAGAGGAATTACTGACACTAATGTAACCATCCTGAATTTTGACTTTTGAATAAAGGTATTTAGTTGCTGAAAGTCCAGATGCGTAGCCACCTCCCATCTTTTTTGGGGCTAGGAAATATGGGGAATAAAACTCTCTCCCTTGACACTGAGATGAAACACACTCGATTGGCTCTCATTACAGGAGGGAGTCTACCTCTTGATGAAGAGCAACCTTGTGAGAGAGTGGTCTCTGAAAGAGGGCTGGGAAAGGGGTTTGTGACAGGGGAAGGAGAGGAACTCAATGGAGTATCCTTGATGGATAATCCTTGATGGGTAACAACTGTCTGTTGTGATCAAGTCGAAATTGTGGGTGAACAGTGTGAGACAGCCCCAAAAAATAATGGGGGAAAGGGTGGGTGGCATCAGGGTAGTAGGCAGCCGGGAATAGACAGAGGTTGTGGTGGCATAGGGGCTAAGAAGTAAGACCTCTGATCCCTCTGACGTTTCCGTGGAGGTTTGGCTGGGCACTAGTGGTAGAATGCCTTGGCCTATAGGCTTATCACTGGTGTTTCCTCCTCAGGGCCACAGTGTAAATTGTCAGTGGTCCTTTGATGTTGCGACCTAGCCTTCTCAGTAGCTGCCTGTAACGGAGTTGCGGGCAAGGTGGGAGAAAAGGAATTCAGCTCCCAGGATGGGAATAAAATAGCACCTCATGTGGGGGGTGGAATTTGCCAGATCAGCTTCATGATGGCCTTGTTAAGTGGAAGGGCCACCTTACTTGGGCCTGCAGGTTGAAAAATAACCAAGAGCCAGTGTTGTGGGTCCTGGACCTGCTCCAGTGGTATCTGGAGGTCATTGGCAATCATCTGCAATAGCTCCTGGTACTGCCTATGCTCGTCTGGCAGAGATGGAGAGGAATAAGAAGGAACTGGAGAGGCGTCAGCCCATACTGCCTCTTATGCTCGGTCGAGAGCATGAGGAGATTTACTGCACACATACACATTGCTAGTTAAAATTTCCAGACTCTGGTGCCTGGTGCGCATGTGCACCGTTGGAAGACAAACAGGGACTAGCACTTAAAGAAGAATTTTATATTTTGTAGGTAAATAACATTTTCAATGTTATATCCCATAACGGAATACTTCTTCCATGAAATGCAACAGTTATTACAACAAAAACCCAGGGCTCTATTCATATCAAACAGCACATTGACCCCCTCTACCTTTTGCACCTTACTGAAAGAGTCACCAGCTTTTGGGGTAGGCAGAAGAAAGCTTTTTGCATGTGACTGCAGTTGATAGGATTGGGATCGAGACTTGGATTTAGATCTGGAGACTGTCAAAAGCAAAAATGATTTTAATGATGTTTAATTTTGCTTTTAGAGGATCTGTAATATCCTGGATCCATCACACAACATGGAATGAGAGGCAGAAAGTCTAAGGCTGGTGGAAGTGGGAGACTAGACACTACATGGCTTGCCCTGGTGAGAAGAGATTTTGCTATGACAGATCTTTGAGTCAGAGCTACATGACGCCACAGACCTTTTAGAGCCCTGTCTAGAACACATGACTGCCATGTAAGGTGGACCCCTAGGCAAACCTCTTTTTCTGCCTCTCAAAAAGGTCCTACCAAACATGGTTTCAAAATACTTTGTTCGGTCAGTGAGGATTCAGATCAGTATCATTTCAGAAGAGGTTTGAGAGTTGGTATGGGTACTACTTTCTCAAGTGGTATGAACATATTTCTGCCTGGTTCCTGCTGAGCAAGAAATAACGTCTTAAGCCTGATACCACAAAAGAGCCAGTCCACGGCTGGCAGCGTGACAAATGGCAAGCGAGGGAGAGGAACACTAAACCAAATAAAGCACAGATCCAAAGGTTCACTTCACAAATATCTAATGGAACCAGACTCTATATATTGTACAGGAACTCATTTGGGACAAAAGTGTCTTTCATATGATCAATAAGATAGATCACATCAAGGGCCTGATCCTGCAGCGTGTCAGGATTGGGACCACTGTCACTTGGGCAGATCACTGAACTCATCCTATGGCCTCAGTCCCATTTAGCCTTTTTGGATTAATACACTAGAGTTCATTAACATTGCAGAGGTAATTCCTAGCACAAAATCCTGATGCTGTTGACTTCAAGGGGACAAGGATTTCACCCCCTAGTGTTTTATCATCAAGTGACCTTTTGAGCCTTTAAATTTACTAGATGATTCAGGTAGCTATGACTAAATGGAGGCAACAAAGATAAGCATTAAAAAGGGCTAAGATTTTACTTTAAAGTGACATCACCATATGCTCAGAGATTTTGGGATATATTTACAAGGTCAGGCTCTGTTTTCCACCTATACATTGCAAGCACAATTAAAGTATTTTGGAAATCAGGTACCTGATTGTACCTGCAGCTCAGGTACTCAGTCATCCAGATTACCTTAATTATATCTGCAAACAACTATGGGCACAATTTTATGCCTATAATCACTACTTACTAGTTCCCACAAAACTACAAGTGCAAGAAGAGTTACGGCTAGGCTGAAAAATGTGTCCCACTAACAACTATCCACCAAAGGACTGCAATAATCCTAGTATTCATGAATTACATTCCATGCAGATATGCAGCATTGTATAAAACATATTTGGTCAGTTGTGTTTCCTTTAAACACACACTGGATTATAGAAAAAAGAAAAACTGGAAAACATTTTTCAAATTATGACATTAAATTTCCTTGAGATTATTGTGAATGCAGATACTAACATCAGCATCCCTGCTGACACCGTCTTCCCTCTTAAAGTATTTCAAAAATCATTTTTATATTACAGCCTGTACAAAACTAGATTTACAATAGTACTGGGAGTATAATCCATTAGGAGTTCCAAAGATAACGGGCATAATTCCCCGCTGCCTTGCACTTTATGTAGTCATCGACACCTGTACAAAGCGGTTGTAAAATGCTACCATGCTGATTTGATACCATAGTATTTTCACTTTGCATAGGAGTAAACGACTACATAAGGGGCAGGCAGTGAGGAATCAAACCACAAAATACAGAAACAAGTCTACTGGCAGGATTCTACTTTTCTCCTTCAATTGATAACGGACTTTCAGAAAAAAAGGAGGCCTCAAGTTAGCAGCATTATTAAATTTATGTCTAAAATAGAGAGAGATATCTGATGGGCTGACGAGGGTTCTGACACTGCAGAGTATCTGGTAGAACAATATGGGTCAGGACCAGTTAGCATATTACTACACAACCTTCTTGCTACTTTTCCCCTCCATTCCAAAAAAGGACTGGACACAAACAGTTCCCATCAGATTAGTCTTCAGCTTTGTGCCTCATAGCACAACCCAGACATAGCATGATCAGTGTAACTGTATTACTTACTAATTATTGAACTGAAGCTCTGCAGTAAATGGTACTATTCACTCAATTTGACTGCATCAAAACAATTCAACATTTAAAGATCCATGTAGTAAAACTGAAATGTCAAGAGACACTGAGTGGAGTAGGTCTGTGCTTAGTTTCCTAATACATCCAGTTCACTCCTTTCAAAGTCTGACCTTCTACCTAGGACTCAGACTGTATTTTCCCCATGAATTATAGCATATAGCTAAAAAGCAGTTTTCTTGGCATTGTTAAGCTGCAGGAGCACCATGAAATCCGTGTAGCATGTTCATGTTACTATCACACATGTTTCTGTCCTGGCACTGACTGCTTAAAGTGAACTGCAAACCAAACAAAGATTTTGTATGTGCCCTTTCCCTTATTACTACTATTTAGATAGCTGCAAAGATTTTTTTCATTTTGTCTTTTTATATTAGAGATAAGACATCTTGAATCCCCTCCAGTTTTGGCTGGAGGTTCCTCTGAACTGGGAATTCCCAAACTTTCCCCTGTCACAACCCTATTTGACTCTCCTAATGTTTGTGGCCCCCCCGTAAGCTCTATTTATAACAAGTTTCAAAACACGCCAGGCTCATGAAGAGACATCTGGTCTCAGCCAGCTTAGGGGAGATTTACCCCTCTACAGGACTGGCTACATTCTTTTCTTGTAGGTGGTGTTCATAGGGTGGCTGGTTCTTCCTGCTACTGACAACAAAGGGAAATAAATGGTGGCAAGGGGAGTGGAGCAGCAGATTTTCACAAACCCAAGTGTAGCAGAATCCATCCCTTATTCTTAGAGTGACAGCTCAATACTGAGGCTGTCCTCATCTGTGTTCATGCTGCCGTGTTCCCCACGTGGCTCTACTGCCAGTTTAAGAAGCAGTTTTTCCTCTCACACCCATTATGTGTGTGTTCAATGTTTGGATCACCAGAGACACAGTGCTGGCCAGCCTGCTTACACACCTTCTCCCTCTCAAATGAGGGATAGGAAAGACACGGATTTAAAAAGAAAAAAATAGTATTCTCCCAACAGTTACCACACAGTGCTATTTGAGATAACATTTTACATAAAATGTTAGCCTAAATATAAGGAAACCTGCGGGAACTGTTGGCAAATGTTGATTTTAACAGCCACCACTTCATATATTTAATTCCTTAATTAGGTTTTTGCTCACTGCAAAAGTGGTACATTTTATTAATTCAAAGTCTCTGTCCCCCTGTCCCCACCTCCCCCATAGAGGGTTCCAACGCAGTTGGGGAAATGATGAGCCGGGGAACTAGAAGGACAACACTCATCAGGACATATTGAAACCTGAGCTGCAGCTCTCTCGCCAGGAGAGGTCTAGTCAGACGGGGTGTTTGTTTACGATACCCATGCAAATCCTTTTGACTCCAGACAAAGGCCCCAATTTGCATGGGAACAGGGTTCCACCCGTGAGGAGTTCATTCAAGGACCAGGGCCAAAACTGGGAGAAAAGTTCTATGTGAAATGTTTAGCATCCCCCCTCTCTCAGCTGGAGACCTACTGTGATTTCATTATCCCCCAGCAAAAACAGAGAAGAACTGAATACCACTATTTCTAGGGAGAAAACAAAAGCCGAAAATATTTTCCATATATACACCAGAAAGGGGCAGTAAGGGGGCAAAAGCCACCATTTTCCCTTCCTCTTTGCAGTTCCCCTTTAAGTAAAACATCTTTAGTTCTCCAGCCTCACCATGTATAAGACAGGGATCAGAAAAGAGCGCTCTGCCCAAACAAGTGACTTTATTTAGTTTGACTGGGGTACAAAAGACCAATATTTTTACCTTAGAAACAACCAACTTCCAGCCCCTACCTCTTTGAAAGCCTCCCTGAATTCCCCTCCTGGGGCCATTCCCAGCTGTTCTGTGATGTGAGCAGAGACCTTCAGCAGAAGCATTTGCATTAGTCCTGACATGACTCCATTCTAGCAGAAAAGGGAAAAAAACATTAAAAACGGGAACCATCAAACTGTATGGATTACTAGGAAGTACACACAGACATTGTGTCATTAGCAATCATCAATTATTCTGATGAAGAAACATTGAAGCTGCCCTCTGGAGCTGATTTACTGCTGAACACCCCTCCCATTATTTCAGCTTTCATCATTTATATGTGGGATCACTGTTAAAAATGCTCTTTGGTTACACACCAGATTGTTTGCTCAAAGAAAAATGTGTTTAAGAAATAATTAAATAAGCCAGTCTTGTTTCAGCCCCCCCACCCAAGGTGAGAAGAAAGCATCTGTCCATGTGAATAGACAGAGTAGCTCATACCACACATTTGTAATTGAATAAATTAGAACAAACACTGCATTCTCCTCCAAATAGAAGTAGCACAGAACATGACCATATTTGCTCTGCATTTGCCCTGCTAGAGGGATATTGGAGTGGGGTACACCTAGCAGTCTAAGCATGAAACAGCTAGATTCTTCAAACAGTGCTGAACTCTGGATGAGTCAAATCAGAACTTCCTCTTTCTAATCCAGAAAAGAGGAGCATCAGGCAGTTTCCTGTTCATGGATTTACAGATGAGATCTTAAAGAAAAACCCTGAGTTTGATTCACCCTGTGGGCATAAGAAGGGATCCAACTTAGGGGGCTGGCAACTGTAGCACTGCCAGTTTCCACTAAGAGAAGACAGCTTTAAACTCGACCTGGGGCTGCAGAATAAGGGAGGAAGGGTAGTGAAAATGAGTGTTTGTTCACAGAACACAAAGGACAAATGCTTCCACAAATTCAGGAGAATCCCCAGCAAGAGAAGAATGATTTAAAAACAAAACAAAATGGATGTACTTGTGGATAGACAATACAATAAATACAAGCCCCCATCCTTAGGCTATATTTCAGTAATCGCTCAGTAGCATTTTACTCACATAATTATTCATGCATTTTCATTTATTTAAGACTTTAAATCTCTTTGTCTGGACTTGTGCTGCTATCTGCTTCAGCCTATCACCTATTATTTTCTTGAGTCTAAGTAAATAGGACAGGCACTGGGTTTTGGGCAGATTAAGAACATGATTGACTGAAATACAGTGCAGTCATGTCCTTCTGCTACAAAGCAGGATGTAGTGTTTCCATCACTGTGCAAAAAGAAAACCCAGAGCACAAGCGTAAATTAATTACATCTGTCCTAAAGGAGCAAACGGCAGCAAGTGATCTCAGCAGGAATCCAGCCTCAGACGCTTTAGTTAAAAAACAAAACAAAAAACGTATTTTGCTGAGGATCTCTCCTGAATTCATGGAAGCATTTGTCCCATGTGTTCTGTGAACGAACACTCATTTTCACCACCCGTCCTCTTCCCTCCCACTCTCCCTGTTGGCCTGATGACTTCTCACTCCTGGTGCACTTCACTTGATAGTTCCCCGTGACCTGGCCTGGCCTCACACCACCACCCCCTGGACACCTCCCTCTGGCCAATTTCTAGCTTGAGGAAGTAAATGGGCACCTGGCATCAGGGAGGGTGGGTCATTTCAGGCACAAGGTGGGGGAGAGGAGAAATCAGGATGAGAGGTAGGGTAGCTCTTGGTTATAGGGTTTGGCGGTTTGGAATTTGCTCCTTTCCAAGTCCGGAACTGCCCACTTTTCAGAAACCCTCCCTTCTCCCCAGCACAGCACTCCCTATCCGTCATTGCTAAAGGACCCTGGGATGATGACTGGGTGGCTTTTGACTGAAATCAAGGCAAAGTTCTGCTGTTTAGGTTGAGCTTTGCTTTGTGTTTTGGGTCTCCACTGCAAATCAAAACTCGGGATGTGAACCAAGAAGAACTGAAACTGGAAAAGAGGCCTCAAAAATCCCTGCTAACTAATCCAGGGCGTTTCACAGTGCTCTACCACCACATCATGCTGTCACAAACCGGGAGCAGGTTGTTGAGAACAGCCAGTCATGCTGTAGAGTAGGTGGGAAACTGTCAAAAGCACAGATGGCGGTTAGGGGGCGAACTCTTGTTGAGAGTCAGTGGGAGTTGGGTGCCTTTGAAAATATCCACTCAAGGCAGGCTTGATTACTATTGGGAATGGGTAGCACAGTGTTTCTACATACAAAGGACCCTCATCCATAGGTAACTTTATTTATTGACCTTAGATTTTGAAATGGTCATTCAAAGAACAGCACAAGAATTATAATAATTTAAATGGAACAAGGTCCAATATTGAGTTACTCGCACTGCCACCAAGCGGCACAAAAGGAGAGTCATCCCAAGTCCTGGCAGGAACTGCTGACTACACGACACTACAGAGCTGCCATCATGAGCTTTCATAAGTCTCCTATTCAGGAAAAAATGTAAAAAGTCTAACAATGATCTGAAATCAGTTTTCTATAAGATTTTCATTGGTCTTTTCCTCTGATAAAGTTGCAAGGCAAAAACTGTTGCATTCATATTTAGATATAATAAGCAAAGAGTGATATTTTGTTCCTGTTTTAATTGTTTAAAAACTTTGATGATGATCCCTTGATTGCACAGAGGCTGTGTCATTTTGGTCATTGCTTTAAAGAAAACCTTACCAAAAAATGTAACATTTAAATACGTTGCAATATCCTGGTCTTTGAGACTATATAGTTACAAAACAGGAAGGACTAGTTATTGCTCTAGCTACATGAGTCAGAAAGAACTTACTGAGAGACCATACACACACACACAGAAAATTACTAACTTCTTATTCACCACATGTGATTTCAGATTGGCAACAAGTGTTCTTGTTTTGGGACCAAGCCTGTAAATACCAACTCACAAGCAGTCCCACTGATGTCAATAGGACTACTTACTTATGCCGAAGGTTCAGGATAAAATCAAAATATCTGCAGTAGATTATGAACCTGTCCTTTTAACTTGATTATTTAAGGCAGTGTTTCCCAATCTTGGGACGCTGCTTGTGTAGGGAAAGCCCCTGGCGGGCCGGTCCGGTTTGTTTACCTGCCCCGTCCGCAGGTTCGGCCGATCGCGGCTCTCACTGGTCGTGGTTCGCTGCTCCAGGCCGATGGGGGCTGCTGGAAGCGGCGTGGGCCGAGGGACGTACTGGCCGCTGCTTCCAGCAGACCCCATTGGCCTGGAGCAGCGAACCACGACCAGTGAGAGCCGCGATCGGCCGAACCTGCGGACGGGGCAGGTAAACAAACCGGCCCGGCCCGCCAGGGGCTTTCCCTACACAAGCAGCGTCCCAAGTTTGGGAAACACTGATTTAAGACACCATTGATTGGTGACCCAATGCTTGTATAGTCCGTTCAAGTTATGATAAATATACCATTTAATCAACTTTTATTTGTTGCCCAGTGAGTAATTTTAACTTCATTAAACACAAATACAAGTTCATTGTTTGATACAGATAATAAAGGACTGAATTTATATTTACATACTCACCCACACATTAACAACCAGCCAGTTTGGATATGACCTGAACGCTAATCCACTGACAATTGATCCACAATATAACACAAATAGCAAATATTAACATGATGTAGAATGGAATTAATAATGAAGGGGAAAAGCAACCAAATATACCACTCAGAAACGACATAAAAATTAAATACCCAGAACACACACAAACAAGATGTATGGCTAAAATTCCATAAAATAGGGTCAAAAGAACATTAAGGTTGCAAAGTTATTCTCCAATCCTGCAACAGGCTCCATATGGTGAAACCCAGGCAGAGCCCTGCTGACATCAAAGAGGATCCCTGTACAAATCCAATTGTAGAATCAAGGCCGTAAGCACTGAAAAGCCAGGAATTGCCGAAACCAAGGCTTAACAAACAACCTTAACTCTGAGGGTTTGTTTACACAATTAAGTTATTACAACATAAGCTCGGTTGTGAACTGAAAGCGCAATAGCTATTCTGCACTAGCTCCCCATGTAGACACTCTTATTTAGCACTAAGGCTATGTCTACACAGCCCCACACTTCGGATTAGGGGAGTGTGAACCATAGCCCTAACAGTGCTTTTGTGCAGTTTAGGTTAATCCACTTCAAGAGTGCCCATATGGGGAACTAGTGCAGAGTACCTATTCCACAACAGCTATTCCAGGCTATTTCCCCATGTAGACAAGCCCTGACCGTTGTAGCTATGCTCACACTAGGGCTGAAGTGCTAGTAGGCTTGGTAGAAGTTGGTAGCAGCCATGTTTCTGTTTGCTGAACTACCTTTTAGCACAGATAGATTTAATTTTCACTGAGGTAATCATACCTGCTTTATAGCTTGCTGAAGTTTCTCCAGATTGATTTCTTTGGCTTCCTTTAGTAATGTCTTTTCATCCATCTTTAACATAGAAACTCTGTATTGGCAAAGCTCAACCACAACCACATCAGGCTGCACCTCCTGTATTGTCTGAAAAAGATGGATTTATTTACATAAATGTGGACAAGATGGAGAGGTACTGCAGCAAATATTGATTTTTTACATGAGCTATTTGTAAGGTATGGGGCTTAATAGGAATCCATTCCACAAATAATTTTCAGTTAACACGACAATGAAAAATAAACTGCTTCAGGCTATTGATATTGCTCTGAGTTATCACATGCTTTTAGCACCTACTTATTTGAAGAAAAATAAGGAATCCAATGAAAGGTATTACCTGCCAGCCATCTGGGGACAGGAACATGGAGTAACAATTGTGCTGGAAAAATCTGATTTTAACGTTTTCCCTACATGTTAGCAAAGTTCATTGTAAATGGTACTTTATGACCTTCTGCATCACAAACCTAGCTGGAACAGGCCTTTCCATCAGCAAGGCCTAAATCAAGAGCCCAAAGTGCTGGAGGGACTGATCCTAGCACAGGTTTCCTCCTGCTCAGCCAAGCAGGGTGGTGAGGCCATCTATATTGCAGAGTCTGCATGGGACATGGAGCTCTGCCAGCTCTTCAGACCTGTCCTGATTCAGTTATTTCTGCCCCAAAATTTGAGAAACAATCCCAGTTTTTACAGGTCTGTTCTGCTTCCCATAGTCCTAGCACGCAGAGCAATTAAAAGTTCCTTCCAACTTCCATTCTCAGCATGATCCCAAATGACTATCCAATAACATATGATCATGTGTTAGCATCACAATGTACAGTTTCCTGGCATGATTGTCATTAAAGTATCAATAGGTGAGAATGCAAGCCCTAAGGCTAGCTACCTGTACTATACCTGCATCTGCCCTAAAAATATACCATTAGGTGCTTTTATGTCAATTACTGATAACATTTGGGACTTGCTAGCAGTTCACTTTAATCAAATTATTGTTTAAATACTATGGCTTACAACTTGGTACCATAATCCTGTCAACCCAACAAGCTAACCTTAGGGAAGGAGTCTAGGAAAGCACAGGGCTGAGTCAAGGGACTTAGATTCTATTCTCAACTCAGCCACATACTTGTGATATGGTGATTAATTACCCCTCCACAGCAGTATTGAATCATTAACCCAGGTACTATAAAGGGTGCCATACTTTGGAGGAGATGTAAAACCAAGGTCTCAACCATGTGTGAATACAACAGCGCTCATGGCACTTTGTACAAGATAAGAGATGTGACGTCTTTGTTCTCTACACAACTTTAAGAATATGAGGAAACAACACAGACACAGTTGGGTTCCAAATAACTGATTTTAGGGACTGTATACAAACGTACAAGGCCTAGGTACATAAATACACTGTTGCTCTGTTAGCATCTAGTGGCTTCTGCAATAGAAGACAGGGATATCTATTAGAAGCTACTTAAAGGGATGCTACCCAATCCAAAGACTACCATGTGTGTTAGTTGCAAAGTCATGGCTGAATCATGCAGTTACATTCTGCTACCCTAATCCCAAGATGCCCTAACACTATAGCAAAGTTCTAATTATTATGAAAACAAGTTAGTTTCTTGTTAACTTTCCAGGCATATAATAAAATGTTGCTGAATGGCTCCAACTGCATGTTTACCTTCACTACATCTCTCTTGCTGCTGTCACTGAAGTGGGCAGTACCAACCACGAACACCTTAGACCCTTCCTCAGTGACGAGTTCGGTCACAGTGCTTGGTAGATTGGGCTTTTTCTGTCTCTTCTTCATCTTCATCTCCAGGAGAATGTTAAATGCATCTGCATCAGCTAAAAAATTTAATAAAATATGCATGTCTATAAGCTGCATGTGAATGAAACAATTAAAAAAAAAATACATAGGTGACTCAATAGCTCAGCAGAATTAATATACCATTGTTTTAACACTATAGTCCTGGTTTTAATCCTGGGACCATATCGTTACTGAGATCTAGGTCTTGAGGGGGCACCTCTATGCATGAATCTCGGTCCCTCCCTGTTGAAGAGGGGCTCCAGTGCCTCTGTGGTACCAACCTCACCCCCCTGGGCATTGAAACTGGTTCTCCATGCAGTTCAAGAAGTAGGGAGGGAGGGAGGGAGATGTGACAGGTAGAAATAGGAGGGTGGGTGGAAAGGCGCCCTGCAGAGATTACAGCCTCAGGTAGTATTCACTTTTTGCAGATTCTCTCAGGTTCTCTGGGAAAAAACGGTTACTCACCTTCTCGTAACTGTTGTTCTTCGAGATGTGTTGTTAATATCCATTCCAATTAGGTGTGCGCGTGCGCCGCATGCGGTCGGAAAGTTTTTCCCTTAGCAGCTCCCGTTGGGTCAGCTGTGGAGCCCCCTGGAGTGGCGCCTTCATGGCGCTCAATATATACCCCTGCTGACTTGGCCCCTCCTCAGTTCCTTCTTGCCAGCTATTTACGACAGAGGGGAAAGAAGGGCGAGTATTGGAATGGACATGAACAACATCTCGAAGAACGACAGTTACAAGAAGGTGAGTAACCGTTTTTACTTCAAGTGATTGCTCATATCGATTCCAATTAGGTGAGTCCCAAGCCCCACCTAGGTGGTGGGGTCGGAGTTATGGAAACGCTGACTGGAGCACCGCTCTGCCGAATGCGGCATCATCTCTGGCGTGTTGGATGATGGTGTAATGAGAGATGAACGTATGCACAGAGGACCACGTTGCCGCCCTGCAGATCTCTTGTATCGGAACCTGAGCCAGGAACGCCACCGAAGACGCCTGCGCCCTTGTGGAGTGTGCCATAAGGGCTGGAGCTGGAACCTTGGCTGGCTCATAGCATGTCCGGATACAGGACGTGATCCACGATGAGATCCTCTGAGATGAGACCGGGAGGCCTTTCATCTGGTCCGCAACCACCACGAACAGCTGATTCGACTTCTGGAATGGTTTCGTGCGCTCGATGTAAAAAGCTAGCGTCCGCCGAACGTCCAGTGAGTGGTCCCTCTATTCTCAGACATTAGCTTGAGGCTTTAGGGAAGAAGACAGGCAGAAAAATGTCCTGGTTGGTGTGAAAATATGAGACCACCTTTGGAAGGAAGGCCTGGTGAGGTCTGAGTTGTACCTTGTCCTTCTGGAAAATCATCTGGGGGAGGTCGGAAGTGAGAGCCTTTAACTCCGACACCCTCCTGGCTGAGGTAATGGTGACCAGAAAGGCAACCTTCCATGAGAGGTAGAGAAGGAAGCAAGTCGCCAATGGTTCGAATGGGGGCCACATTAGCCTGGAGAGGACCATGTTAAGGTCCCACGCAGGGAGCGGTTGTCTAACCTGTGGGTATAGTCACCCTAAGCCCTTGAGGAAATGGGCAACCATAGGGTTGGCAAAGACTGAACATCCGGCCACTCCCGGGTGGAAGGCTGAACTAGCGGCAAGGTGCACCTTGATGCACAACGCCGCAAGACCATGCTGTTTCAGGTGCAGCAGGTACTCCAGGATGATTGGTATGGGTGCCTGGAGTGGAGGTGTGTGATGCTGAGCACACCAGAATGTGAACCTCTTCCACTTTGCTAGGTATGTGGCCCTAGTGGAGGGTTTTCTGCTGCCAAGCAGGACCTCTCTTACCAGTTCCGAGCAGGAGCTCCATGGGGTTTAGCCATGAAGCTTGCAGGCCGTGAGGTGAAGGGACTGGAGGTCGGGGTGAGGGGGCAACCGTGGTCCTGTGTGACCAGGTCCAGAAGTAGCAGCAGTGTGATCGGGGCATTCACTGACAGCTCCAGGAGCGTGGTGTACCAGTGTTGGCGAGGCCACACCAGTGCCAATAGAATCATCCTTGCCCTGTTTCTGCAGACCTTGAGTAGGACTGTGCGCATGAGAGGGATCAGCGGACCAGCATACAACAGACTTCCCATTCAGGGGATCAGGAATGTGTCCGCAAGGGAGCCTGGGCTGCGTTTCCGGAAGGAACAGAATTGTGGGCACTTTCTGTTGCTCTGGGTGGCAAACAGATCGACCTGGGGAAACCCCCACCTCTGGAAGATGGAGTGTATGATATCTGGGTGGATGGACCACTCGTGGTTGCGAAAGGATCTGCTGAGGTGGTCCGCAATTCGTTCTGTGCTCCTGGGAGATAGGACGCCTCAAGGTGAATGGAGTGGGCTATGCAGAATTCCCAGAGCTGGAGGGCTTCCCGAGACAGTAGAGAGGAATGGGCTCCACCCTGCTTGTTGATGTGAAACATGGCCATGGTGTTGTCTGTCATCACGGCCACGCACTGCCCTTGTAGCCGGGCCTGAAAGGTTTGGCAGGCTAAACGCACAGCCCTCAACTCCTTGACATTGATATGCAGTGAGAGCTCGTGCTGCGACCATAGGTCTTGCGTTTGGAGGTCTCCCAAATGCGCGCCCCATCCCAGAGCTGACGCGTCCGTTACCAGAGACAAGGGGGGTGGGGGCTGTTGAAGGGGACTCCCTCGCACACTGTCCGAGGGTCGAGTCACCATCGGAGAAACTAGAGTACTTACTCCGGGACAGTGAGCACTGAGTCCAGGTGGGGAGCGATGCCGAGCCGGGGAGGGCAACCGCCTCATCATGGCTGGCTTGCCTCTAGATGGAGCTGGTCATTGTGGCACCGGAGGCTTTTCTCTGACTGACGAAAGCTGAGGTGTCATCATGGCGATCAGATCGCTGGCAGCTTCAAAAGTGGAGGGCAGCTCCAACTCCTCCACCTGGCACTGTCTTTCAGGAGTGTTGCTGGGAGCTGGACTCAACGGTCCCCATGACAGGACCGAAGTCAACAGTGCCGACTCCTGTGCTCTTGACACCAAGTGCTCCTGAATAGGATGCACTGCTGCCACGCCTGCTGGCACCGCTGTCTTCGGCACAGGGGAATGACCCTTATCAGTCTTCCTGTGCCTCTTGTGCGGCACAGGGGAATGGGAGTGGTGCCGGGTTGTCGACGCAGCCTGCGGTGCCAGAGAGCGCTGATGCCGAGGGTCTCTTAGACTAGAGTCCTTCCTTGGCACTGTGTTGCATACGGAGGCCGGGGCGCTCCACACGGACGCGCTCAGTGTCTGGTCCTGACGATCCGCGCAGGCTGGGGATGAAGAGTGAACTCCATCAAGAGATGTTTTAGATGAAAATCGCACTCTTTCTTAGTCCTGGGGCGGAATGCCTTGCAGATCCTGCACTTCTCAGTCTGATGAGTCTCCCCCAGACACCTTAGGCATGAGTCATGGGGGTCGCCTGTTGGCATAGGTTTACCGCAGGTTCCGCAGGGCTTAAATCCCTGGGACCGAGGCATGCCCTGGAACCCAGGGAAGGGGAAGGGATTGGGGGTGAACTACAACTATATACACAACAACAACTATATACACAAACTAAACTACTAACTACAACTACAGCTAACAGCTACTAAGCACACTAAGGGAAGCATTTGCTACGCAAGCAACTGCAGTTCCAACGACCATCACTGGCGGCAAGAAGGAACTGAGGAGGGGCCGGGTCAGCAGGGGTATATATTTAGCACCATAAAGGCGCCACTCCAGGGGGCTTCACAGCCGACCCGATGGGAGCTGCTAAGGAAAAAACGTTCTGACGACTGTGAACGCGGCGCGCACACACCTAATTGGAATCGATAGGAGCAATCACTCGAAGAAGAATGACTGTGCCTTGGGGAAGGGAGGAGTCAAAGCTACTCCAGTGAAGCTGTGATGCCAGGCAGCCATTTCAGGACTACAGGGCCCCTGCAGGGATGGCCCTGTGATCTGCCAGGTTTGTGGGCAGTTTTTCTGTGGGGACAAAAACCTGGTTGAGATTTCCCAGTAAAATGTCCTATCCTGTAAGTTTTGCCTCTGGAAGGGGTGATGTGGCCCCTGGTAATGTTAGGAACAGGATTAGATGTCATCCTAGTTCTTAACAGACATTATTCAAGTCACAAAACCACCTCCAGCTGGGCAGGCTCTGTTCAGGAAAGGCTCAAGATGAGTATAGACCAGGACTAAAATGCATTGGCAGAGATACTGTGGAAAATTTACCACCTTAATTATACCATTATAATTCTTATGTGGACACTCATATTCCAGTATGTTTGGAAGAGTTGCTTTGGAAGCAAATAAACTAAACCAGAAGGCGGCATTCTTACTCTGAAATAGTCTCCACACAGGGAGTTATACCAGCATAACTAGAACAGTAAGTTTCCTCGTATAGACAAGCCCTGTACATGGGGGAACATGTATAGTGCAGTCTACACTAGCAATGGCTCCAAATCCTAATCTAAGCTTCTTTAGGGAAGATCTACATGGAAAATTTACATTGGCATAGCTATGGCTCTCATGGGTGTGAAAAATTTACACCCATGAGAGACCCTGTCAACACCAGGGTTTCGGTCGGCTTAACTATGTCTCTCGTGTGTGAATTTTTCACTCGCATGAGACACATGCGTATACTGATGTAACTTTTCAGTGTAGACCAGGCCTAATTCATGAAAGCAGCCTGTGAAGAGCCAGGAACTGAGGTAAAGAGTGATTCCCATTGATTTCAATAGGAAAAGCAAACTGCTTTGAATGATGCTTTTTAAGTAAGATTTAATATGTAGTAAAAAAAACTGGAAGAGGTGGATAAGTGTAATTTTGTTTGCAATAAACTTGCTTTACAAGCCAATAGGAAATATTTCTCTGGCAAGTTGCTCTACAAGTTAGCAGCAGTCTGAAGTTGCTCAGAGGTCTGGAGTATTGTAATAGTCCAAGGGAGAAGGATTAATCAGAGTGCATGTAAGGTGTCAAAGATACAAATAAACTGCAGAACCATGTAATAGATTTTATTTACCTATGGTTTAGTAATTTATCGTATGACTTTCACCTCCAAATGTGTTGTGTGTGTACATCTTAGACATAGGATTTCAGAGAAATCCTCTGGAGTTTTCCTTTAACTGGGGGATATTTTTGATAGTCTTCTTCTTCCTGGTCAATGCCAAGCAACTTAAATCAGCAGTACTTTCCCTTACACACACCTTCAAATATAAATTCAGACAGAATTTATATTTCATGAAAAAAAAAAAAAAGTCATAAAAGAGTCCCCATATTTCCTCAGACAGATTTTCAATTATTCACTAAGCTGACCCAGTGGCTTAGTACGCAGGTCAGGACTCTTCCTACATTTCACCGGACAGTCTTGATCTAAAATGGCATGCAAGCCTACATTTCCAGACAAAAATTTATTTTGGCCATTGCAACAGGATAATATCGCATCAGTGACATAATGACAAAATGTCCTCATGACCTAGTGCAACATCACTGTTGTTGGGGTGCCCTGATACAGAATCCAATATGTACATACCCAAGTATTGCCTAGAGAGAAGGACCCTGCTTAAACACAAGCTGGATATGACTATGACCTCAACAACAGAACATATTTACTTTAGTTTTAAAATATGAGAGTAGATTACTGACAAAAAAACCTNCCGCCCCCGAAATCCCGCCCCCAACAGCGGCGGCGGAAGGCCCCGCCCCCAAATTTCTACGGGCGGCGGGGGCGCCGGCGCCCCCAAAAGAGCAGCGCCCTAGGCAACCGCCTAGGTCGCCTAATGGGAGCGCCGGCCCTGTATTTACTTTAGTTTTAAAATATGAGAGTAGATTACTGACAAAAAAACCCTAAACTAATAGCAATGATGAAAAAAGGGCATGTTTTCAGATTTGGCCTTTATGGTAGAGCTTTGGCACAAATGATTATCAAATTCCCCCACTTACATATCTACCTTTTTTTACAGGGTCATTAGCTCCTTTTCAGACTAGTAACCACATTCTTGCTAGCAGTGCAAACATTTAGCTTTGCATTCTACGATTATAACATTTCTTTTTTCCTGATCAAACTAACACATACAAATATTCGGTGATGTGTCTGAAGTTTCCTTTTGGTCATCTTCCAGTGCATCGGAGGAGGACATTGGATCTGCAGCAGCCTGCATGAAATAAGAATTCAAAGGACAATGGGAATTATAATGAAATGGTTTATACTCCTCTCTCCTTGTTTAAATATTATACATGGATTCAAACTAACAACTAAATTACTTATACAGTGACAGAGCCCAAAATCTGATTTTTCAACAGCTCTTTTGTAAGCTGGAAATTTATGATACAAAAAATATATTAAAAAAACATTTAAAATCTCTTTTGAAAGAGAGAGTATTTATAACTAATACAGAGCTTACACAATCTGATTAAACATTCTAATCGAGCAGATTACTCTCTTTAAAACATTATAGAGAAGAACTGTGTGTGTTAGAAACCACTGTGCACAGATGATTCTAAAAGCATTGCTACTTATGGGAAACATTGTATTTCACAGCTTTTTAACTTGTGTACCACTGGAAGTCTGAGAAGAGTGCAAATCAGATATCACAAACTATCTACATTCATTCAAAGGGGTCTGTTATGTATTATGCCATTTTAAGTTATATGTATGAGAGAGAGAGACAGAGAGACTACAAAATAAGGCCTGATCCTGGGAAACACTTATGCACATGCTACTTCCCACACATGAATAGTTCAAGTCAATGGGACATGAAGTCAAGCACACATGTAACTCTTTGAAGGACTGAGGTCTATCTGACTTAATGTCCAAATATTTACCTGAAAATTTTACAACTTGTAATATTTGAGACAGCTCTTTGACTAGCAAAATCTCTTTGATTCATGGTTAACATATAAGCTTTAACAACACACAACTACAGACAACGCTCCCTGTAATTCAGCCTGCAGTGTTTTGGGACTGACCAAATATCCAAGCAAGTCAGAGAAATATAATTAATGCCGAAAGATCCTACAAACAAAGTAAAGCCCAACTGCGACCTATGTTTAGGCAAGTGCATTATTTCATATTCTTTCTGGTAACTGTTGGGAGGATCTGG
Source organism: Platysternon megacephalum (assembly GCA_003942145.1). Classification (NCBI taxonomy): domain Eukaryota; kingdom Metazoa; phylum Chordata; order Testudines; family Platysternidae; genus Platysternon; species Platysternon megacephalum. Next base: position 8,067,590 of record QXTE01000031.1, read on the forward strand.
AATTCTTCATCAACATGTTCACACGCCAGTGACCGGATGTGGATCAATAATTATTCAGAGTTCCTTCCAAATGAAAGCACTGATAATGAATCAACACCTACCAATATTTACTTGATAACCAAAGTAATTTCCAAAAGGATGTACATTTCCTATTTTTAAACCTTCAAGTTTGTTAGTTTCTTCCTACAAAAAACAAAACAATGCCTCATAGGAGGAGACTTTTCACCACCTCTACCTTATTCTTTCATACCACAATATTTCTGCTTACAGAAATTCTAGCACAGTTTACATTTATCATGTTGCAATCCAAAGTAAAAACAATTCCAAACTTGGGTGCTTAAAGTTAAATATCCAAACCCATATTTAAAATTCTGAACACAGACAACCTAGGTGCTTCAGTACAAATATAGCTGCTACCTTTATGCATCCAAGTTTGAACCAAGATGAACAACCCAACAAACACATACCACAGTAAATTATGTATTTGGTGACTGCAAGTTCATCTTATATGGCAGTTTCAACAGCCTCTACCCCATCACAGATCCCATTTAATTCATATTTTTACATAGAGGTGCCTTTTTTGGGGCACTTTAATTGATAAGACCTAAAGTAAGGACAGACAAAGCATATCTGATGGTTGAAAGCTTTATACTACTTTTAGCAAGGAAGTTTTACTTCTCAAATCCTTGGGGCATTTCATTAGTCAAGTCAGTAATTCTCAGTTGTTAAATACTAGGGGTGAAATCCCGCTCCCAGTAAAGTCAATGGGATTTTTGCCATTGACTGTGATGCAGCAAGGCTCTCAACCCCAGCCAGCAGCAATCAAACTCCCCACCAGTTTTCTGACTTAAGTAATTCAAGGCAGTGCACAACGTACCTGTTCTGCAGTAAAAGAATATTTATAGACAGGATACAATAATCAATATAATCAAGTACTCACTCAGCCTCTGAGTACCCATTCTCTGAGCCTTCCAGAGTAAGCAACTCTATCCAAACATTAATAATATTTCATATTATATTTTTCAAATATGTGGCATAAAAACTAAATTCTGCCATTTGTAATGGCTTTATCAATATAATGAGGTTGAATAGGGGGTGGGGGTAAATGCTATTTGCCAGATGAAACAGAGTCTTAATTTTATGATTATTCCACACACACAACTGTCTTCCATATCAAAGTATTTGCAGGAACATGGGAAAGTAAGTTGAAAGAGAAGAAGGGAAACAGTAGGAATTCAAGGATGGCAAAAGGCATCTAGGCCATGATTCAGCAAGGTACTTAAGGTGCCTACAATGGGACTGCTCACATGCTTGAAGTTACTCCTACAGTTTTACCATGAGCCCTTGAAGTCAGGTAATTAGGTGAGAATCTCAGCTTTTACTTAAAAATACCCCTCCCAGCTGCAGAGAAAAGCCTGAAAATAAACCCTAGGGGTCCCAAATCTGGACATCAAATAATAAGAACCCACGGTTAATCTAATTATTTTTAAGACAATCCTATGATTTTTGAATGCTTGGGGCTGATAACAGTGGGCATGTGCTTAAGTACCTTGCTGATTCTGGGCCTTGTCAAGTGCCTTCTATCATCACTACTGGGGAAGATGTTATTCCCAACCCTACCTCGGGCTGTTGCTTCTCCTGCATTACTGAAGTGTAGTTTAATTTCACCAATCCGAAAAGGCCTGTAAAAAATTAAAAGGTGGGTGAGGGGAAATAAAAGATTAAGGGCTGTAACTAGCAAAGGTTGGAGCATTTATGAAAAACTAAAGAAAAATACTGAAAAGTATAGGCATTTCCATCCCCCACCTTCTCCAGATAAATAGAAAAGATAATAGAAGCAACCTAAAGATATATTGCACAAACTTGTTTATGGACATCTGGATCAATGGGAGTTGGAAATAATGGGGATTTGGAGTTTGCCAGCCCAGCTACTCAGGGTTCTGCAACGTACAGGGTTATACCATTTCTGCAGATCAGCTACACACAAATGGAAATACAAGGGACGGTGTGGGGGAAGAAGAGAGAGTTCTTGGTAATAGGAAAAGTGTTGTTCCACTGTATGTGCTTCTCTACCTTTTTCCTGACATGACCCATATCACAACAGAAAAGAGTTTCATGCACCCCCTCCTTTATTTTGGGGACTCCTCTGCCACCTGGCTAAAGAACAGGAAGGTGATCACAAATGCCCACACCCTGGACCCAATTGGTGGACTCTCAAGCCGTAGGCTGAGAAAGCAGGCATTAGTTTTTGCCTCCCATAATGAACATTTATATTGGTGTCATGCATCACACAAAACATTATGAACAAAGAGGCTTGCCTCTCAGTAGCACTAAGGCCCCTTCGCACAGTTCTCTTTCTGGATAAAGAGACCTTAGTGTAACTTAAAAGCAGGCTGTTTAGAGGCTATGGTGACCAGATGTCCTGATTTTATAGGGGCAGTCCCAATATTCGGGCTTTTTCTTATACAGGCGCCTATTACCCCCTCCCCTACCCCTATTTTTCACACTTGCTATCTGGTCACCCTATTAGTGGCTGCTGAGATAAGTTTGCCTAATTCGTCCCACGCTTGTTTTCAAGCTTCATTCTTCCACGCTGCAGCATATACCCAGAACACCTTCTTTCTCCCTAGACCCAATCATGCAAGGTTGATAAAAAGGGACTTCAGTTATAGTCTAGAGCAGGGGTTTCCAAACTGTGGTACATGAACCCCTGGGGGTATGTGAGATGCCTCTGGAGGGTGCGTGGGAGAAAATAGGTAACGGTCACTTTTATTTTATTATTTTATTATTGCCTTTTCATAATAGGCTACTCAGACAAAGCTTTAAAACACTGTGGGAATTTGTTATATAAAATACGGTATTTACTTCAAGATGTACCAATGAGAACAGATACACAGAAACACTGATGTACAGAGCCCTCACCTCCAATCACCGTACACCACGGGTTCAGTTGCCCAGCAACTGTCCAGTCTAACGGAGCTCAGAACTTGGGGTGGGTGAGAGGGTGTTTGGTTGTATACGTCACATTATAACTATATTTGTATGTAACAGTGAAATATGGACAGCTGGCTAAAGACAGTGTTAAGAAGAACACACAAAATATCAGTGATGAGAAGGGTAGGAGTACACAGGCTGCTGGTAGATCTGGAAGGCAGTGTGGAATAAGAAAAGTTGGGAACCTCTAGTCCAGGGCATGCGGCAGATTGTAAGAACTATTGAATTAAATGACTATTCCTTCCTTATGCAAACTTCTTCCACAGAACCCATCATTGTTAACCCACCAAAATAAATGTTAATAAAATAAAGAAATAATGAGCATGCAGGGCCTTGGAATCAGAGTCTTCTGTAACCTGGTTCATTGAGATAATATTGTTCAGACATACACTTAGAATGCGAGCTTTTTGGATCAGGGACCAGGTTTTACTTCATGATCTATACAGCACACAGCACATTGATGACATCTAATAAAATCAAGCATGACTTCACCCTTCACCTGAACAGATCATGGAAGACCCTCACCCAAGATTATCTTATTTTTTGCACACTGGGATGTATGAGACACAGAGACTGTACATATGCCTTCACCGCTCTTGCAATACATTAAAAGGACAGCATTTTAGTCTTTTGGTGCATGCTAGATTTCTAGTTTTAATTCAAATGGATTTTGATTGCTTTCCAGCTGCCACTTAAAATTGGATATTGGAAGAAAAAAATATCCAAAAGGGCAGCAAGAAGCATCAGCATGTAGCTCAGACAGCTGCCCATATGTATAGACCAGCCTTAATGATTCACACGATAGGGTTGTCTACTGCTACTGGTCACCCAAACTGGACGGGGGAGCGGGGAGAACAATTACAGTTCAGGCAACAAGACAATTCCATGAGACTAAAAGCTTGACTCTGCAGACTCTTTGTAGGCAGAATTCCCCATGAAGTCAGAGGGATGCTATGCGGAGAGCAGCTACAGATCAAGCTCTGAGCCTGTGCGGCAAACTACATTAACAAAGCAAAAATTACTTACAAAGACTCCAAGAGATTAAGTTCCTGATGATTTGTCCATACGCAGACAAGAGTTGTAAGTATGCCACATAAATTGCTAACATTCTTTCAAGAAGAATTATTTTTATTACAATGTGCAGTTAAGAACAAAAACCCCACAACTCCATCTGCTTTTTCTTTTAAAAAAAACATATGCAAAATTGGACACCAACAGGGCAGGAAGAGACTATAAAGTGAAGGGATGAGTGAAGCTGAAATGCTATTTTAACTTACACCTGTCTTTTATGCCTCAGTAGCATCGTACATAAACATAATGAAAGGGAAGTATCGGGGGTAGCCGTGTTAGTCTGTAGTCTTTAAGGTGCCACCGGACTCCTTGTTGTTTTGTATAATGAAAGGGAGTTCCTGCTCTGAATAGCTTGCATGCTAAACAGACAATGCAAACAAGCATAACTCCAAATTAGCTGTTACTGACCTATTCCTCTGTACTAGATCAACTTGGCACTTGATTTGCTCATTTATGTACAAATAACCAGAGTTTTTCCAGCATCCTCTTACATCTGAGCTCTAGAGCCAAACTGAAAGGTTTGGTAAGTTTGAACACATGCCTTTTACCTACAGTTGTGGGTTAAAAAGAGTAAATTACAAGCTCCAGTTAAAAAGCAAACTCTTATACACAGGCTTGGAAGGATTAGATTTTTCATCAGTAAGTATCACTGTACACACAAAAAACAATGAAAAACTATTTCCATCAATAATAATTGAAATTTACAGATAGGCAAAATAAGAAAAATGCTGCTTGAGAACTAGACTTTGATTTAAAGATATTTACTCTGTATATTTTGACATGTGATGTGGACAATTTGTGTTTTAGCAATTATAAAGCTTTCGTTTTTTTGAATCTCAATGTCTATTGTCATTCATTGTCAGACCTCCCTCCCACTGTCTGACACACACCCACAATTTTGCATAACAGTGAAAATTTAAATTGATAAAAATTGAAAAAATGCTTAAAAATAAACATTGAGATTATCTGTTGAAATTATTTAAAAAATAATTTGCCAAGCCTCGTTATACAGAAACACCAAGTGATTCTAAATCATCACGTAGATAACATTTAAAATGACCATCTCCAGTTCTCACCAAATTGTGGATGCCACTATGCACAATTAATGGAAAAATCTTCTCTTAACTTTACCTAGTTAATTCTAGCCTCAACAGCATCCCTTGTCTGTCCTGTCTATTTGGAATGTAAGCTCTTTTAGGCAAGCACTGTCTCTCACTGAGTGTACCATGCCCATCAAAATGGGGCTCCAATCTCAGTTGGAGTCCTCTAGACAGTACTGCAATACAAATAATGATATGCAGCACAGTATAGTTGAGGTTGACCAACGCTTTCCATTTTAAGATCCTGTTTTCAGTTGCTTATAACTTTGCCAAAGTTAATTGTTTGGGATGAAATTTACCATGCCGGGTGTCCACAATTTTTTTCTGAGGGGGGTGGGAGGGAGGAAGATTTCAGACAATGCTTCAACCATTTCCATGAACAAGACCAGGGAAAAATATATTGTTTTTCCCCATGTTAAAAAATTCTTACAACTGTATTGTTAAGAAGCTCTAACACTCCATGCTTGGGAGCATGGACTTGAAATTTGGCAAGGGTGTTGCCATAGTACCAGGACGTGCTTTTTGCAATCTTAGTGAAAATCTGCTCAAATTTGTCCACGTACAGAGCCTCTGAAAAAAATCTCAGTTTGCACATGCTCATTAGAGACTTGAGAGAGTGGCCTGATGTTCTCCAAAGATTCCATCTGTACTGATCATGCTCTGTCCCCACACAGCTCCTATGGTCTGACCACATTTCACATGCGCCATCCCTGTGACTCAGCATACTCCACCCCAAGGTTGCAGGAACCGAGCAGGACTGTGATGTCAGTCGGGAGGCCACCTGGAACTGGGGTACCACTGTCGGGATGCTACCTGGAACTGGGGTACCACTGAGCCCACCTGACCCACCAGCCTGTATTGCTATACGCTGTATTGCTGAGGCAAGCCAGGCAAGCCTTCCCCCAGGCTTCAGACTGCACTTTACCAGCACACATACAGGTAGGGGCACACCCAGCTGCAGCTACACTCACAGATGCTGAGATCAGCTCTGTATGGGACGGCTCAGCTAAGGAACTGTCCAGTACTCAAGTGCACCCCCCCTCTGGAGGGTAAACCCAAAATTATACTATCTTGCACTGCACAGAGAACTGTACAGCGTACGCTCATGAAATTCGCACCCTCCCTCAACGTGGAGGGGAATAGACACAGCTTTCTGCCCCAAGTTATGATTTCCCCACACACAGGTTTTAGACAAAACAAAAACAAGTTTATTAACTACAAGAGACAGATTTTAAGTGATAATAAGGGATAGCAAACAGATCAAAGCAGATTACCTAGCAAATAAAACAAACATGCAATCGAAACTGAATATACTAAAGAAACTGGTTATAAGTAGCAAATTCTAATTCTAAATGTTGTTTTAGGTAGATTGCAGAATTTCTTGAAGACAAGCTGCATTTACTTGCAGCTTAAAACTCCAGATCTTTCTTTCACAGGCCAGACAACACTCTCGCCTGGGCTCAGCCCTTCCCCCCAGTCCAGTCTTTTTGTTCTCAGGTGTTTCCAGCAGTCCTCTTTCTTGGGCTGGGAGTCGATGAAGAACAAACCACAAGTATCAGAAGACCACTATTATATTCCCCCTTAATCTCCTCTTTTCCAGACATACTCAGTTCCTTCAGCCTTTGCCCATATGGCTTGCATTCAATGCCTTTAATCATCTTTGTCGCTCACCTCTGGATCCTTTCCAGTTACTCTACATCCTTTCTATACATTGGTGACCAAAACTAGACAGTACTCCAGCTGAGGCCTAACCAGCGCCAAGTAGAGCGGTACTATCACCACCTGTGACTTGCATGCTATGCCTCTGTTAATGCATTTGCCTTTTTTGCAACAGCATCACATTGCTGACTCATGTTGAAGTTGTGATCCACCACAACTCCCAGATCCTTCTCAGCAGTGCTGCTGCCAAGCCAGTTTTCCTCCATTCATGTAATTAATGATTATCATACTGCACAAGATCACATACTATTTTTTCTCCCCAGCACCCCTGTGTACACCAGTGGGCCAGTTCACCAGCTAGTGCATCAGAAAACATTCTCAGCTGCCTGATTTCAGTCCTTTTAATTCAGGGCTCAAATTGTATTCCTCCAAAATAAGACAGTTTAACTTAAGTTCTAGATATAAACCTTTACCCTGTCCTGGGGTCTTCTGAAGGAGCCCAACTACTCCAGGCAGGTCTCACTCCTCAGGCCTTCTGCTTCAGCTTTCCTCCAACAAACTGGTTTCCAACCTTCCTGGTCTGCTCCCTGCAGGACTGCACTCCCTGGCCATCTATCTGGCAGTTAAGGAGGGCCTCTCTACTCCTTTTGTATATCTAGCCTTTGCCCTGATCTCAGGCTGTTCTTTATATCCCAGCAGCCTGGCTCTAAGGGCATGGCTACACTTGCAGATGTAGAGTGCTTTGCGTTAAACCAGCCTTTGTAGAGCGCAGTAGGGAAAGCGCTGCAATCTGTCCACACTGACAGCTGCAAGTGCACTGGTGTGGCCACATTAGCAGCTCTCGCAACGGCCACAAGGAGCAGTGCATTGTGGTAGCTATCCCAGCATGCAAGTGGCTGCAACGTGCTTTTCAAATGGGGGGAGGCGGGGTGGAGTGTTACAGGGAGTGTGTTGTGTGTATGGGAGGGAGAGAGTGGGTTTTTGGGGGGCTGAGAGCATGTCAGCATGCTGTCTTGTAAGTTCAGACAGCAGCAGACCCGCCCTCCCCCCTGCCTCTCTCTCTCTCTCTCTCTCTCTCACACACAGCATTCCACAGTAATGGTTGCTTTGTCTCGGAGCAGATAAGCATGCCGGCTGTCAGAAACGGAGCTTACAAAGGGCATATCCGCATTCCTGCAGCGATTACAAAACAATGACAAGAGTGGCCACTTGATTTAAGGGGATTATCGGACGTTTCCGGAGGCTGATCAGAGCACAGTAATGCAACACCTCATTCACACTGACACCTGGGTGTTTCAGCCAATGCACACCAAGCGTTAATCTCCTCGCCAAGATGGAGTACCAGGAGCGCTCTAGCCCTGGAGTCAGAGCACTCTACATGCCTTGCCAGTGTGGACGGGTAGTGAGCTAGGGCACCCGGGGCTGCTTTAATGTGCTTTAACTCGCAAGTGTAGCCAAGCCCTAAGACAGAGTCTTCTACTGTGTGATCACAGGACTTAAGGTGGGCTGACCTGACACAGGATACATCTGAGCTCTGACACCTTTGCCACATCAGCTCACCCTATGACAATTGCCTCGTACAGATGCAGTACCCAGAATGGAGCATGCTCTGGGGATGAGTTGGGGTTGTGTAGTGAAGGAGGCTGTTGTCTGTAGGACTCCTGCCTTATTTGTTGAAAAAGTCAGAAGGTGTGCAGTAAATAAGCCCGGGGACTGCAAGAACTGAAAGGATGGTCTCATGGTAAAGTCAGTTAGATACTGCCCTGGAGAAATGGATTCTATCCCTGCCTCTGCCACAGAGTTTCCAGTGTGATGCTGGGCAAGCCATTTAACCAAACTTTTCCCAGGTGGTCACTAATTGTGTGTTCGTTTTCTGGATTTTCATCTTGACACTCTGGAGTCTGATTTACAGAAGTGCTGAGTGCTCATATCTGCAACTGAAGTCAATGGGAGCTGCGCACAGAACAAATAAAGTGCTATAAAACGTTACGTTCTTTCTTTGAAAACTCAGGCCCGTGGCATTTCAAATTGGGTACCCAAAATTAGTGGACACTTCTGACATTAATGTCTGTGTGCCTCAGTTCCCTGTGTGTAAAATGGGAATAAAACCACTGTAGCTCCCCAGGTGTCGTGAAGAGAAATCCATTAATGTTTGTGAAGCACTTAGATGCTACAGGGATGAATACCATAGAAAAGCACATGAGGAAATGAGTAATTCTCTCGTCAGAGCAGGGTTTGAGTAGTGTGTGGTAAATAAGACTGGGGCCACAATTTGAGCAATGAGGAAAAAACAAAAGATTGAATAGCTGCTTGTTCAGCGAGCATCATCTATCCTGTGCACTGAATAGGGCATGGGCCTCTAGAAAAATAATAATAGTGTGTGATCATGTAATTAAAGCCTGTATCAGAATGTATATGCCCAAGGAGGCTGAATTAAGGTTACATGGGCAACCTTAGTTCAGGCTTTTCCTAACTTTCCAGTGCTTGACTTTTCAACTTTAACATTCTTATATTGTAGTTTCTTTTTGTTTGTAATACAGTAACATATATAACCACATAATATTGGGTAATTTCTTGAGATTCCCTAACTCCTATTCACGGGTCTCAGCACCGCAACAAAAGAAGATTGGTATTTCAAAGGTATGCAAAGCCTTCCACAGGTCAAAGACCCCAGAGTCAGTGCAGCCCATAGCAGCAGTGAGACAGGGACATTTCCTGAACCACAGCAGTGTTGCCTAGTGGAGAGAGCATAGGATTAGGACTCAGGAGACCTGGGTTCTTTTCCTGGCTCTGCCACTGGCCTGCTGGGTGACCTCGGGCAAGTCACTTCACCTCCCTGTGCCTCAGTTGCTCTATCTGTAAAATGGGGAAACTGATGAAAGTTCCCTCATGAAAAGCATTGCATAAGATCTAGGTGGTGGTATTACTATTATCATCCTCCTGCTGCAAGACAGCTTGGGCAGGCAGCCATCTTCACTTACATTTCCTGGATTGGGGAGAAGAGACTGCAATATCTTCCCCTAAAAGATTTTGGCGGGGAGAAGGAGGGGAAGGTTGGCTACCCAGATTTCCTTAAAGATCTTTGAAGGAAGGGGCATGCTTTTCCAGTAACTCCTATCCTGCATAAAATGAAATGAATAAATAAAGGATATAGTGAAAAAGCAGATTTCCCCAAAGTAAAGGCTGGCACTGTATCACACCAGGCCTTGTATTCTCCGGGCAGCCTCGCCAGTGGTGGGTATTCCAAGGTCAATTCCGGAAGGCATCCAGCATTTTAGCCAGTGTATGATGCGTAACACCACCTCATTAATGATCTGGAGGATGGTGTGGACTGCACTCTCAGCAAATTTGCAGAGGACACTAAACTGGGAGGAGTGGTAGATACGCTGGAGGGTAGGGATAGGATACAGAGGGACCTAGACAAATTAGAGGATTGGGCCAAAAGAAACCTGATGAGGTTCAACAAGGACAAGTGCAGAGTCCTGCACTTAGGACGGAAGAATCCCATTCACTGTTACAGACTAGGGACCGAGTGGCTAGGAAGCAGTTCTGCAGAAAAGGACCTAGGGGTTACGGTGGACGAGAAGCTGGATATGAGTCAACAGTGTGCCCTTGTTGCCAAGAAGGCTAACGGCATTTTGGGCTGTATAAGTAGGGGCATTGCCAGCAGATCGAGGGACGTGATCGTTCCCCTCTATTCGACATTGGTGAGGCCTCACCTGGAGTACTGTGTCCAGTTTTGGGCCCCACACTACAAGAAGGATGTGGAAAAATTGGAAAGAGTCCAGCGGAGGGCAACAAAAATGATTAGGGGGCTGGAGCACATGAGTTATGAGGAGAGGCTGAGGGAACTGGGATTGTTTAGTCTGCAGAAGAGAAGAATGAGGGGGGATTTGATAGCTGCTTTCAACTACCTGAAAGGGGGTTCCAAAGAGGATGGATCTAGACTGTTCTCAGTGGTACCAGATGACAGAACAAGGAGTAATGGTCTCAAGTTGCAGTGGGGGAGGTTTAGATTGGATATTAGGAAAAACTTTTTCACTAGGAGGGTGGTGAAGCACTGGAATGGGTTACCTAGGGAGGTGGTGGAATCTCCTTCCTTAGAGGTTTTTAAGGTCAGGCTTGACAAAGCCCTGGCTGGGATGATTTAGTTGGGATTAGGTCCTGCTTTGAGCAGGGGGTTGGACTAGATGACCTCCTAAGGTCCCTTCCAACCCTGATATTCTATGATTCTATACCATGGACACTGCAGGTACATTGATGGTGGGGAAAAGGAATCAGCGAGAGTAGGAGTGTCAAAATGCTCGCTGTCTCCTTGGATGGAATCTATTAGTAAACTATTGGTTGCAGATTAGTTTTTTTTCCTAGCATGTGGTGACTTAGTTCACCACACTGTTTCAGTTCTTGTTGTATAATTAGGTATCTGAAACTGTCCCTGATCTGTTATTCTCCCCACTGCAAACAGAGGATAAACACACAGTCATCAGACACATGAATGCAGGGTTCAGATAGGACTTTAATTGTAAGACACTAAAAACAAGTTACTATTAAAGAGTCATTCCTCACCTCCTCTGTTGTTACTATCACTTTTTAGGAACATATTTCAAGTATAGCATAAGAAGAAAGGACTTTCAAGCAGATCAGTAGAAATTGCTCCCTCCCCCCTCTTACACTAGGATTGAATTTGGCCCTATATCTTTGTCTGAACGGCCCTGAGTATTAAAGAACTTGTTCCGTTCAGACAATGAATTGGAGTCAAACAAAATGCTTTTTTTTTAAAAAAGTGGTCAACTACTTTTTTGAAAACAGGTTTTTTTAAGCCAATATTTATTCTTCATTATTATCTCTGCAGAAACTTGAAAAATAGCATTTGTTTCCCCCAACATTTTATCATCATTATCTCCACTAGGGAAATACAGTAGATTTTTCTCTGTTTCTAGAACTGCTCTGTGTTTATTACAGTCTATGCTTAAACATTATTGGTGTAACTGGTCAGAAACAGTGGGAAGGAACTTGTTACAACTTGTTTTAATTTTTCATTGAAACAAACTTTCAACAACTTTTTATAAACATGTCTAATTGTCTGCAATGTCTATCTAAGGCAGGGGTCAGCAACCTTTCAGAAGTGGTGTGCCGAGTCTTCATTTATTCACTCTGATTTAAGGTTTCACGTGCCAGTAATACATTTTAACGTTTTTAGAAGGTCTCTTTCTATAGGTCTATAATATATAACTAAACTATTATTGTATGTAAAGTAAATAAGGTTTTTAAAATGTTTAAGAAGCTTCATTTAAAATTAAATTAAAATGCAGAGCCCCCCGGACCAGTGGCCAGGACCCAGGCAGTGTGAGTGCCACTGAAAATCAGCTCACGTGCCGCCTTTGGCACACGTGCCGCCTTTGGCACACGTGCCGCCTTTGGCACACGTGCCATAGGTTGCCTACCCCTGATCTAAGGTATTCATATGGCCCACCATTACCATAGTATCTGAGCATCTCACAATCTTTAATGCATTTATCTTCATAAACCCTGAGGTAGGGAAGCAAGATTAACTGCATTTTACAGATGGAAAACTGAAGCACTGCGAGCCCAAGGGCCAGATTTTTAAATATATTCAGGCACCTGATGGGATTTTCAAAAGTGCCTAGGTGCCAACTCCCATTGAAACTTCCAATCCCCTTTATTTTTGCTGAGCGAATTTTGTGCCAACAACCCTTCAGTCTGAAGTCCTCTTTACCCACAAACAGGGATAGCACATGTCCGTGTTAGCCGTGCATATTTCCTCATGCTGACGTGCCAATATGCCTCAGCCCTGCTCTTTTGGGATCAGTGCTAGGGAGGAGGGAATGCAAAAACGATCATACTGGGTCAGACCAATGGTCCATCTAGCACAGTATCCTGTCTTCGGACACTGGTCAGTGTCAGGTGCTTCAGAGGAAAGACGATCAGCCTTGATGCACATTCAGTCCCTGGCCTCTCTGCCAAGACTGCCAATTAGTGCAAACTGCAATATGAACGTTCATCCTATGGACACTAGACTGAGACCACTAAAGTACTTCACTTAGATCATAGAACAACCATGAAATGTAACAATGGTCATTAGTGACCAGGGCTGGATTCAAACCAGCAACCACATGTAAAAGGCTCTGTATTCCATTAGCAAACCCTGAGCCATCTCGCCCCATGACACTCCAATATTCTTGGACAGAACACAATTTATCTGTTTGTTTTCAATGAAAAAGTGTAATTAAAATCTCACTCAAGTCTACATACATTAAAATCTACTGCATTCCTTTTGTATACTAAAACTGTAATTTGTTTGTCAGGTACAGCCAGCTTATTGTGAATCCATGTTGCTTATGTAATATGCTGGATAAGTATGTCCCATCCCACTCTAACAAGTGGTCCACAGAGGATAAGATCCTACTACTACTCACTAACCAAATAACTCTTTTTGCATAAGTGGTAGGCTCAAACCTGTGTTTTGGAGCTGAAGATACAGGGTTCGGTCATGACCAATTATACTTATCACTCATCTGTTGCTTCCTTTTGTGTACCTATGATTCCCTTCCCCAACCTAATATTTTACCCAGTATGAAAGTTAAGCCAACCAACTGGTATGTTCCTATGTCTCTTTTTACTTTTATCACAAAACAACATAACGGTACGAAAGATTTAAGGCTGATACAATTTAAATGCTTATAAATAAAATCTTACAATATTTACAGACAACTCATCTTCATTTCCAAGTAGTATCTCTTTCCCATTTACATACTACAAATATCCAACATGACGCATCAGCTGAAATCTGGTGCCCAATGATGCAACAGACACAAATTTAGGAATTGGAACTTGTTTCAAAACCATCACCAAGGTGACCTACTTCATGTCGTACACATTTCCCCAGCACCACCCACACCTCTGAGACTTATCAGGAGCAACTAGCTCTGACCACAGTCAGTTGCAGATCATGGTTCTGCCTTCTTGTGTGTCAGGGATTACTTGTATCAACATATTTCAGCAGTTGAGTTTAAACTGACTGGAAAATGCACACCCCTGAGTGACATAGTTATACTGACCTAATCCCCGGTGAAAACAGTGTAATGTTAATGGGAGGGCTTCTCCTGTCAACATAGCTACGACCTCTCAGGGAGGTGGAGTATATCTACACTGACGGGAGAAGCTCACCCATTGGCGTAGGTAGCATCTTCACTAAGCGCAGCAGCTGCACCACTGCAATGCTTTAAGCCTAGACAAGCCCTAGGCTCCTGCATAGCTGACTTTGCTGCTATTCACTACCCACATTTGGACACCTGGGAGCGAGATCCAACATTCACTTGCACACTTCAGAAGTGAGAAAATACAATCCAGAGGTGTTTAACATAGGGCAGGACAAAGCACCACAGATTATATGTCAAGAAAAAATCCTGTGCTGCTCCATAGGGATTGGTAACAAGAAAACCCAGCAAGACTTTCCCATCTCCAAGTTCTAAGGTTCTGTAAAACTGCAGCTCACCATTTATTGTCATCAGACAGATAATGAGGCAGCAGGCTACCTGGGCCTTTCAGTGTTTTAAATTATTGCTACTTACATTCATTAGGGTCACCACATACACTTGAATTATGATGAACAAAAACCAGGGTGCTGGAGAAAATAGGGACTGAGAATAATCCTCAAATCAACCCTGCAAGATTAGAAGAGACTTAAGGAAGAGACAGGTTACCAGATTTGGAAAGAGACGATAAAGAGGCAGAAGTAGTACAGTCCAAGTCTGGTCATCTGTTGAGGAAACACATTATCTCAGGGACTAAGTGCCTGCCTAAAGACCATGGTAAAGATATGACTTTACCAAGAAGAACCCATCTTAACTGGAGCTAATATTCTAGACTTGTCACAATCTGGATTCAGGCCATGACATGGGACTGAAAATGCTTTAGTGGCACTGATGGATGATGTCCTGCTGTCAATGGATAGAGAATAGGCATTTATTCTCATCCTCCTGGACCACTCTTCAGCATTCGACATCTGCTGTATCACCTGAGAGAGGTAGCAGGGGTCCAGGGTATTGTGCTAAGATGGTCTGAGTCCTTCCTGGAGAGATGCATCCAATGAATAGTGATGGGAAATTGCACCTCTACCACTAGACCCCGTAGTTACAAACACTACATTGCACACACACGTCTCCCTCCTGGGGAGAACAATCCACATGTGATAGATATTAGTCACGTAGCTTAATGCACTACTGGAAAGAGCTCAGTTATTAAGGTGATAAGCATGGTATAAAAACCTATAGCCTCCTCAGAGCTCTATCTGCTAAGTGCTAGTAACCTCTGGCCTACGGACGTTTTGTGGGACTAGAAATTAATTATTTGTGTTTGTTATAAAATGTTAAATATGTCGTTGATGAGTGGAACTGGAGAAAGAGGGTCAGGATCTAGGAGGAACCTGTACCAAACTAAACTAAGGATGCAGGAATGCATGCTGGCTGATTCCACTCTCCAGGCTGCTAGTTCTCAAATTCTGTAGCCCCAGCAGAGCTATGATTTCTTTATGCCTTCAGCTTTCCTTGGAAATAATTCTGCCACGAAGTATGTGTGTAGTATTTTATATTCATAGAAGATCAGGGTTGGAAGGGACCTCAGGAGGTCATCTAGTCTAACCCCCTGCTCAAAGCAGGGCCAACCCCAACTAAATCATCCCAGCCAGGGCTTGGTCAAGCCAGGCCTTAAAAACCTCTAAGGATGGAGATTCCACCACCTCCCTAGGTAACCCATTCTAGTGCTTCACCACCCTCCTAGTGAAATTTTTCCTAATATCCAACCTAGACCTCCCACACTGCAACTTGAGAACATTGCTCCTTGTTCTATCATCTGCCACCATTGAGAACAGCCTCACTCCATCCTCTTTGGAACCCCGCTTCAGGTAGTTGAAGGCTGCTATCAAATCCCCCTGCACTCTTCTCTTCTACAGACTAAACAAGCCCAGTTCCCTCAGCCTCTCCTTTTGGTGCCCCCTAATCATTTTTGTTGCTCTCCGCTGGACTCTCTCCAATCTGTCCACATCCGTTCTGTAGCGGGGGCACCAAAACTGAACACAATACCCCAGATGTGGCCTCACCAGTGCCAAATAGAGAAGAATAATCACTTCCCCTCGATCTGCTGGCAATGCTCCTACTAATGCAGCCCAATATGCCGTTAGTCTTCTTGGCAACAAGGGCACACTGTAGACTCATATCCAGCTTCTCATCCACTGTAATCCCCAAATCCTTTTTTGCAGAACTGCCTCTTAGCCAGTCGGTCACCAGCCTGTAGCAGTGCATGGGATTCTTCCATCCTAAGGCCAGGACTCTGCACTTGCCCTTGTTGAACCTCATTAGATTTCTTTTAGTCCAATCCTCCAATTTGTCTAGGTCTCTCTGGACCCTATCCCTACCCTCCAGTGGAGAGGTCGGCAAACTACAGACCGGGGGCCATATCTGGCCCTCCAGACATTTTAATCTGACCCTTGAGCTCCCACCAGGAAATAGGGTCTGGGGCTTGCCCTGCTCTGGCGCACCAGCCAGGGAGCGGGGTCGGGGGGCTTGCTCCACTCCGCATGGCTCCCGGAAGCAGTGGCACATCCCCCCTCCAGCTCCTATGCGTAGGGGCAGCCAGGGAGCTCCGCACGCTGCCCTCACCCCAAGCGCTGCCCCTGCAGCTCCCATTGGCCAGGAACCACAGCCAATGGGAGCTGCAGGGGTGGCACCTGCGGACAGGGCAGCGCGCAGAGCCGCCTGGCTGCGCTTCCACGTAGGAGCCAGAGGGGGGACATGCCGCTGTTTCTGGGAGCTGCTTGAGGTAAGCACCACCCGGAGCCTGTCATCCTGACTCCCTCCCGTGCCCCAAACCCCTGCCCCAGCCCTGATCCCCCTCCTGCCCTCCGAACCCCTCAGTCCCAGCCTAGAGCACCCTCCTGCACCCCCAACCCCTCATCCCTAGCACTACCCCAGAGCCCACACCCCCAGCCGGAGCCCTCCCGCACCCCAACCCCCAATTTCGTGCTCATTCATGGCCTGCCATACAATTTCCATACCCAGATGTGGCCCTCGCGCCAAAAAGTTTGCCCACCCCTGCTCCAGCGTATCTACCTCTCCCTCCAGCTTCCGTTTATCTTATTGTTAGACATAGACCCAGACCAGAACACTGGATCTCGACAGCCCCTGAAATTTTGGATCTGTCCACTCAACATAATCAATAAAGATCTCTTTCCTACAAGTCTGCCCACCTGCTTCAATATTATTGCTCAAGAAAGAACAGTGACATTTGATGCATAAGGCAGACTACATCTCAGTATTTATAAACAAAAATTGTAACCATCCCCACCCCCTCCAAAAGACATTTTATGCCTATTCCAGGTGGTCCCCCTCCACACTCACCTCCCTTTCCCAAAAACTAGAAAGGCCTTAGGTCTGTGCCTGACTTATAATTTTTCAGCATGTAGCAGTAAGAATACACCAAAAAAAAAAAAAATCTATTTAACACTGTCATCACTGAATTAAACAAGACATGAGTATACAGTTAGAACACTGGGATGCTAGGGTTACAGATGCTGATGTTACAGGTAGCTTTCCCCCCTCCCCCAAAACCTAGAAAAATCAAATTGCTGAAACATGATAGAGTCTGCTTAATCCACAAACAGAAAAAGGACAAGACAATGAATTCTATAACCATACCTTTACATTTTTTTAACAAGAAACCCATACAACCCACTTTAATCAAGCAATTTAAATATCTAGAGATAATGTTATGTAAATGTATTTTTTCCTGTAAGTTTAATGTTTGTTGAAAATGCAGGACTGAAAGTCCTAGAAGAAAATTTCCTCTATTTTGTACGTTTGTTTTGTTATTTTAGGTTCATTAAAAGGAACAGAATCCATCTTATTTACTCAAAAGACCAATGCAAAATGAACATTCTCCAGGCATATAGTTAAATTTGATAATTCTTGGGGAAAACTACTGACAGTGCCATGTATGCACAGGTACAGTGTCACTTTGCAAAGTTTAATCTCTTGGGCGTTTTTTCCTCCAGAAGCAACAGTTAGCAGTTGTCAAGTTGTTTTCTACTCCAGTAAATACAAAACGAAAGTCTCTCAAACAGGTAAACCCTTATAAAAACAAAAACATCCAAAAGTCAAACACTTTGCCTGGAAACTGGTTAAAAATAAATACCCCAATCCTGCAAACAGTAACACATGGGAGTAGTCCCAATTGTAAAATTCACTGGAACTACTCATCCGAGTAAAGTTAAGCATGTGCTGAAATGCTGGCAGGTTTGGGGCCAAAAATTTGCTACCAAGGTCTGTGTGAACCACGACTACTTTTAGAGCTTAATTCAAGCTCTTTATTTTACATGAGTTTACTGTAAGTTATGGCACAATACTAATATCTGACAAGAAAACAGAAGTATGAAGACAAAAATGTGAGGGGGGGGAAGTGGTGGTGGTTCTTTTTTTAAGACTGAAGTAAAACAAAAACAAGCAAAATCACAGAAGTATCCAAAGCTCTTAGCACCTTCTGTTTTCAAATCACCACACAACCACCAAGATCCTGATCCTGCCATACTGCCTGTTAATACAGACTCATGCACCAGGATGCAGACCTATTGAAACCAACGAGAATCTGTACAAGGATTTGTGCAACCATTTGCAGGACCACTGTCTTAAAGATGGATTTTTTACTTTAAATTGGGTTTATGCCCACTCTCGCTCTATGAATTATGCTGAGGAAGTTCTATGGCCATTGGCCTGTGTTGTATAGGCAATCAGACTAGAGGACAACAGTGGTCCCTTCTGGCCTTGGAAACTATGAAGCTATGATGTACAAAGAAAGCCTTTTTAAATGCTTCATGCTGCTTTGGCCCTGAATGCAGCTCAGGGGACAGGTGGTGGGGGAAATGGCTTTTTTTCTCTCCTTTATATATCTCCTTTAATGTTTAAAGTCCTGCTCTGAGCTGAATATCATTATCTCCATTTTACAAAAGGGGGAACTGAAGCACAGATAGTTTAAAGCAACTTGCATAAGGCCATCTAGCAAGGCAGTGGCATATCCTGGGTTAGAGTTCCTACCTCCCAGCCATGTGTTCAGTCCAGGAGAACATGCTACTTTACTTACATTGCTTTGCTGACAGCAAATCTGACAGCCACTCTATCTGGTTATTCACACTCACCAATAATTGTATCTTTATCATATTCTACATCCTCACACAGAATTTAAGGCTTACAGCTTATTTAAACCTAATATTGATTTTCAATTATTTTCTCCACTACATAATGAGGTGGGGAGGGGGAACCCTGAAAGTTGTTTAAAGTTATTCAGCAATAGATATAACAATTTGCAACCTTTGGTTTAAGTCGATGCACTTTTGCCCCTTCATGACTGCTTCTGATTTTCTTTTGAAGTTTGTTACAAAGATAACTCTCCACAAAGCTCCAGAACTTTGATGACTAAGAAAATAACGCCAAACAATTCTGCTTGTGAAGGGATTTCTCCCATGGAAAGAACTCTTCATGCATGTAAATAGTACCTTGCATAAAACTTTCTAGTAATTATAGGTTTAAAAGTGCCCTGTTCCTAATTACCTGACTGCCATGAGCAACGTGAGCCACCCCCAGCATCTGGGAAAGGAATGAAGCAGTTGAAGGAGGGCAGAGCAGGAAGTGATTAGAAGAAGCTTTTATCTCACACAAGTACTTTGTGACACATGCGTTAAATAGCACGGTGTGGTCAGTTTCTGTCGTGTCACAAGGCCCCTGGAAAGATTACAAAAGTTCCAGGGTATGAATTTTCTCAGTCCCCCACCTCCATATGCTACCAACTTCCTGATCAAACAAAAGCTCGGCAACTATGATATTTTCTGAACTCTTCCTTCACACGCACTCCCCTTGCCCAAAGAAGAAACCCACTTCAGGGTGGGGAATCACTAAGAGAGGCGATATTTTCGAGTGAAACATGTTTCGGGGGAGAGGGGGGCGGATATCCTGGATCTTAATATTAAACTTCCCTCCTGGCAAAATCTCTGCGAAGAGCCTGGAATACATGAAGCAGGAGGAACAATGTGACATCCCCCACCCCCCTCCGGATTCTCGGGACACATTGTCGCAGGCAGGCACAGTGTAGCTGCCGCATGGACCTCGGACTCCCCAAACTGTGCCTGAGCCCGTTTGCCAGCTGCAACATGGCAACAACATGCCGCTGCCGCCGCCGCCGCCGCGGAACAGCCAGGGCAGCCCCCGCCTCGGTGCATGTAGCCCGGACGAGCCGGGATGGAGAATTAAGCCCCCACCCCGCCCCCACTGACTTACTTTGTGGGCGCGGCTCGCGTGTGAGTGCCCCGGGCGGGCGGCAGGCTCGCGGCTGCTCAGACACCGCCGCGAGGAGAAGGAGAAGCGAAGGCGAGCGGCGCTCTCCTGCTCCGAGGGGCACGTTAGCCGCCGGACAACATGTTGTATTAGTCATTCATACGGGGCGGGGGGGGAGGAGAAAAGCGGGTCGCTCTGCACCCTGGGAGCTGTAGTTCCCCTTGGCTGCCCCGGCTGCGCCGTACCGGGAAGTGGGGGTGAGCAGGGGATGATAAACTACAGCTCCCACGGTGCACCGCCAGCGCATGCGCCACGCTGCTGCTAGTGGTTTCCCCTCTGCCCTGGCTGGGAGCTGAGGCGTGGGGCTGGTGCCCGATCCCTTCTGCCCAGCGCGGCCGCCTGCAGCCAGAGAGGGGGGCTGTTGTGAGATGTGGCTGGGTCCCCTGCCCATAGCGAAACCGATGGGAGTCTGGGGCTCTGCAGAGCTTGCCTCTCTCCTTAGCCTGTTGTTGCAGATCATAGAATATCAGGGTTGGAAGGGACCTCAGGAGGTCATCTAGTCCAACCCCCTGCTCAAAGCAGGACCAATCCCCAACTAAATCAACCAACTACAGTAGATGCTGCTGATGCAGTCACCCAGTCCTGCCCCTGCTCCTGCTCCTGCTCCTACTTCCATTGGGGCAGTAGGCAGAGTTTAAAGTGTGTGTTTAAAGGTTTTAGCTCCTACTCAGGGGCCACCTCCTGTCTCCACATAAAACAAATCTATGGAGGTCTCAGTGTATAGTTTCTGACGTTTAAAGTCTTGTTGGTATCATTAAATCACCCGCTTAGACTGAAGGCCTGCGCATCATACTGTATTTCTTCAGACATAAGTAGGGGAAGTTTAGAGATAAGCCTGAAGCAAAGAGTTAGGTACTTTTGAAAAATTTACTCTAGGTGACTTAGGCACTTAGGAGCCTATGTATCACAAAGGCAATGGGATTTAGATTCCTAGGGGCCTAAGTCACTTAGGGCCCTGAGTCATTTCAATGCTTTTTGAAAATTTTACTCCTAGTCTTGCTAGACCCACACATCCAAATCCGGTCATCTCAGCCTTTCTTCCATCTGAGTCAGACTAATCATGTTCTTTCCATGTGTTCTTTCTTTACTGTCTACATGTAATAGGGTGAAGGGTGTATTTTGGTCAAGATCTTAAAACCCAAGGTCCATCCGCTCTCCATTCTCCATAGACTTTAATCACATGGCACTTACTATATGAGCAGCATTTTACTCTGGTGTCCTTAACCAAAATGTTCTTTCACATTAGTGTTGGTCTCTGGCTGGCCACAGGGCTATCACTCTTCACCCAGAGGTGCTTAATGACTTGTGTGTTTCGGTTTTCACCAAGAAGATTGGTGGCGATTGGATGTCTAAAACAGTGAATGCCCGTGAAAATGAGGTAGTATCAGAGTCTAAAATAGGGAAAGAACAAGTCAAAATTTACTTAGACAAGTTAGATGTCTTCAAATCACCAGGGCCTGATGAATGCATCCTAGAATACTCAAGGAGCTGACTGAGGAGATATCTGAGCCATGAGCAATTATCTTTGAAAAGTCATGGAAGACGGGAGACATTCCAGAAGACTGGAAAAGGGCAAATATAGTGCCCATCTATAAAAAGGGAAATAAGGACAACCTGGGGAATTACACACCAGTCAGCCTAACTTCTGTACCCAGAAAGATAATGGAGCAAATAATTAGGCAATCAATTTGCAAACACCTAGAAGATAAGAAGGTGATAAATAACAGTCAGCATGGATTTGTCAAGAACAAATCGTGTCAAACCAACCTGATAAGCTTTCTTTGACAGGGTAACAAGCCTTGTGGGTAGGGGGGCAGCGGTAGATGTGGTATATCTTGACTTTAGTAAGGCTTTTGATACTGTTTCACATGACCTATACTATAAGGTGGGTGCATAACTGGTTGGAAAATCGTTCCCAGAGAGTAGTTATCAGTGGTTCACAGTCATGCTGGAAGGGCATAACAAGTGGGGTCCCGCAAGGATCGGTTCTGGGTACGGTTCTGTTCAATATCTTCATCAATGATTTAGATAATGGCATAGAGAGTACACTTATAAAGTTTGCGGATGATACCAAGCTGGGAGGGGTTGCAAGTGCTTTGGAGGATAGGATTAAAATTCAAAATGATCTGGACAAACTGGAGAAATGGTCTGAAGTAAATATGATGAAATTCAATAAGGACAAAGGCAAAGTACTCCACTTAGGAAGGAACAATCACATGCACACATACAAAATGGGAAATGACTGCCTAGGAAGGAGTACTGCGGAAAGGGATCTGGGGGTCATAGTGGATCACAAGCTAAATGAGAGTCAACAGTGTAACGTTGTTGCAAAAAAAGCAAACAACATTCTGGGATGTATTAGCAGGAGTATTGTAAGCAAGACACGAGAAGTAATTCTTCCGCTCTACTTCGTGCTGATTAGGCCTCAAGAGGAGTATTGTGTCCAGTTCTGGGTGCCACATTTCAGGAAAGATGTGGACAAATTGGAGAAAGGCCAGAGAAGAGCAACAAAAATGATTAAAGGTCTAGAAAACATGAGGGAAGATTGAAAAAATTGGGTTTGTTTAGTCTGGAGAAGAGAAGACTGAAAGTACAAAGTTTCAAGTACATAAAAGGTTGTTACAAGGAGGAGGGAGAAAAATTGTTCTTCTTAACCTCTAAGAATAGGACAAGAAGCAATGGGCTTAAATTGCAGCAATGGCAGTTTAGGTTGGACATTAGGAAAAACTTCCTAACTGTCAGAGTGGTTAAGCACTGGAATAAATTGCCTAGGGAGGTGGTGGAATCTCCGTCATTGGGGATTTTTAAGAGCAGGTTGGACACCTGTCAGGGATGGTCTAGATAATACTTGCCTTGAGTGCAGGGGACTGGACTAGATGACCTCTCGAGGTCCCTTCCAGTTCTATGATTCTACAATTCTATGAAGAGCTGGCTGTATTTCAGTGATGTTGTATGTATAAAACTATACAGGAATAAAAGGCGCACTGTAAATGTAAGGTATCATTATTATGACATGTCCAGTTCAGAACTATGACCACTGTGAATATGCCTGCTATTTGTTTCATTTGTCTCCGTCCCCCTTCCTGACTCTGGTTGTCTCCTTCATTCTCTTTCCCCGTGGTCCGTCCTTGCCTTTGTGGTTGCATAGTTAAAGTTTTACTTGTAAAACCTGGAAAAATCAATACCTGTTTAATCACAGGCTGTATAATTCAATACTTCAGAAACAAAAACTGGGACTAGACATGTACAAATGTCTCAGAGAGAATACGTTCTGGGCCAGAAAAACTTCTTCCCTGTGGGGCCAGGTGTGAGAGCTCATTATAGGAACTGATTGTTTACTAATACCTTGTCCAGCCCCTTTTTCCTGTGCCTCCTTCCTGTCATTGGCATTTATATATTCAGAATGGACAATATTTCTTCTTTATATGGAGTTTTCACTAGGACAGGGTTTAACACAAACTTTACAGTGTTCCTCAACTGTTTTTCTTCTGTTTTTCCACTCAAATATTTTACTTGATTAACATATTATAGCTCAGAATTGGTTAGGAAATATGTAGTATGTGGAAATCAGGTACAAACATATTAGTGTTTCTTGATATGGCAAGGAACTACACTTTCCATTAAGAGTAATAATAGTTTGTACTTACCATGCAACCAAAGATTAGACACTGACATGGAAGAGAACATGAACAGTTATATTAGGTATGATCAACTCAATTTATAAGGGGTATAACTTTTCTGCTTCTGGACATAAGCCAACCACTGACCGATGGGTTAGGAAGAAACTTCCCCAATGAGTGGCTTATTTCACAGATGTCCACTATAGGTTTTCTTACACCTTCTTCAGAAATCATCTGGTACAGATCACCATCCAAGACAGACTAGATGGGACCTACTGATCTACTCTGGTCTGGCAATTCCTACATTCGTTTGAGATAGTGTGAGACCCTGCTGACCTATTGTTCCCCTGGTTTATGACACTGAACTCTGGTTATGTCAACAGGGGCATATGCTTCCACTTCTGATTATTGTTTTCACTCCTGCTTCAACAAGAGCAGAATGGTGGTTGAATGTGCCTTTGCAAGGACGAAGGTAAGATGGAGGGGCCTTCTGCAGAGTAACAATGTTCTTGACTGTACCCTCTGTATTGTTTCAGCCTGCTCTATGGTGCACAACATTTTTGAAAGCAAAGAGGAAGTGCTCCAAAGGGTGGAGACCGATCAGGCAGAGGAAGCCGCAGCATGGCTACAGTCAGGGTCCCAAGGGTTGCAGGACTCAGCAGCTGCTGACAAAAACAGGCTTGCTTGTATCATTAGAGATGCCCGCCGCAGGAACTTTTCAAGTGACATAGTTGACAGTGCTGACAGCTGTGCTTTTTTTCTATTTTTTTTTTGGTAGTTTTGAGGAAGAGAGGGTTGTAAATTGAATGCTGAATTAATTGAATTGAATTAATTAGCAGTTACTAGGTAGGTTATTGGTGTCTGCTAAGTAGCTTAGCATAATAGATCTATCTGGCTTTTTGAGTTGGCCTTAATACCATGTGTCTCTTTTTGAGAACTTCATTGTTGACCTGGAACAATTTTGGTGCCAGTAGCCAATGGGAAACAGGGAGGCAGCAATAGGGGGGCTGATATATGCTTTTTTTCAGCATGTCACATTTCAGATTACTTTAAAACTCCTTAACATGTTTAGGTGAAACATTGGGCACTGTCAGCAAAATGGAAAAAAAAATCAGAGTAAACTAATGTTACTTTCTTCCCAACTCTATAGACCACTCCCAGCTGTTGATTTTGTGGAAGAACTTTTCCAGATACAGGATCCATGCAGGACAGCTGCTCCAGTGCCTAGACTGTATAGAGTATTTCAGTAGGGGGCTCCAACATAGCACCAGCAGAAGAGCTTCAGTGACTAGCCATCAACCACCGTAGAGCACCGAAGAACATTTTTGAAGTGTCTTTAGTAAAATGTACACATTCCTCTAGGGGGCTCCAAAGCAGGACCTCATTGATCAGCTGCTGTGTCAGCACTGCACTGCACTGAGGAGACATTAAAAGGACCACACACACACAAATCGAGCCTGTGCCTTTTTATGTTCCTTGATGATGTATACAGAAAATCTGAATAGTGTTGGTGGCTTGTGTGTGTGTGTATGGGTGAGTGGTCTTTTAAAAAAAAAACCTGCAGGAAGGAGGGGGTTACCTGTGTTTTACATTAGTAATTCAGGTCTTGCCTGCCCTGAAAGACTTCATGGAGACTGGAGAACTAGTGAAGTGATGGCATCACAAAGTCAAGCAACTGAAAGTTGAGAGGGGATGTGGTTTTCATAGAGTCATAGAATGTAAAGCCAAAACGGGCCATCAGATCATCCAATCTGACCTCCTGTATACCACAGGGCACCAACCCCACCCAACACCTGCAACTACACCCAACAACTGAAATTAGAACAGGGTATTACAGCTCTCAGGAGACCAAACTATTATGTGCTACAGGCAGAGAACAGAAGGGACCAAAGTGCACTAGTGCCAGTGGCCCCTGCAATGGCAGGAAATTGAGTAAGTGAGATATACCCACATAATCCTGACAAACAACCAATGCTCCACACTGCAGACGCAGAGGAAGACAAAACCCCCCCAAGGACACTTCTAATCTGACCTGGGGAAAAAATCCCTTCCTGACCCCACATATGACCCTGAGTATGTAAACAAGTACCAGGCAGGCTATAGGCGCCGAGTTTCTAATCTGCCAGGGGTTGCTCCCATCAGCTCCGCCCTTCCCTGCTCCCACTCCACCCCTTCCCCCAATGCCCCACCCTTGCCCTGCTTCTTCCCACCCCTGCTCTGCCCCCGCCCCACCTCTTCCCGCCCCACCTCTTCCCACCCAGTTCCACCCCCTCCCCCGAGTGCGCTGCACCCTCACTCATCCCCCCTCAGCGCCTCCTGATGCCACGAAACAGCTGATCCGGGGCAGGAGGCTCTGATCAGCGGGGCCCACTGGTGGGCAAGAGGCACTGGGGAGAGATAGAGGCATTGATAGGGGGGCTGCCAGTGGGTGCTGAGCACCCACCATTTTTTTCCCCATGGGTGCTCCAGCCCCAGAGCACCCATGGATTTGGCGCCTATGAGCCAGGCAAGCACCCAAGAGAGAGAACGCTCAGAGCCACCTCAGAGCAGCAGCCCACCTCATCCAGTTTTAATGGCATTGTTTAAAACTCATTGGGGGAAATCCTGGCTCTATTGAAATTAATGACAAAACTCCCATTGACCTGAGTGAGCCAGGATGCCACCCACTGTTGTTCTGTTTGTTCTTGTCAACACCTATTTAATTTCATAATTAAACAACATTGTGGGTAGAGATTCACCATGCCTTCATCCTTCAGTTAAGATGTAAGAGCTCCCAATACATCTTATAATTATAAGATTAAAAATCAAGCAGAAAACCCCCCTTAAAAGCCTTTTAGGCCTTATTTATCAAAAAGAAGTTTTAATTTTTAAAAAATCCTATGCATTTCACCTCTAAAATCTTACCTCTGTAGCTTCTGAGGTCAGTCAGAGTTTTGTCACTGACTTCATTGGGTGCAAGCACAGACCTTAAATGAGCACACACCCAGAACTTAGCCTTAAATACTGGCCTGCCAGTGGTTACTGGTGCACTTAGGGAGAGGGGAGGATTTAATAGAAAAGTAAAGTAATGCTTTTAATGCACCTTTAAATCTAAGACTTTGAGCTCCCCTCTCCCCCTGCATTTCTTGTGCAGTGCATTCAAATTTTCCATTGACTTCAAATAGGAGTTTTATGCCCTCAAAGGCATTTATCCTTAACTAAGCTATTTTTTTTACAAGAATTACACCAAAACCTCCCATTATTTTCTTGCCATGTGTCAGAAAAACTTGGGCTACAAATGGCATTTTGGCATTAGCTCAGGTTCTCCTTTTTTTCTGGTTTAATTCAGACTCATTATTTGAAGGGAGCACCCTGTGATTTAATTGTTTCTATGCAGCAACAGGACTCTAGATAAAAGCAATATTTTCATCTTATCTTCCGCAGCTTTGACATTCTGTTCCATCGTGGAACTTCTTTGTGTCTCTGGTGAACAGAAAGATTAAATTTTGCATGTCACACTGGCATTCTTTAATTTCGAACCTACAAAACTGTAGCAGAGTCTACTCACGGCAGATGTGCCTCCCTGGATCCAGCATGGGGTAGCAGCTCTTCTCCTCCTTTGGTGGCCCCTGCCAACAGCTGCCATGCCCTGTAGTGGTCTGCCTCTTTCTGTGACTTGGCCATCCAGCCAGCTTACTTTTAGTCATGCCTACTCTGGAAAAAACAAGCCACGCAAATCAGTGGTTTGGCACCATCACACTGGAGGTTCGCCCCAATGTCAGGCTTTTAGGGCCTGCCAGCCCTTGGCTCCGGGATCTTCACACCCCGCCCTCTACTCTGGGTTCCAGCCCAGGGACCCTGTATGAAGCCGAGGAAGTCTGTTTGTTCAGACCCTCTGCTACATTCCTGAGCTACTTCCTACCATGACTAGTTAGGCCTTTCTCACAGTCTCTTCCCCCACTGACTCTTCTGCAGGTCCCAAAACAATAGGGGGGCCAAACTAGCTATAAAAACAAATGAAACAGGCCTACCTGTCCCAATGTGGCTCTGATCCTTAAAGGTATCTACGTAGGTTCTATCCCCAGCTGGTTCTTCCTTCCAGGCAGCTTCAAGGACAGCCTCTAGCCCCAGGCAAGCCTTCCTTCCCTGGGCTAGCTAAGGAGGTCTGTTCCAGCTCTCAGTGAGGGCTTGTCTACACTTAAAATGCTGCAGCTGCACGGCTGTAGCACTTCAGTGAAGACACTACCTATGCCTATGGGAGGGGTTCTCCTGTAGACGTAGGGTACTCCACCTCCCCAAAAGGCAGTAGCTAGGTTGATGGGAGAATACTGTATACAACTGGGGTTAGGTCGGTTTAACTGCATTGCTCAGGGGTCTGGATTTTTCATACCTTTGAGCGACATATCTATACTGACCTAATTTCCTAGTGTAGAACAGGCCTTAGTGACCACTGAACTGAGCTTTTCCACTTTTATCTCCTCCGTCCAAGCTTGATACCTTCCACAGGTGTAACTGGGTAGGGCTGCTTGGGCCCACATTAACCCCTTCATGGTCAGTGTGGATCTGTATACCCCAGCACACACCCTCCTCCTCAAGACAGTACCCAGGGTACTGGTATAAGAGGACAGATTCCCCTTCTCTCCCTGAAAAAAACCCTGCATTTTGGTGTGCTTTCCTGCCCAGTCTTGGACACAGAAAGAGAAGGGCTTGAGGGACAGGTACCACTGCATTAACTGAGGGTTTGTGTCCATCATGGGATTTAGCCACCTGAGGGGGAAGTGATCTATGACCAGGAGGAACTGTTTCCCAAGGAGGTAATAGTGGAGCACAGCTATGGCAATCATAGGTGCCGACTTTCTAATGTGCCAGGGGGTACTCCCCCTGGCTCCACCCCAGGCCTTGTCCCCCCTGCACCCATTCCCCCAAGGCTCCACCCCCATCCTGCCTCTTCCTACCCCTGCCCTGCCTCTTCCTACCCCCGCCTCACCTCTTCCCGCCCTGTTCCGCCCCCTCCCTCGAGCGTGTCCTACCCTCGCTCCTCTGCCCCTCCCTCCCAGCACCTTCTGCACACTGCAGAACAGCTGATCCGCAGCGGGTAGGAAGTGCTGGGAGGGAGGAGGAGGTGCTGATGGGGGGGCTGCTGGTGGGTGCTCAGCACCCACCATTTTTTTTCTGTGGATGCTCCATGGCTGGAGCCCCCCCGGAGTCAGCACCTATGATGGCCATTTCACCACCAATCAATCTTTCTCAATGACGGAGCAGGTGTTTCCCCAGGAAAATAGTTTCCAGTAATATACAGCACTGATGCTCCTCTCCATCTAGTTCTTGGGACAATATGGCTCCCAATCCTACTTCTGAAGTGTCTGGTGCCCTACTTAGGCAATCCTTCAATGGCTGGAATGCCTTCTCACATTTCTTCAGATCAGTGGCCCTTTCTAGGGTCCGCGAGAGGGGCCGCTACTGTGGAGAATCTATGTACAAATCTGCAGTAATACCCCATGATCCTGAGAAATCTCAGAACCTGTCTCTTCATTGTTGGACCAGAGTAGGTTTTAAGGCTTAGACTTTGTCAGTCAGGGGCCAGACTTGGCTTTTCCACAGTGCATATCCAAGTAAGTCATCTTCTGCCTTCCAATTTTACATTTTGCTGGGTTTGCCATCAACCCAGCCTCCTTTAGAGACTGGAGGACTGTAACTTCTTGTTTTAGATGGGTTTCCCAGTCCTGTCTACAGATAACCAAGTCATCCAGAGAGACGTTGTTGTACAAACCATAAAGATGGAGCCACTGGAAGGTGGCAGGAGCTCCATGGACGCCAAAGGGCATAATTCAAAACTGGTATAACCCAAAGGCTAGAGAGAAGGCAATCTTCCCACAAGACTCTGGCATGAGTAGGATCTGCCAGTACCTCTTTGAGACAGGGTATACAAAAACCTGCACCAGAAAGGAAGGGGTTAAAGAGTTATTTTGGGCCCAAGCAGCCTCACCCTGCCACACCTGTAAAGCATGCATGGGCTGGAAGAGGAGCTTAAAAAGGGAGCAGAACAGCTCACTGGCAGGCAGCCAGTGGAGGTGAACAGACCTACATTCCTAGCTCCTCAGAGGAAGCACTATGGGAGGTTCGGTTGCCTGGGGCCACTGGCTATTGAGATTCTGCCTGATCTGTTGAGGGAAGAAAACTCTGGACACTTGCAAGGTCTGGATTTATCCTTTGATTAATTTTGTTTAAATGTTTTCACTTTGCCCTTTTGTATAAAGAGACTGGTAGAAAGCAATCCAGGGGAAAAGCAGTACAGCACTTTTGGGGTGCAGAACCTTGCTGCCTACCACAGTGACCTGGATTAGAACCTGTGGGAGAGGGTGGGCCCAGGTTCCCCTGTTCCCCTGCCAACCTGCAGATTGGGCTGAAGATGGAAAGCATACCCCGATATAAAGAATCTGCACCCTATAACCCTCTAAACCAGGGGTAGGCAACCTATGGCACGCGTGCCGAAGGCGGCACGCGAGCTGATTTTCAGTGGCACTCACACTGCCCGGATCCTGGCGTCCGGGGGGCTCTGCATTTTAATTTAATTTTAAATGAAGCTTCTTAAACATTTTAAAAACCTTATTTACTTTACATACAACAATAGTTTAGTTATATATTATAGACTTATAGAAAGAGACCTTCTAAAAATGTTTAAATGTATTACTGGCACGCGACACCTTAAATCAGAGTGAATAAATGAAGACTCGGCACACCACTTCGGAAAGGTTGCCGACCCCTGCTCTAAACCCTATAACAAGGAGGGTCAGAACTCTAGGACCTTGATCCTATTGAGGCCGGGGGCCCCTTGCCTGACAGCAAGGCTATCCTTTGTTGGACTATTTGTACTCACCCAAAGGGATGAACGTAATTTGTGACATGGCCAGAGGGCTGAGTCATGAAAAAGGATAGATCATAGCAGGGCAGGAGCAGCATGGAGTGGGGGTGCCAGGAATGAAGAGAACCTCTTACACCCATGCCCAACTGCAACGGGGTGCCTGGAGTTAGTGAACCCCCTTCACAGAGGATTAATGTGGTGATATACTTCTCTGCATCCAGGCAGTCTAGGAGTTCACTGACCCAAGGCATGTGATTCACATCAGACTTGGAAATGTCACTAACCTTCTGGAAGGAATGCAGAATCCATCTGGTTTGGAGACTGGTTCTACTGGGCTTCAGCAGTCACTGAACGCCCTCAGTAACGCCCA
This sequence comes from Platysternon megacephalum, assembly GCA_003942145.1. Classification (NCBI taxonomy): domain Eukaryota; kingdom Metazoa; phylum Chordata; order Testudines; family Platysternidae; genus Platysternon; species Platysternon megacephalum. The sequence continues at coordinate 8,098,642 of QXTE01000031.1, forward strand.
ATTCCAACACAGCCTGGAGCTCTTGCTTCACTATCTCACTCATCTTCCAGGAAAGTGGCTAGGGACTTTCCCAGACTTGGTGCCCTGGCTCCATCTGGACACAGTGCTGGTTAGGTGGGTCTGGCCTGGCAGGGACAAAAATACTGTCAGGAAGGCAGTGACTACCTGCTTCATTTTCTCAGGGCAACTGTATGGACTTTGGTCCCCATGTGGTGGGTGCTTGTGGATTGAATTCTGGCTCTGTTGGACATGGTGCTATAAATAAGCCTTCCTGGGCCTTCCAGAGCTTCAAGAGATTTACATAGTAAATTTGCATCATCTTCCACTTACGCAGAAGTCTTATTTTATAGTTGGCCAGCCCCACATAATGTATTATTTCAGTGGTTCTCAACCAGGGGTCCAGGGCCCCCTGGGGAGCCGCGAGCAGGTTTCAGGAGGTCTGCCAAGCAGGACCAGTGTTAGACTTGCTGGTGCTCAGGGTAGATAGCCGAAGTCCCACTGCATGGGGTTGAAGCCTGGAGCCCTGAGCCCTGTCACCTGGGGCTGAAGCAGAAGCCTGAGCAACTTAGGTTCACAGTGCCCCCTGTGGCATGGGGCCCTGGGCAATTGCCCTGCTTGCTACCCCTTAATGCCGGCCCTGGCTTTTATATGCAGAAAACAAGTTATTGTGGCACAGGTGGGCCATGGAGTTTCTATAGCATGCTTAGGGGGCCTCAAAAAGAAAAAGGTTGAGAACCCCTGTATTATTCCATATGGTCCTTGCCACTTAGCTAATAGCTTCAACCTGTGCTAGGGAGAAGCAGGAGCACTCAGTCCCCAGGTTTAAATATGCCCCCTTGCTGTAGACCTGTTTGCGAGCCGGCTGTGCATTGAGGAGATTCTCCTGGGCAAAGTTCCTTGATTTTTTCCCTCAGAGCTTCACCACCTGCTGTATTACATTCTCTGTCACAGGGATCTGTTCCTCTCACATCTCCCATACCAAATCCAGGTGCCCTGTGGTTTCCTCCAGTACAAGAATTCAAATGGGGGGAACCTGGTGGATGACTGCAGTACTTCCACACTGCAAACAAGAGGGGTGGAGGTCCTCAGAGAGACAAATTTCTTGAGCATCTTTTTCAAAGTGTGGTTAAATCATCCTGCTAGACCATCAGTTTGCAAATGATATACAGAGGTTCAAATGCTCTTTAGTTTGAGGGGATCACATACCCCTTTCATTAAGTGGGATTGTGACAGGGTTCACTCACAACTAAGGTGCCTCCTCCTGGCTGCTCTGGGATTAGCTCTTTCCAGGTCTGACATGCCTTTCTGTTGCTTATTGCTCACCCTGCCTATTCTCTCCCACTCTCTGTGACTCCAAGTGCTCTTCCTTCATGTCTTGGCCCTGCGGCCATGTCACTGTGTGTTTTCCCTCTTCCAGGGTGTAATGCTGGTAGACCAGGTGCCAGCTCTTGCCAGGCCATAGCTGAGCACTGACAAATTCATAGCTGGAACCAGACCAGCTCACCTGCGTGTTAGTTTTGTTCAAAATAGATGTTAGACTTGTAAGGATGTGTTTAGTGTTTAGACTCTATAAAATGCGTGTAAGTTGCTGCATGTATTAATACTACTTGTAATGTCTGTATCCCATGATATAAGATAAAATGCACATTTTGCTTTATAACTGTAAAAATGCCTGATCTGAACTTATGAACCCAGGCAGGAGGGGAGAACTAGATGGGCCACTATGAAACATCAAGTTACAAAGAATGGTCTAATGGCCCTCTGACACCCATGAAGATGCTACATGCAAGAAAGCTTGTCCCATCAGCTTAAATTCTGGAAGAAGGAAATAAAGATAGCTGACGTGAAAATTCCTCATCTCTTTGCTATTTGGACTCTTAAAGTATTGGAACTAGGAAACAAAAGCAGAGACCCCCAGAGTCAACCTAGTTTAGCCCTAAACACATTCAGTGCCAGCAGATTATTACAACTCTGTCACAATTTGGAACTATAGACCAGGGGTCGGCAACCTTTCAGAAGTGGTGTGCCGAGTCTTCATTTATTCACTCTAATTTAAGGTTTCGCGTGCCAGTAATACATTTTAATGTTTTTAGAAGGTCTCTTTCTATAAGTCTATAATATATAACTAAACTATTGTTGTATATAAAGTAAACAAGGCTGGCACGCATGCCATAGGTTGCCTACCCCTACTATAGACTGTATCTCATGTGTGTGTATATGCTGCCTGCTTTAACCTGTAAATAACTCTCATTTCTTTTTCCTAGTTAATAAATCCTTAGTTAGTTTACTATAGAATTGGCTACCAGCGTTGTCTTTGGTGTGAGATCTGAGGTACAATTTGACCTGGAATAAGTGACAGGTTTCTTGGGACTGGGAGCAAACTGACTATTTTGTGATCTTTGGTGTAAGTGACCATTTATCAGTAAGTTCAGCTTGCCTGGGTGGCAAGATAGACTGGAGTGCTCAAGGGGACTGTCTGTGACTCCATTGTAAGATTGTTATAATGATTTAGGAGTTCACATTTGTTACTGGGTTGGTGAAATCTAATTATAGGACTGTGACTGGAGTTCCAGGGGGGCCTCACTGAGATTGCTCAATTAGGGCAAACTGCAAAGAATGGGGCAGACAATCCCTAAATCTGGTGGTTATTCTAATACTTAGATTTACCAAGCCAGCAACAAAACAGCTTCTACAATATCTTGCTGGTTACCCAGAAGCCAGAAATACAGTTCCCTTAAAGCAATCCAGCCTTGAGCTTCCACCCAGACAGCCAAGTTAAATATAACGAGGATTACTGAAAATCTTGTTCATCATATAAAAAGTTCTACCAATCCCAAAGAATCGGGCACATTACCCAACAGGTTAATTAATATCTCAGACCTTATCCAAATACATGCTTATAGCCAACTCTTATTAACTAAACTAAGATTTATTAAAAAAAAAGAGAGAGAAAGAGTATTGGTTAACAGATCATTATTCATAAAGATATGAATAGAGTTCTTAAGTCAGTTTCATAGTAGAAATGGTGAGCTTTAGACTTGCAAAAAGTCCTTTCCAGAATCAGGTTATATAGTCCAATGTCCAAATATCTAATATCAGGGTGATCCAGAATGGAACTGGAGACCTGAGTCTTGCAACTCAAACTTCCCCTAATGAAGATTAAGCAGATCTGAAATAAGAGGATCAGGGCCCAAGAGTCCTTTTTATAGTTTTCTGACAGGCTATGATAGCTAGTAGTATAGGGGGCCTACCATCAATCAAACGTAGGCCCTGCCCCTGTCCCCTCAGGCCCCACCCCTGGGGATATTACTTCCGGGATCAAGGCGGACACATGACCAGAAGCAAAAGGTGTCATGTGATCCCTCTAGGAATTCCTCCCATCGCCCTCTACCAATCAGGATGGGTTTCGGCCACAGAGGACCTCCCCGAGAGTGGATTTGACCAATCTGGGGAGAGTTCAGGGGTGGGGTTGACCCACCCAGAAGAGGGTCATGTGACCCCCCCTAAGATCTCCCTCTACCAGTCAGAGCACAGCACCACCACGGGAAGCCCCAGTGCCGCGCAGAAGACGCCATTTTGTTCCAAGAACGCATGTTTTAGAAATCGTGAAAAGGCTGAAAGGAACCATGGACTCCTTCACAATCCACATGAGAACTTCGGACTTCTTTTTAGCTCTGAGGGCCTTCGACCGCCCGCGGAGGAAGTCCTACATCAGTGACAGTTCCGAGGAGGAGGAGGGAGCGGCCATGGGGAGCCCTTTGGCCCAGCCTGGCCCCGAAATCCAAGCGCTCACGAGGAAGAGTGACGAGCATGACAGCCTCCCATCGTCCACCCCCCTAGAGGAGGAAGGCCACCGTGGCTCGCGGGAATCACTGGTGGACGAGGTGAACAGAAAAGAGATCGTTCAGGTAAATGAACAATTAAGAAGTGACAGTCGAGGATGGGATGTAATGGGGTAGGAACCGAACTGGGGGTTGCATAAATCTAAAAAACAAGTGGTGGGGGCTTGCAGCTGTTTCTTTTATGAAAATCTCTTGACAGCTTGACGATGCCTTTCTAGAGGCCCTGGAGTCCCCGGACAGCATTGCATCAGACAGCGAAGATTAACCGGGCCTGCCTTGTTTTTGCTCAATGCTGGTACAAATCATTTATGAGGATGCCGAGGATTATGGCTATGTGGAGTTTAGGAGAAGGGTTGGCATGGAACTAACTGAGCCAGTGCCATGTCGTGAGCGTAAAAAAGTCATGCGGTCTATTGTACGTGTTGCTGTTTATGCTGTCCTTAATCACTGCCTTAGGGAAAAGCTTTTAGAAGATTGTGAGGGCTGTGTCATAGATGCGCCAGGCCAACAGCGCCATGACTGTGTGACTTGGAGTTCAGAGGATATAAACTGCAAGCTCTGGGACCTGTGTGCTGAACTGTGTTTGGAAAGCTTATTAAACGCTGTTATTGCCATAGGTTATGCTATGCAATGTCTGTGCTTAACTCAAGAACATTTAGCACAAGGGGTGACCTTGGTAAATGCTGTGCAATTTGGTCGAGACCCTGACAGTGTTTTAAAGAAGATGACCAAACCAGAGGATGCCTGCTTAGAGCATTATATTGACTGTCTGGTCTGCACAAAAAGTTACAGAACCCTGCTTAGGAAAAAGACTATTTGTAAGAAATCTAAAAGGATTAAGTTAGAGAATGGTGAGGGAACAAAGATGTGATATAAAACTTGGTAGCTTGTAAATAAAAATATCTATTGAAAAGGGCTTTGTGACTATCTCTGTTTCTGTTAGAAGGTCTGTGTGTCCCTTAAATAAGATAAAAGTTTTGATGGAGCCTCTTGGTTTGTTTTCAAGGGGCTGTATGTCTTTTAAATAAATAAATAAAATAGTATGTGAGAACCCAGCTATTGTGTCTTTGTGTAAAGAGACCTATTTTCAGCAAAAAGCTGAAATGTGTGTAGTAGAATCCTGAGGAAAAATAAAAAAATTGTTTCAAATAAAGCAAGAAAAAAAAAAAAGCTCCTATATTGTGTATAAAACAGGGGTGTTTGAGACATGTGTTTGAGTACAATAGAGCTGACTCACCTTGTTGAACTGATGGTTTAACCACACCCGGCTGACCCTATTGCCTTCAATGAATCTGTAGGTCCAGGTGTGATTATCCACCCTTGTTTCCATAAGAGTTAAACGTATTAGTGATAGGTAATGAAGTTTGATGGAGGAACACCCATAGTAAGGGAGGTGGGTGGGTGGGGATGGTGAGCTCTGATTAATATTAAGTGAAATAAAACCTCAGGAGTTTGTAGAATGCTACTGGACAGTTTAAATATAACCCCAGGAGTTTGTAGAACGCTATTGGACAATTTAAACATAACCTCAGGAGTTCGAAGACGCTATTGGACAGTTTAAATAAAACCTCAGGCGTTCATTGACTGCTATGGGTCAGCCTTTCTAGCAACTTAAAGTCATTAAAAGTTTAAAATAATATATTTACATAAATAAACAAGGGTCTAACCCAAAACTGAAATGTTTCAAGGGTTCACAAACCTCCACCATACTTTTATAAAATAACCATTTGCTGTAAGAACAACCAAACATTTAAAAGCTATGAAAAAAACCCCTAAGAATCAAACATTTAAAGCTATGGGTATTTGTAGAGAGTTTACTATGGTTGTGCTACATTCATTTTATTTCAAAACAAACCAAAACTTTAATCATGAAAGAAACATGTTTTTTTTTTTTAAAACCACAACCCTAAGACATTCATTTATATCTGCAAAGTCTCCCCAGTCAGGAAAGGGTACAGTAACATTAAGGATTGTTGTGTATGGTGATTTACTGTTTAATACTGTAAGAAGGCCCTACAGTACTCTGTTTTTTCATTGAAACAGGAAAATGTATTTAAATGTAAAAAAAAAATAAAAAATCCCAGTTGTGCAGATCACAAAAGAGGGACGTTTGGGGAGGAGTGCCTAAAATCCTTAAGTATCTATTAATGAAGAGTTGTAGTGATCAAATCAACCTGGGAGGAGTTATTAGAGGGGTCACATGACACCTTTTGCTTCTCGTCATGTGTCCGCCTTGACCCCGGAAGTAATACCCCCAGGGGCGGGACCTAAAGGGTCGGGGCCTGAGGGGACAGGGCCTATGTTTGATTGATGGTAGGCCCCGTATACTACTATAGCCTCTTGACAGCAAGTATTCCTTGGGTGAAGAATAGTGGTTTTGAAGTAGAATTACCCATTTCCTATGTACACACCAGTAACTAGTTGCATTCATCGGCATAAGGTAATTATCAATTAAGCAGTTCATAAACAGCTTACTACAACCTTCAAAGAAAAATATAGACAATGACATTATTACAACCAAGTTTCATCTAAATGCTAATATTCCCTCCTGAATCAATAGATATAGTAAGAGGAAACATCTGTTTACATGGTTAACATCTAATAAGATATAAGTAAATACATACAATTAATATTACCTCTAATTCTCTAACAATACAGGTTTGCATTCCAAAGCTCTAGTTTATTTAACATGGCTGTTAGCTATTTATGAGGAATAGCCCTAATTATTATTTATATACTTCTCTATGTCTTTAAATGTTGAATTTGGGTCATTTAGCCTGCAAGTTGCTTAACACTTTCTGCCCTGTGTCACAAAGACATAGTACCAGTTTTGGGTGTCTGCCCAGCTTTTTGACAGCCTGCCCTGAGTCTGGCACTCTCAGGCATGAGCCACTCCAGACAGCACGACACAGGGGGCTTTCCATACAAACTGTCTCAGGCAGTCTTTCCATTGACTGACCCACTGTAACACTCCCCCAGTGGCTGGTAGGGTTACCCAGCCCCACCCTCTACTCCAGGTTCCAGCTCACGGACCCTCTGGCATCCAAGGTCTGAATCATCTTAAACCTTGCTACCACTTACCTGAGCCTTTTCCTACACCCTCTCACCCTAGGTTTCCTTCCTTCCCTCTCCAATGAATCATAGAACCACAGAATATCAGGGTTGGAAGGGACCTCAGGAGGTCATCTAGTCCAACCCCCTGCTCAAAGCAGGACCAATCCCCAACTAAATCACCCCAGCCAGGGCTTTGTCAAGCCTGACCTTAAAAACCTCTAAGGAAGGAGATTCCACCACCTCTCTAGGTAACCCATTCCAGTGCTTAACCACCCTCCTAGTGAAAAAAGTTTTTCCTAATATCCAACCTAAACCTCCCTCACTGCAACTTGAGACCATTACTCCTTGTTCTGTCACCTGGTACCACTGAGAACAGTCTAGATCCATCCTCTTGGGAACCCCCTTTCAGGTACACCTCTACCCCGATATAACGCTGTCCTCGGGAGCCAAAAAATCTTACCGCGTTATAGGCGAAACCGTGTTGTATCGAACTTGCTTTGATCCTCTGGAGTGCGCAGTCCCACCCCCCCAGAGCACTGCTTTACCGCATTATATTCGAATTTGTGTTATATTGGGTCGCGTTATATCGGGGTAGAGGTGTAGTTGAAAGCAGCTATCAAATCCCCCCTCATTCTTCTCTTCTGCAGACTAAACAATCCCAGTTCCCTCAGCCTCTCCTCATAACTCATGTGCTCCAGCCCCCTAATCATTTTTGTTGCCCTCCGCTGGACTCTTTCCAATTTTTCCACATCCTTCTTGTAGTGTGGGGCCCAAAACTGGACACAGTACTCCAGGTGAGGCCTCACCAATGTCGAATAGAGGGGAACGATCACGTCCCTCGATCTGCTGGCAATGCCCCTACTTATACAGCCCAAAATGCCGTTAGCCTTCTTGGCAACAAGGGCACACTGTTGACTCATATCCAGCTTCTCGTCCACCGTAACCCCTAGGTCCTTTTCTGCAGAACTGCTGCCTAGCCATTTGGTCCCTAGTCTGTAGCAGTGCATGGGATTCTTCCATCCTAAGTGCAGGTCTCTGCACTTGTTCTTGTTGAACCTCATCAGATTTCTTTTGGCCCAATCCTCTAATTTGTCTAGGTCCCTCTATATCCTATCCCTGCCCTCCAGCGTATCTACCACTCCTCCCAATTTTAGTGTCATCTGCAAACTTGCTGAGGGTGCAGTCCACGCCATCCTCCAGATCATTAATGAAGATATTGAACAAAACCGGCCCCAGGACCGACCCTTGGGGCACTCCGCTTGATACCGGCTGCCAACTAGACATCGAGCCATTGATCACTACCCGTTGAGCCCGACAATCTAGCTAGCTTTCTATCCACCTTATAGTCCATTCATCCATTCCATACTTCTTTAACTTGCTGGCAAGAATACTGTGGGAGACCATATCAAAAGCTTTGCTAAAGTCAAGATAGATCACATCCACTGCTTTCCCCATATCCACGGAGCCAGTTATCTCATCATAGAAGGCAATCAGGTTGGTCAGGCATGACCTGCCCTTGGCGAATCCATGTTGACTGTTCCTGATCTCCTTCCTCTCCTCCAAGTGCTTTAGGCATCCTCTGAGCTCTCCTATCATCATTTGCATGCACATGCTAGGATAGGATTTAACATCCCCATGGATGCATTGTAAGTAGATGGTTTTCTCGGGAGTAACCAGGATTGGTACGAACTGGTCCCTAACCAAAATTTGAATACATCCAGAGTTGACCAGGCCCATCACCTCCCTTCCATTTATCTGGACAGCCCTGTCCATAATTACAGCCCCTGTGAGGGCAATCACAGTATCTGTGTCCCAGGTGCCCTCACAAAAGGCAGATTCCTGGCCTTCGGAGGGGAGGGTCCAGCGCTGTCAGCACCATCCAGAATCCTGGTGATTTACCAAGCCCCTGGAGATTGGTTTCCTGGGTCTGGTCCCCTCTCATGTCACTGGACCTCCTAGCTAGGCCTCCTCTTGTTTTGAGACTTCTCATGAACACGGCAGCATCTCCAAAGCTGCCCCAGCAGCCCTAATGTTTCTCATGAATAAGGCTATGTCACCGACAGTCCCTGCTCCTGGCAAGGAGTAGGTGGGTGAACTGTTCCACCAGGTAGAGCTTGGGAACTTGATCCTGGTTGATTTCCAGTTTCCTCTGCTGTCCCAAGTGTGCTAGCAGAGTCACTCTCCCCTCATACTGAGGGGGATCAATTGCCCATGTTCTCCACCACTTCTAGAAGACTGCTCACTACATGTGCACCCCCTCATGGTTGGGCATGGTGTAGCTGCTCAAAGGCTCCCCTCCTTCTTTGGCAACCCCTATCGACAGCCACTCTGGTCCTACAGCGGTCTGCTTCTTCCTGTGACTTGTCCTTACAGCCAGGTCATTTTAAGGCATGGGTGGTGGGTGGAGTCCCACTCTGGGGAGGCTAGACCCCAGCTCCGCCCCTTCCACCCATGCCCTCCCCACGGCCAGAGCCACAAGACCCCCTGTGCCCCCCTGCAACTCCCCTTCCCGGAGAGTGCCCCCCCGCCTGGAGGACCCCTGGGCTGGCCGAAGCCTTGAGCACCCCCCGCACCTTCCCGGAGGAGCCCCAGGCCAGCCACAGCCCAGAGCACCCCCCACCTCGACTAGAGGAGTCCCGGGCCAGCCGAGCTTCCCCTGTCCGGAGGAGCCCAGGCTGGGCTGGCCGAAGTCCCGAGACGAGCCTTCCCCCACCTGGAGAAGCCCAGGGCTGGCCACAGTCATGCCGCTCCTCCCCTCCTCGGAGCCAACCGCCCAGGGGAAAAGCGTCTGTAGAAGACACTTTCTGATATGCCCCATGCAGGTTCCGGGGTGGCTGAGGAGGCGGTTTGTGCCTCCTCCACTGACCCCGGAACCTGCACGGAGCATAATAAAGCAAAAACTTCGTCGCCAAACCCCACCACCAGGGCTCTGACGGCCCACCGCCCATGCTTTTAGCCCTGCCCCTTCTGGGGAAACCCAAGTACAGCACACCAATAGTCTGGCAACGTCACACTGGAGGTTCAGCCTAACTTCAAGCTTTTTGGGGCCTGCCATCCCTTGGCTTCAGGATCTTCACACTTCCCCCCTTGGTGGACTAGGAGGGGAACCCAGGCTCTGGGTTCCAACACAGGGACCCTGCAGAAGCAGAAGAAGTCTGTTTGTTCAGATCCTCTGCCATATCCCTGGGCTGCTTCCTGCTATGGCCTACAGCTCGGCTTTCCTCACAGTCTCTTCCCCCACTGATACTTCTGCAGGTACTAAAACAAAGGGGAGCCAAACTAGTTATGCTAAACAAAAGAAACAAAGGTCTTGCACCCAGGGCCGGTGCAAGGATATTTTGCGCCCTAGGCGAAACTTCCACCTTGTGCCCCCCCCCCCACCAAACAAAAAAAAATCACATACATTATACACAATACACTGTCACAGAGTAACATGTTATAATTTAGAATTTATTTTTCCGTGCTTTAAGTTTAGCAAATTTAGAAACAAGTTCCTCCAAGTCAATGCTGTGAGCAATGTCATGTTCTATTGACAAGATAGATAGCCCAACAAGTCTTTGTTGCAACATTGATGTTCGCATGTATGTTTTTATCAACTTGAGCTTCAAGAAGCTTCGCTCACCACTGGCCACAGAAACTGGGAGAGTCAAGAGGATGCGAAGAGCAATAACTGTGTTAGGGACACTGTCTGTCAGCTTATTTTCCCATATGAAGTTCAATATATCTTGCGGTGATGAACTCTTTTGGACTCATCTTGCAATAGCTTGCAATTCACTGCACAAGTCAAAGGCATCAGTATCTTTGGATTCACCATGTTGCAAAGCTCGCTCCAGATTCAAGCAAAGTTCCATAATTTGCTTTGGTGTTTTATTTTGCAAACTGTAAACATTATATATGAAGCCAAATACTGAACTAATTTTCTGCATCAATGTGAATCTTTCTTCAACCGAATGTATTGCTGTGTCAATGACTGCAAAGTAAAAGTTCACTTTGAATTTTTCTTTCGGATCATAAATAGGTTCGTCATCTGCTTCATATGTGAACTGCTTCCTCTTCTTTCTAATACGGATTGGATCTGGTTCAAAAAGTGCCGGTACATCCAACTCCTCCGCAAGTTCACCTGCATCTACCAATGTTTTCTCAAAGGCTGCGTCACTTCTGCGGCCCACAAGAAACTTCTTGGTTTCTCCAAGTTGATTAATGGCATCACATATGTCGAATTCTTTTGCTTGAAGTTGTTTGCTAGTCATGTTGATCTCAAACAATATGTCATACCACAAAACAAGAGAAACAAGAAACTTGAAACTAGAAATGGCTTTTGTAAGAGCCTTTGCATCAACTCGTGACGTATTGCCAGATGATCCTGTTAGAGTAGTGTCTTCATAGATGTCAATCAGAGCATCATAGATGTCACCAAGCTGATAGCGAAGAGGTTTCAAGGCATCGATTCGACTTTCCCATCTTGTTTCACTCAATGGTTTAACTGTGAGATTAGATACGTGGCGTGTTAGAACTTCCCAGCGATGTGTAGAAGCTGAGAAATACACATACACACGTTGAACTAAATCAAAGAAGGCGGTTGCCTCCAAGCAACACTTTGCAGCATCATTAACAACCAAATTCAATGAATGTGCACTGCAAGGAACAAAAAAGGCTCGTGGATTAATATGCAAAATTCTTCGTTGGACACCATTTTCTTTCCCTTTCATATTGCTCCCATTGTTGTAGCCTTGACCACGCAAGTTTTCTATAGGCAGTGACATCTCTTCTAACTGGTGAAGAATAGTTTCTGTCATACCAGCTCCAGTTGTCTCTGTAAGCGACACAAATCCCAAGAAGTGTTCCTTTATGCATACTGATTCAGTCTCATTCTCAGTCTCTGAAGTAGGCCTATCCACAAACCGAATGATCATGGTCATTTGTTCAATGTGGCCTGCATCTGGTGTACAATCTAGAATGATCTAAACGTATTTTGCAGCACGAACAGATGCTAGAATTTTTTGTTTTATGGCATTGGATAGAAGCTGAATAAGCTCATTCTGTATGTCTTTCCCTAGGTAATGTACATGCATCTCCTTGTCCTTAATCCTGCGAAGATGCTCATCCATAAGCGGGTCAAACAAAGCGAGATATTTGACAAATTTGAGGAAGTTCCCATTACCAGAAGTGTGCAGTTTTTCATGTGTTCCCCGAAAGGCCAGGTTTTGCATACCAAGAACTCTGATCAAAGCAATCAGACGTTTTAGTATTTGCTGCCAATACTTTTCTTCTTGCTTAATCAAGCGCAAATGTTTTTCATCAATTGTTCTCTTGTATTTCAATCGCAGTTCAAGTTCCTTCCATGTTTGAACATTCGTCAAATGTTGACTGCTTTTCTCGTGCCGTGAAAGAATTGTAGACATGTTTTTCCAATCCCTTGAGCCTTTTCCAGAAAGAGATGATGTGCCAATAGTACTACTGCCAAACAACTTGCAGCAGAAGCAAAAGACAGAATCACTTGATGTGGAATACTGCAGCCACTGACGGTGCATTTCCTCTCCATTAGCAAGTCTACATTTGTAAAGAATTGTCGAGAATTTTCTTTGCTTACTATCTTTGGGAAAATCGAACTGCTGAACTTGTTCCGGCCCATGTTCCACCAGAAATTGTCGGACTTGATCATCGCATTTGGCCCAAGTAGCAGGATCACTAAAGCTCAAATTCAAACGAGTGACATTTTCGCTTTCACGGTCTTCCAAGTTTTGATCCTCGCGTGTCTCATTTGATTCGTCTTCAATATTCAGATTATGTTCTTCAAACTCTTCTTCAACTTGTGAAACTCTCATCCCCACCTCCATCTCTGCTTGATCCTTTGGCATTGAACTACCTTAATCTCTGGCCAGTGGATGGAGATATTTCCGAAACGAACCTTCTTGCTTTCTTTCTTCTTTTTGCTTATCAGCCTTCCGCTTACGAATTTGTGCCCCAGACAATTTTTTTTTATCTGCCATGAGGCTGCATCAACTGAAAACGAAAAAAAATGAAATTTTATTCCTATCAGTTCTTTTTCTTGTTCACTATTAAAAATAAAGAATAGAGAATACATGTCACTTACTATAAGTCATTATTTGAATTTCATCAACTGTTTGACGTAAATATTGATTAAGAGATCAAGATGACTTTCCCTTAAAATTAAGCAATATTGATTGTAATCAGAAATACACTCTTTTTAGTCACGTATACTTCCTTCCTTCATTCTTTCATATCAAAATCTGACTGGGAGTGCTGCAGAACCCATTCTGTCCAACCAGCCATGCATCTCCAAATGATTAAAAACATCAAATGGTACAAACTCAATTTGAATGAAAAGCTCCATTTTCTAACTAAATAGGTCTCACACTCTCAAATGGTTGCCAAGTGCTCTCTGTGGTGGTATGCTCATCTGCTCTAAATGCCTACTAACTCCCTGTGAGAATAATCTTTGACTTTGATCCAATGAAAGCAGGATGGAAAAGCCCCTCCCAGAAGACCTAAGACATGATGGCTGGATGACATAAACAGACACCTGTCCCTCACAGGCACTACCTCATAAAATGCCAATTTTGCTCAGGACAGAACATCATAGAGGAATATTATGCATTCAGTGGTCTCTACACTGGCCAAGCAACAGCATGACAACTAACCTAACCTAACCAACAAAGAGTCTTGTGGCACCTTTAAGACTAACAGATGTATTGGAGCATAAGCTTTCGTGGGTGAATACCCACTTCGTCAGATGCATGTCATGATTTTTACAGATCCAGACTAACACAGCTACCCCTCTGATACTCGACTAAACTAACCAGTCCATCCAACTTTTTTGACTGCTTCTTGGGCACTGGTGAGGGGTAGCGGTGCCAGACTGAGCCCGGTGACAGGGGTGCACTACAAGTCTACAAACCGAGGCGAGGTGCTGGGCCTAGAGTCCTGCTGAGACTGCAGTCCTGCGCCAAGTGGAGCGCAGCCTCCATGAGGAGAGAACTCAAACAAATATCACTCTCCTTCTGTGTGATTCCCCCAAGCACTTCTTCAGGCAGCTGCTATGGGGGTCACTCACAGGCTTAGGCCTGCCTGTTGCAGGCATAACACAGCAGCAGGGCTTAAAACCCAGATACCGGGCATGACAGAGGCAGGGGCAGGGAGAGGGGGGCACTGGGGCAGTTCAGCTCTGCAGGCTGCTGTCCTCTCCAGCCGCCCACGCACAAGGGAAGAAGGAGCACCGACCAGCCACGGACCAAGGGGAGCAGGAGCACAGGCGCCCGAGGCCGAGCTGTGGGGAAGCACTGAGCAGGCGCACGGACCAGCCACGGACCACGGGGAGCAGGAGCACAGGCGCCCAAGGCCGAGCTGTGGGGAAGCGCTTACCTTGCCCAATGCACGGGCGCCGGGGTCCTCTTTCTTCCTCCACCGGACCGCCGCCCGAGGCTCTTTTGTTCTCCGTGCCCCCCGCTGGGGTTGACCATGGAGGCTGAGCCAGGAGGCAGCCGCCCCTTTCCTCGCGAAGCCCTGCTGTCGCGGCCGTCGCCGGGCTCGGGCCACGTGAGTGCTAAGCGGAGCTGCGGAGCTCTGCCCAGCCGCCAGCGCCCCCGCCGGCAATGACAATAATTGCATGGAGTGGCCGCTGCGCTGGGAGAGGGAGTCTGAGCTGCACGTGTCAGTGCGCCGCTGGCAGCCCAGCCCAGGAACACTGTAAAAAAAAATTGGGGGCGCCGCTTTTTGGCGCCCCCAAATCTTGGCGCCCTAGGCAACTGCCTAGTTTGTCTAATGGTTGCACCGGCCCTGCTTGCACCAGGCCTACCTGTGCCAACATGGCTCTGACTCATAGGGGCCTGGGGTACTGGATTAATTTGTATAGTGGGGGTGCTGAGAGCCATTGAACCAAACTGTAAACCCCGTATATAATGGAAACCACTTCAAGCCAGGGGGTGCGGCAGCACCCCCCGCACGCCTAGTTCCAGCACCTATGTAGGGGCCTCTACGTAGGTTCTAGCCACAGCTGGTTCTTCCTTCTAGGCTGTTTCAAGGTAGTTTCTGCTGAAGTTCTGACCCAAGTCAAGCCTTATTTCCAAACGCTAACTCAAGAGGTCTATTCCCTCTGTCAGTCAGCCACCACAGAGCTGGGCTTTTCCTCTTTTATCTCCTTCCTCCAGGCTTAACACCTTGCACAGGTGTAATGGGGTGGGGCTGACTGGATCCACAGGCTCTCCTTAACCCCTTCCTGATCAGTGTGGGTCTGTATATCCCATCGCAGAACACATACTCTAATTCACTTCCCTGTTGATGTAATTGACTCTGCACAATTCCTGGGCAGGAATATACTGAACTGCTGATACACCACTGCATAGGAGATCCAGTTCGTTGTCAGGCTTCCATATATAATAAATAATAAATCCAAGTTATCTTTTTATGTTTTCCAGGACAATGGCAATTCATAATAGCAGACTCCCTTCTGACTTGGTAAATGCAAGATTTTAAGGGTAAAATCCAGAAATGGCACCCCTGCTGAGAATCTGCCACATAGCTTCATAGATTTCATAGGGGTTAAAGCCAGAAAGGACCATTAGATCATCTAGTCTGACCTCCTGTATATCACAGGCCGTTAAATTTCACCAATTACTCCTGTATTGAGTCCAATAACTTGTGTTTACATTTGGCTAACACATATCCTCCAAAAAGGCATCCAGTATTGAGTTGAAGACATGAAGAGATAGAGAATCCATCACTTCTTTGGTAGTTTGCTCCAATGGTTAACCACTCTCATGGTTAAAAAATTGTGCCTCATTTCTAATTTGAATTTGTCTGGCTGTATTATTGTTACATGTGATTCAAAATAATTAGATTGCATAAGAAGTTAGGGCAGAAAAGAAAAAGGTTACCTCTAGGTGGGATAGCTAAAACAAATATCTTGTTAAAAAAAAGAGATTATTAGAAGACTAAATTAAACAACATTCAAATAAAGTTACATTAGCATCATCCTTCCACTCTTCAGAGTTACCATGGCTAGACCCATAAAACTTCAGAGAGGAACCAAGTTCGCCCTAATTAAGTCTTAATTAATTTAGTTATTTAAGTGGCTGCATTTTCTTACTTGGCTCTCTTAATAGATACACTTGTACTTGACCGAACCTTTTTGCTTTTAACCTTGCTTTGTTTGTACACACCAAATAAAAAGTTTTGGATCAAATCATAATTTTGTCTTGACAAATTAATTAAATATTAATTTTGCCTTCTGAGGAATACCAGATATTAACTACTCAGTTACTGATGAAAACCAACCAGAAATGAGATCTGAACCCACAGCTCTCTGTACTGAAGAGAGGCATCTTCAGGCAGTAAGTATAGTTCAGGGGTAGGCACCTATGGCATGTGTGCCAAAGGCGGCACGCGAGCTGATTTTCAGTGGCACTCAAACTGCCCGGGTCCTGGCCACCGGTCTGGGGGGGCTGCATTTTAATTTAATTTTAAATGAAGCTTCTTAAACATTTTAATAACCTTATTTACTTTACATACAACAATAGTTTAGAAAGAGACCTTCTAAAAACGTTAAAATGTATTACTGGCACGCGAAACCTTAAATTAGAGTGAATAAATGAAGACTCGGCACATCACTTCTGAAAGGTTGCCGACCCCTGGTATAGTTGTTTTTTAAAAAGAAAGGTTTATCTTAAATTAGCCACTAGAGGGAGCATAAACTTCCCCTCAAATGTAATGGAAACATTGTAGAGCAGGGGTCACTTCAGGCTGAGAGAGAGCACCTTTGACATGATCCCTTGTCAACAAATCGTTTCATCCTTTGAGACAACATAGCATGCTCTCCATCTGGGATTTCTAGCAGCACGATTCCCACTGGACAGCTATCAGTAGCAGCTATCCTAATGCTAGGCACCAGATCTGCTGGAATCTACAGTTAGAGATGATTGGTGGGTGAAGACAAAACACAGGAGAATGGGAAATGGGGGTGAGAGAGGGTAGAGGGCAAAAGTGGAAAAAGAAAACTCAGAGACAACCAAAGAACACAAGACAGACAGAGGAGAAGACAAAAAAGGAAAGAAGAGGCAAAAGGATGAAAGACAAAACATACATCCCTCCAGAAACATCCCTTTTGTCAGCCACAGACTAGAAAAATTGCCTCCAGAAAAATTGAATTGAGGTATCAGATGTGGCAGGAGTTTGTGGACAAGCTGAATCGTTTTACGGAAGGTAAGCGAACAAACAAATCAACTGAGACATCAGTTATTTTTTAAAATTTGCCCTGTTTGTCATCACTGAGAAATGTCTGAAGTAACCCCTGATATACAGTAGCACGTGGTCTCTGTTGCCAGCATTGTAGTAAACAATGTCAGTAAACATTAGGCAGGGATCTATTGCCACTTAGTCCTGAAAAAAATAGGTTATCTCAGTCTGCCTATAAAAATCCATGCACATCTGTGGGAGTGTATAACTATTTTGTGTATAGCACAACAGGGCTGTGGTCCATGACTGGGGTTCCTAGGCACTATCCCAGTACAAATAATATGTAATAATAATGGGATTACTCATATGTTTAAAGTTACATATGTGTTTAAGTTTCTTCCTGAATCAGGGCCTTAGGGCTTGATCCAAAGCCCACTGAAGTCAATGGAAAGACTTCCATTAACTTCATAAGTAGGCTTGGCAGCATAGGATTTTATTTTTTAAATAATTTTGACAGATATCAATGTTTATTTTTAAGATTTTATTTCCCTATTTTAATCCCCCCAAAAAAGAAAAAGAGTCCTACAAAAAGTGGAAACTAGGTCAAATTACAAAGGATGAATATAAACAACCAACACAAGTATGTAGGGACAAAATTAGAAAGGCCAAGGCACAAAATGAGATCAAACTAGCTAGAGACATAGAGGGTAACAAGAAAACATTGTACAAATACATTAGAAGCAAGAGGAAGACCAAGGACAAGGCTCAGGGCTTGTGGGAAAGCCGCAATCTAGCCCATAGTTATCATTATGACATCTGTTCAGGATCAAGTGAGAAAAGACAACGGATTTGAAAGAAGCAAGTCCTTTAAATTCAAATAGTTTCAAAACCAACAAAGGTAAAAAGGTGGCAGAATATTATGACAACCAAGTGGAAGAGAGAATAGATCCTTGCTGGGTGACCTTTCTAAATGCAACAGAACATGGAAGTCCCACTTATGCATATGTGTATATAGGTAAATATAGATTAGTGTCATGTGACTTATGGACTGTCAGTATGCCTGGCTGCTGACAACACTCATTATCACATAGGACCCAATTCTGTGAAACACTGAATGCCCTCAACTTCCAATAAAGTCAGTGGGACATGAGAGGGACCAGTAATTTGTAATCAGCACTTTCCACGCTCAGGCCAAGAGTCTGGTAAATATTTAACATGCACTGGTCTTCCCTAAGCTGTTTCCAGGTCAGGAAAAGAGAAGCCTAAGTGTTTTATTCTTTTTTTACATCTGGGATTTATATTACCAGCTCTTGCCAGCCATTTAACTATCCCATATGTGGTTGGATGGGCTAGCATCCAGATGTATTTGAAAATGTCCAGTGTTTAAATAATTTTCTGTGATGTAATTGGAAAGAGCATTGAGTTTGCCTTGATTGTTTGACTTGCTCAAGGCATTAATCATGGATATTCTTTGGAGCTGCTGCAAGGCTTATACTTTACATCCAGGATTTAATGTTGTATTATATTTTAAGGTTAAAGAAAATATTACATGTAAATCATTAATCCACAGAGTTTCTTGTATTTGCTATTAATAGTACAAGCAGCTGATCTACAAGGTAGATTGCTATTTTTTTCAGGTCATTTCATTTAGCTACATGAGAAACCGAGGTACCCACTCTTTTTATTGCTGCTTCTTGAGGCACATTACCAAGAAACCTAAGGCCAGGTTCTGCCCTAAGATCACACTTGCTGTAGGCAAGGTTGTCAAACCCCCTGCTCAGCTGTGCAGGGTATCAGGGTCCCCCTCACCTCCTGCTCAGATTGTCAATCTAGCTGTCAGGGACAAATCTGGGGCTATTCACCCAATACTCTCCTGTGCAAACAAGTGGGCAGGGAGATGGCAGAGGGGATGGAGGGTGAGTGGAACCCAGCCTCCAACCAGGCCCGAGTAGCTGGCAGGGCACATAGTGTAAAAGCTGCTCCATGAAAACAACTGAAGTAACGTAAGACTTTTCTGTACTCGAAACACTCACTATAGCATAGTGGTTCTCAACCTCTTTACCATTGTGGGCCACACATGCAGTTCTCTATGTGTTATGTGGGGCCGCATCCACACAACATATATACTCCCTATATGGCCCTGAGGATGTCACATGGGCCGCAGCTGCGTGGTGATTGGGCCGCAAGTGGTTGAAAACCACTGCTATAGTGACAGGAGGGGTTCTCCTGTCAGCATAGTTAATCCACCTCCCTGAGAGGCAGTATGTAGGTCAATGGAAGAATTATTCCGTCGACTTACCGCTGTCTACACCAGGGGTTAGGTCAGATTAACTATGTTGCTTAGGAGTGTGGATTTTTCATACCCCTGAATGGCGTAGCTGGGTTGACTTAACTTTTGTGCGTAGGAAGGGGGCCTTACTCTCACCTCAGAGCAATGGGAGAGCAGGTGAGCAATTGCATTCTCTGAGTCATACTTTGTTCTCTGGTGTGTTCTGGGCATGGTGAAGCTATGTGGTACCCCTTACTCATTGGGAGATTGCAAAGTTACAACGGAGCCCCTGATAAATAGTCCTGTTTTGTTAAATTTTGTACAAAGGTATCACTCATCAGATCTAAGGGGAGCAGAATATGATGCTTAAAACAATCAAAGGGCTCAACTCAAATGAAGTAGTACCTTCCTATGGGCTTACTTTACTCACATTGCATAGCACGTTGCTTCACTAATAGTTCCATTGAAGTCAATGGGACTTGTGGAGTTAGGTGCTACCCAACATGAGTAAGGGTATCACTCATTCTCAAAATGTGAACCTGTGATGGGTTCGGTCACAGAGAACCCCTTGGGACTGTCGCCTGATGTGCTGAGATTACCTCTGAGCCCGTTTTCCCGGCCAGCTTGGGACTCCAGAACCCTGCCTTGTTGAGCTAGACACACTAGCCTGCTACAACACAGACCCAGGTCTGGTCCACGCCCCCAAAGCTGCAGATTTTAACCAAAAACTGTTCAGCAGGTCCCCTACCTTCAGCACCCAGACACCCAGTTTCCAATGGGATCCAACCCCAAATAAATCTGTTTTACTCTGTATAAAGCTTATACAGGGTAAACTCATAAATTGTCCGCCCTCTATGACACGGATAGAGAGATATGCACAGCTGTTTGCTCCCTCAGGTATTAATCACTTGCTCTGGGTGTACTCATAAACAAAAGTGATTCTATTAAGTATAAAAAGTAGGATTTAAGTGGGTTTAAGTAATAACAGACAGAACAAAGTAAGTCACCAAGCAAAATAAAGCAAAAACATGCAAGTCTAAGCCTAATACACTAAGAAACTGATTACAGGTAAAATCTCACCCTCAGAGATGTTCCAAGAAGCTTCTTTCACAGACTAGACTCCTTCCTAGTCTGGGCCTAATCCTTTCCCCTGGTACAGTCCTTGTTAGTTCCAGCAGACATCTTAGGTGGAAAACAGGGGTGTTCTCATGACTGGCAGCCCCCTTTGTTCTGTTCCACCCCCTTTTATAGCTTTGGCACAAGGCGGGAATCTTTTGTTTCTCTGGGTCCCCACCCCTCCTTCTAAATGGAAAAGCACCAGGTTTAAGATGGATTTCAGTATCAGGTGACATGTTCACATGTCCTGTGAGACCCCAGACTCCATTCTTCCAGGGCTGGCCTGAACCCACCCAGGAAGGTTTACAAGTAAACAGACCATTTACAACCAATTGTCCTAGTCAATGGGAGCCATCAAGCTTCCAAACCACCACCATTAATGGCCCACACTTTGCATAATTACAATAAGACCTTAGAGTTATACTTCATATTTCTAGTTTAAGATACAAGAATGATACATTCATACAAATAGGATGAACACACTCAGTAGATTATAAACTTTGTAATGATACCTCACAAGAGACATTTTGCATAAAGCATATTCCAGTTACATTATATTCACACTCATAAGCATATTTCCATAAAACATTATGAATGAAACGTCACAGGACCATCCTTTTGTTCTGTGTTTGTCCAGCACCCACCACAATGGGGTCCTGGTCTGAGACTATTGCTCATAGGTGCTTCCATTGTATAAATAAATAATATCAGCAATATACAGTGATGGCATAGAAAAACTTGTCAATACCTCAGCATTTACAGCATTCCTTTGTAAGTAACTTCATGAAAATCTTGTTTTGTGACCCAAGTGAACCTAGTTTGAGGATGTGAACGTGCTTTACTAATTTAATTAAGCCTCACAAAATCCCTATCATGCAAGGAAGTATTATCATCCATATTTTACAGATAGATTAAATGAGGCACAGAGTGGTTAAGTGACTGCCAAGGGTCAGACAGCAAATCAGTGGGAGAGGAAGGAAAATAATGCAGATCTCCTGACTTCCAGTATTATATTCTAAGCACTAGATATTCTCCTGTCATAGCAGTTAGAGGTCACATTTCAGATAAATAAATAGACTGAGTAAAGAAAAACACTATTCACTTCTTGATTATATCACTAATTTGGTAAGTAACTGAAGGGATTTGAGCTATATTTTACAACTGTTTCTCACACATGCTTTGGTTTAGATCACTCTGTAAAACTAGTCACTTTACAGCATTTAATCTTACAGCAGTTTCCTAAAATGGTCAAAAGAAAATGTGGGTTTCCCCCCATGTCATTGAAATAAAAAAATCTGCATTTAGTAAACCAAAACTTTAGAAACTGCCACAATATCTTAGTTACAGTCAGCCACTCTTGTAGCTTCAAGTCTCATTTCTCCGCCAGATATTGTCAATATTCAAGGAAATGTAAACATGTAGACAGGGCTGGCTTTTTTGCCGCCCCAAGCAAAAAAAAAAAAAAAAAAATCAGGGCAGCCAGAACAGCAAAGCAAAAAAAACCCCAAAACCCTGTGGCGCGGCTGGAGCCAGGGTGCAGGGGGACTCCCTGCGCTGCAGACGTGCCCCGGCTAGCAGAGGGGACGAGGAGTGAGCGGGGGGGGGGGAGAGAGAGAAGTGGGGCAGCCAGGGCTTCAGTGGGGCGCTCGCCATGCGGCCCTTCCTGCCGCACCGCCTGCCGGGAGGGCTCCGCGCCACTCCGTCGGCGGGGAGGGAAGGACGCGGGCTGCCCTGCCGGGCTTGCTACAGACCTGGCACCGGCTGGGGCAGACGGAGTGCGCAGCCCGCTCCCAGCAGGGCGCTCCCCTCCTCCGCCCCGCCGCCCCCTACAGGGCGGCCAGATCGGCGAACCAAAAAATAAAAAATAAAATGGGGGTTGGGTATCTTCTGGTTTCATCAGAAGAGAACTGAAATGTGATGGCTCTAATAGTAGCAGCGTCTCTTATTTCTTTACTTTTCCTGTCAGCTTGAATGTTACCTGCCTTTTCTCCTTTCTGTTTAAAATATACCTCTTTGGTTCTGACCATATAAAAGCCTGGAGGACAAGAGGATATTCTGAGCATATATAGTTTTATTATTTCATTCTGAAGGACCAGATTCTCAGTTGGTGTAAATGGATGTAGTTCCATTGCTCCTCTACTGCTGAATTCCATTAATGTCAATGGAAATATGCCAATTTACATCCAGACTCTGGCCCAAAGGGCTCAGTTTTTGCTACTTCCTTCCCCAAGGATGAAATATCTTTCTGCCAGTGCAGCTGGCTGGGGGGAAACCATGCTTTCTTTGTCCAGGAAGCATAGCTGATGCCGATCCTTGTGATGGTGGCTTTAATCAACCCTACCACAGTTGGTAGATGCTTATGTATTTATAGAGAGGTTAAACGGTTTGTATTTTTCCAGTTATGTCAATGATGACCTGCTCTTTTTAGCCTCCAGTTTTGAGATTTCAGACATGCTTAGCCTATATCCATGTAGCCTCTGTCAGGCATATGACCTCCTACAGTTAATTGTGGATACTGGCATTGTGACATGAGAAGAAGTTTAGACATTATATAGTGTAATCTATTGTGGTGTAACCTGGCAGACAGGAGGGGAATAGGAGTAATCTCTACTTTAGAGGCTGAAAATCCTCAATATTCCTCTGAGATTCAGGTCTGTGTCATGTTAGAGATTATGATACTGTTAAACCAAGTGCCAGCTCTGGCCAAGGCTGTTGATGTTATCTAAGAACTGACAACCACTGACAAACAGTAAAAGTCAGTATTTTTACTGATTTCAGTGGAGCTACTCCAGATTTACCTAGGGTGAAAATGAGGGCAAATCTGAACCAGAATTTACATTGTGGAAGAAGGAATCAGGTTAACAAAAGTTCTAACTGTGCAGACTCTCAATAAAATTGTACACATCAGGATTCTTTTGCCAACTGTTATT
This sequence comes from Platysternon megacephalum, assembly GCA_003942145.1. Classification (NCBI taxonomy): domain Eukaryota; kingdom Metazoa; phylum Chordata; order Testudines; family Platysternidae; genus Platysternon; species Platysternon megacephalum. The sequence continues at coordinate 8,122,044 of QXTE01000031.1, forward strand.
AAAAAGGTAATAAACATTTTGTAAAAGTAATAGCATAATATGAGAAATGCAGGTATTAAAGATAGAGATAGAAGACACTTCTCTGCCTGAAGGCACTTGGCATTCAGTTTTATGTCTCACAATTCACCTGAGGAATATCTGTATCCAGTGAACTGATATCACTGTGATGAACCTAAATAAAAAAGAGTAAGTAATAGCAGGGGCGGCTCTTTGTATTTTGCCGCCCCAAGCACGGCAGTCAGGCAGCCTTCGGCGGCATGCCTGCGGGAGGTCCGCTGGTAACGCGGATTTGGAGCATGCCTGCGAGAGGTCCGCCGGTCCTGCGGCTTCGGCGTGCCCGCCGCCGAAACCACAGGACCGGTGGACCTCCCACAGGCATGCTGCCAAAAGCCGCCTGCCTGCTGTCCTCACAGCAACCGGCAGGCCGCCCCCCGTGGCTTGCCGCCCCAGGCATGCGCTTGGTGTGCTGGTGCCTGAAGCCGCCTCTGAGTAATAGATTGTCACATACTTTGTGTGTTTTTGCCAGACCATATTAAGGAGAAATGGACTCAGGCTCAAGTTCCATGAATCACTAGTTTCTAAAACACAATGGGGCCCCTGGACAGGGCACTGGACAGAACTGGGTTTTATTCCCAGCTGCCTGTGATCTTGCTTCACCTTTTTGTCTGTATTACCTATTTAAATTATAAACTCTTGGGGCAGAGAGTGTTTTTTGCTGTGTTTGTAAAGTGCACCATGGGGTCCCATCTGACTTGGCCCTCTAGGTGCTACTATAGTACAAATAATGTCTATTAATGAACATTCTTGCATAACTATTTTTTTCCTCTTATTGCTCATACTTATCTCCAGGTAAATAATGTTAATGCTTAGCAAAGCGAAAACAGGAAGAAAGATTTCTTGTACACTTAATAATTACTCTATGGTAAATAAATCATGTTTACCTTGACTGTATGGCTTTAGGATTTGTTTCTAGGAAGTGTCCTATGTTTGATCAAATATAGGAAATAAAATGGAAAAAACCCGATAATGCATTATTTGTATGTTTTCTTTAAAAATATTTTGATTAGGCCTCTGTTTTTAGTGCTTAGAATTAAAATCAGAACCAGTAACTACAAAGGGCTAGTTCCTTTGCTGAATGTAATCCCATACCACTCTAGATTCTGACAAAAATTAATCTTGTGGCTCCAGCAGCAGAACCTTTTCATTTGACAGTGCAGTTCAAAGGCGAGAGAGAAAACAATCGATCTGACATATACTCCTCCATTTATTGCACCATAAATCTATAGAGGAAGATCTGAAGAATTTATTTATTTGTCCCTTCTGAAATCCTATATTGCTTGCTATGCACTGTCAGTACCAAAGGAAAGGGGTGTAGTTGCTTAGAACAGACATGCCCTATCATTTCAAAGCTGTAGCCTGGTTTTCTACATTTTTTTTCTCGGATTGATGTGTAGGCTGGAAATCAAAATAGGCTGGGAGGGACTGAGTACAAGACTCTTATTCCTCTTCATAACACAGCATGGCAGACTCCCCTATACACCAGATACTTCTATAGCCCCCCAAGAAGAACCAGAAATCATATCTGCTGGGCTTTGATGTGGGAGACACAAGCGATGGGAGAAGTTTCCATTGTGGAATTTTACAAGTGACCGAGAGAAAGGGAACGAAAAACAACCTTGTGACCAGCTTTTTAAATAGGTATGTGAGCAGGGTTGCTTGGCTCTCCAGGTGAGGACTCCCGGCCAGCCTTGCCTGGAAATCATCTGTGCTGTGCCCGCTGGTTTTGCCGTGTGGCACTTAACTGAAAAGCGGTCTCAGAACTATACACACCTGCTCTAAAAGGGAAGGCGGGGACCATGACGAGCGACTTAGCAGCTGGTGCCCTGGTGCCCAGGCAGGAGGACGCGCTGCTGGAGCAGCAGCCGCAGCAGGCGCCTCTGGAGGGCTGAGTGACAGCTCGAGAAGGAGGTGGTCCTCTCCTCCCAGCGGGGGATCCTTCGGTGTGACAGGCGCAGCTTTTACTACCAACCCAGCCGCTCGTTACCCAAGGCAGCAGTTTGCCCACGGGGACTCTCTGGAAGCCCAGCAGCAGGATCAGCCGCTGGCGGTGCCAGCAGCAATAGGAGGCGTCCCTGGCCACCCATCCCGCAGTGAAGAGCAGGAAGAGGACTCTGATCGGCTGGACTCTCATCCGCGGCAGCCGGGAGAGAGACGCAGCGCGTCCCCTCTCCAAGGACTGGCCTGGAAACCCAGTGGGGGCAGAATCTCCCAGTAGCACCCAGCAGCTGCAGAACCCAAGGGCACCCCCCAATCTCGTCACCACCCAGCGGCAGCTTCCCAGCTGGGCACCCAGCAGCACCCTGCAGGGGCATTAGCTAAGGGTGGTATCCAGCCGCGCACAGCACCAGCTCTCCAGGGTGCCCTTCCTCACCAGCCGCAGCACCCGGTAGCAGCACCCAAGGCCAGCAGCGCCGAGGGGCCCACGATGGCTCTGCTCAAGCTCTCCCTCATGGCCTTCAGCTTCGTCTTCTGGGCGGCGGGGCTGACCATGCTCACCCTGGGCATCTGGGCCAAGATCTCGCTGGGCAGCTACCTGGTGCTGTCCGCCAACCAGTACCCCAACACCCCTTTCATCCTGCTGGCCACGGGCGCCGCCGTCCTGGTCTGGGGCTTCCTGGGCTGCTTCAGCGCCGCCACCGAGCACCGCTGCCTGCTGCGCACCTACGCGGTCTTCCAGCTGGCGGTGCTGGCGGCCGGGCTGGCGGCGGGGCTCTCGGCCTTGTTCTACCGCAGGGACATCGCCGAGGGCTTCCGGGCCGGGCTGCGGGAGGCGGTGCGCGCCTACGGCGAGGACGAGCAGAAGGCGGACGCCCTGGACTCCCTGCAGCGCGCCCTGGACTGCTGCGGGGCCGAGAGCTACCGCGACTGGCTCGCCTCGCCCTGGTCCCTGGCGCAGCCGGGGCGCAACGGCTCGGTGCCGGGCAGCTGCTGCCGGGCGCGCCGGGGCTGCCAACACAGCCCGCTGCCGCCCGAAGCCCGCGGCATCCACCGCGACGGCTGCTTCGCCAAGGTCTCCGGCTTCGTCAGCGACAACCTGTTCTACATCGCCACGGCCGCGCTGGGGCTGGCGCTGCTGCAGGGCGTGGGCATCGTGCTGGCCTGCCTGCTGGCCGCCCGCCTCCGCCCCGCGCCGCGCTGAGCGCGCCCCCTCCAGCGCCCAGCCCGGGGTGTTCCCAGCGCCCGGCCCCGCCCGCAGCGCCCAGCCCGGGGTGTTCCCAGCGCCTGGCCCCGCCCGCAGCGCCCAGCCCGGGGTGTTCCCAGCCGCCCGCAGCGCCCAGCCCGGGGTGTTCCCAGCGCCCGGCCCCGCCCGCAGCGCCCAGCCCGGGGTGTTCCCAGCGCCCCGCCCCGCCCCCAGCGCCCAGCCCGGGGTGTTCCCAGCGCCCGGCCCCGACCGCCCGCCCGCAGCGCCCAGCCCAGGGTGTTCCCAGCGCCCAGCCCGGGGTGTTCCCAGCGCCCCCACCCCCAGCTTGTGCGCCGGGATTCCCTCTTCGGAGCCCGTCCTCCTCCCAGCGCTGCGGCTGTCAGCCCCGCAGCCCCCCTCCTACGCTAAGCCTATCCCGGGCACCCCTCCCCAAGCACTCCTCTGAGCATTGACTGCAGGGCCGGCTTTACAAAGTGCGGGCCGATTTGTGGGGGGCGGGGCTTGTACTCACCGGGTGGGCGGGGCTTGCCGTGCTCCGGCCGGAGCTCCGGCCGGGGGAGCTGGGCCGCGGGGCTTGCGGCGCTCCGGCCGGAGCGCGGGGGCCTCTTATGCGCGGGGGCCGATTCCAGGGAATCGGGCGAATTGGCTTAAAGCCGGCCCTGACTGACTGGCCACCACTACTACCTGCCCTATCCTCTCCCTCCCCCAGCTGCCTGGAGAGCCCCCTGCCGTGCTAGTTCGCGGACTGGATCAGCGACCCCCCCATCCTCTGGGGACTGGAGCAGCAGCAACTCCCCCCCCATGTCTTAGCTGCTCCCCCCCCATACCATCCCCCTTCTCCACCACCTCCTTGGAGAACTAGATCGGCAGCACCAACTCTCCCCTCCTGTCCCCTTGCTTCCCCCCGGCCTCAGCCCTCCCCGGGGAGCTCCTCCGCCTGCACGCGCCCGCGGAAACCGTGGCTGGGCTAGAGACTTTCCCGTACAAACAGCGGTGGGAGGAAGAACGAGCATCGCTCTCTCCCTGGCCGGCGGGTGAGACTTTCCCGTAACATATACACGTCAGGCGTCCCCGCAAGGGGAGAGAGGGTGGGGGTCTGGGCACAAGAGGGGCTTTACCCGACAGCAAGGTTAGCGGAGTTTCCTTGGGAGAAGAGCGGGGTTTGATTTTCCAAAGGGAGCTGTTGTTATCTCGACAGACAATGGGCGGCCGTTGGTTTCAGCTGGTGAAAGGGGCTTTCAATAGACCCCTCTGGTGGTCGGCTGGTTCCGGGGATAGTCCTTGAAAGGCCAGAGGTCTGGGACACCTAAGTGCTTCCGTAGGGAATTGCAAGTCCCCCACTAACACAGGGCCACCCCGGACTTTTGCTCTTCACCTGCAGCCCAGGTCCCGCCTACGGGTCCTCGCTGCTGCGCGGAGATTGTTCCTAGGTGGAACGTAAGTTAATGAAAGTTGCAGCATTCCGAACACTCCTTGTCCCGCTGGCTGCTGCAGCTGCGCCCCCCGCTCCTCTCTCCGCGAGCTGTAAGCGCTGTCCGGCCTTGCAAGGCTCCCCCAATTGTTACCCCGCACCCAGCGAGCCTTTGACATCCCCGAGGGGCTGTGCCAGCGACAAGGACAGCCGGGTCCGAGTGACGAGACTGGCAAACCCCCCATTGACTTCAGGGAGAAGAAGAGGGAGGCCTACGCGACTTCTAACGCCTTCTCGGGGGGAAGTGAAGACATCCCTTCATTCGCTTAGGACACGGACAAGCCTCCATTGAATCTTTGCCCCCCGATTTCCGTGAGGGCGGGCTCAGAGTCGCGTGCTGGTTTACAGAAGGATGTTCAGCCTGGCACTTCTCCCTTTTTCACCCGGCTCTCTGGCCCCGGCCCCAGCCGTTACAAAAGCTGTTGCTTAGCGGAAAACCGCTGTTATTGCTGTATCGCCCTGTGCGGCTTAGGCTATAGAAGAGATCGGCAACCTTTGGCACGCGGCTTTCCGCAGCCCCCATTGGCCTGGAGCGGCGAACCACGGCCAGTGGGAGCCGCAATCGGCCGAACCTTTGGCTGCGGCAGGTAAACACACCGGGCCAAAGGTTGCCGATCCCTGGCTAGAGTATGCGCAATGTAAGAGCTTCGGAACCACAAAAGGCCGCGCAGTAGAAGCCCTAGCAAAAGAGAAGGTTCACTTTTAAGAGCTCGTTTTTGCTCCCCCACGTCCCCGCTTTAGTTTCCCTTAAAATTGGCATTTACCTGCCGTTTTAACCGGTGTCTCCCTTCTAACTCAAGCCTTTCATAGGCAGAGCAATGGCCTGTTTATCCCGCCAGCTAGATGAGTGATAACGGGCTAAGCAGAAGCCTTGGGGGGAAGGCAGAAAGAGGATGGTTTCTGCAGGCGGAAGGCAGTTTCAGGCTGGAATTTTTGCAAGAGGAACTTGCCACCTTCAGTGAAATGAACTGCAAAAGGCTTTTCGCAATGTGCTATCGGAACGCCAGGGAATTGTTGACAGTAAACAGCGATCACAAGCTGCGTTTGAATTAAATGAGCCAGCTAGAAGCCCGGGAGTTTCTGACTGACAGAGCTCCCGTCACAATGTACCATCGCCAACGGACAGTGCCANCCCGGCCCACCAGGGTGCTTACCCTGGCGAGCCGCGTGCCAGAGGTTGCCGACCCCTGCTAGCCCAAAGTGCATGAAATAAATAGACGGGGCAGTTGCTTTTTAGCACTGTAGAACTTCCTCCCAGCGAAGCCTAAGCAGCCTGTCTTCTCCCAAACCCATCGCTGGCTTTTTAACTCTCTCTCTTTTGCTTGTTCCGTAGGAACGGGATTGCTGGAGCGGGGAAGTGGTCAGTTACTATATTGCTGCATGTCAGAGACGGTTCCCTCGCAGTAAGGAAGGAGGGCAGGACCGAGCGGGAAACCCGCTTAGCCAACAAGCTATTTGAATATGATTGTCCTCACGCTGCAGCCCCAAGGAGAGCTGGGTGGCTGATTGCAATTTTCAGTTGTGCCCCCTCCAAGCTGTGGTACATGTGCAAAGGAGGAAAGCGAGCTTTCCGATCCCTGCCTTTGCAGGAAGAAAATGTCCTCTTCTGTTAGCGCTCCTTTCAGGCTGACTGTCCGCCGTCCGGGGAATTTCAATCCCAGAGCTTTGCAACTGCACTGGATAAGCTTTATAATGAAACCCAGAGTCCGCTTGCAATGAGCCTGAAGGGGGCTTGTTCGAGAGGATCCCAAGTGGGCAGCTCTACGGCAGTGGTTTTCAGGCTGTGGTCCGGACCCTGGGGGACTGCACACTACGTTTAAGATTTCCAAAGGGGTCCATCTCCATTCAAAAATTTTTAGGGGTCCATACATGCAAAAAAGGTTGGATGCCCTAGAGCAGTGTTTTCAAGTCTTCTTGAGGGAGAAGAACGTCACCTACAATTCTTACCTTTGGGATCAAATACTGCTTTATTATATTTCACATTATTTTCATAGCTACATCGTGTGGGTCCCTGGCCTAGGCCATATACTACCTATGGTTTGGTTCACATGGAAGAATTTTTCCCATTGAGTTTTCCCCCAGAATGTAGTGTCCACAACTGGAAGGGCTCTGCATTGATTCTTTGGAGTAAGAAACCATTATGGGGTGCAGACTGGGAAGAGGTTTCCCCATGAGAAAATCTTTGGGCAGTAGCTCTCCTCTTTTTGCCTGTGTACATAATACCTTTAACAAGGGCCCTGGTCCTGACTGGGGCATTTAGGTACTACCACAACACAAATAACCACTAGCAACTTTTTGCATGCACTTATTTAAAACATTACTTGCACCAGTTAAGTTTCAGGGGATCCTCTTAGTCTGCAATCTGATTGGAGAGGATCATTCCAACCCACCCCCATCACCCTCTCTTTAGCAGAAAGGGACACAGTTATTCTTTTGTTCTTTTAAAAAAAGTTTAACTATTACTATATTTAAAAATCCTGCTCCAAATAATTTTATTTCTGGGACCCTGATTCAAATGATCCTTTTTCATTTCAGAGTCTAGTCACTAGGTGTTTTGTGTTATTGTATTAACTATAGTGCCATATTTCTCCAAGTGAAGTCAGTGGCAAAACTCCTCTTGACTTCAAAGGGAGGAGGGTCTAGTTCTTATTTTGAAATATGATCTCTTGAGTCTTTGCTCTTTAAAAATACCTGGAAATCTCCGTCTTTCCCATTGTTTAAGGTTTATTAACACGTCTCCTGTTCTGTTACTCAGCCATGTCCTTACTTATGAGAAAGTCTGCCTGATTTCAGTGAGAATTTGTCCCAACTGCAGGTCCAGGCTTATTGAAAATGTAAAAATGTTTTCTTCAAGGAGTCACAGTTACAATTTGAATGTTAATCACTGTGCCTGATTTGTCTATACTACTCTCAAAAAGGTGCAATATCAAGGAAGTGATGAACCAAGCGTAGTATTTTACTATTTTTTAAGTAAATTACCATAGGCTTGTATTGATTTTATAATGCCTGGATGTTGGTTGACAACTTATAACATGATGTAAATAGCTATTTCGAAGAGAAAGATATATCTGTATTGATATTTAAGTGAGTCTGCTGAACAGATACTCCAAAGAATGCTAATGATTAAAAGTCATTTTTCACCGTCAGCCAGAGTGTTTAAACCAATATCTCAGTGTTTACAACTTAAGAAGTGTAATACAACTCAAAGGCAGGGCAAAAGAATACAGTGCAATTCAGGCATATAAACTGATTCTGCAAGTCCTTTACTCACACAAGTAATATTTGCAAGACTGAGCCCTGGTTTGGGAAATAAAGGACAATAGTACATCAGTTCACCTATTCAGAGAATTATTCTGATCTGAGTGGACAGTTTTCTTTATGAGCTGGAGGGTAATTTTGAGATACATACAAAAACAATTGACAAAAAGTTAATTGCTATTTTATTTGATTGTCCATTTCCCCAGATAGGTTAATAAATTAGTTAATCATGTTTCAGGTGGACAGTGAAATACAAGAAGGCTACTGATAATTATTTGATTAATCATTCACATAGATTCAAACTGGGAGCATGTAGACAGACAGTAATAAGATTAGGATATTAAAAAAAATAAAATCTACCTGCTCAGCCATGTTTAAAGTTTCATATTTTCCACCATTTTAACAATGGACAAAAGTCATACTTTTTACAAATTGTTTTGATATCTCACCTTAGTAATTAATTGGCAACTATTACACAAAAAGCTGCCTATATCAATAAGTAAATTAACATGATGTGAGGTCACCATAGACTGAGTTATGGATTATACCAAAGACCACATTTCTCTATCTTTTAACCAAGTGTGGGCAATAGGAACTGAAATTAAAAGACAAAAGCCTGCTGGAATGTTTCGTATTAAATCAAGATACATCAAAGAACCAATAGAGCTTACAGATTTTGGAGGTGTGTTGCACTGAGTTTATCATTGCAGTCTTCCTGATCTGAACAAATAAACTTAAAAAACTTACAGAGTTACAGTAGTACATCTCTTATCCTCTGTGGGCCAAAAGCATCACACTCAAAATCAGTTTTGGAACCCTGTGAAGGTGGAGGGTCCTAGCGCTCAGGCTGGAGCCCAAGCTCAGATGTCTATACAGCAATTTGTAGCCCCACAGCCTGAGCCCAAGTCAGCAGATGCAGGCCAGCTGGAGCTGTGCTGCAGGCTTCTATCTCCACACTGACATACCCCGAGATGCCAGAGTCAAAGTCAAGAATCAGGACCAAGGGTTACCTGGAGTAAGGAAAGGCTGGGTCCAAGGCAGGAGCACAGCTAAGAACAAGGAGACCCAAGAGCTATCAGACCCATGGCAAATGCTTTAAGCAGCCATTGAATTGCTGCTGGGCTTAAGAGCCAGTCTGCTGACTCTTCCAACCAATCAGGTGGTGGAGCCAGTCAGGCAACTTACTACAGGCCAGCTGTATTCATTAGGTTGCTCAATAACTGGCTCTGTTGCAGGCCCCGCTTCATGTCAGTTGCAGCTCCAAACTCCTGCGCTCCTTGTTATATTTTAAAAGATGTAGTGGCACTAAAAAGCTCTCTTGTTGTTTTAACTGCATTTCCGGTAGTACTATCATGTCACAACATTTATTCAAGGCCTGAGTCCTGTACCTATCCAGTGGAATGTAATGCAGACCAACCAACCATCCATCTCACTAATTGATAATTCTAAGCCTGGATGTAGGAGCCCTTCTCCCAATCTCATGAACTTTCACAAAACATTGTTATGAAACTAATGGTGGGAAATTGTTTCAATTTCAATGATACCATCTTTTTCTGTTACAATTTTGGCAACCCTTATCAGGATCTGATCGCGAGAGGAACTGAGTACCAGTAGCTCCTGCTGAGGTCCATGCTGTACAGATAGTCCCATTGATTTTAGTAGGTCTACTTCACTAGAGTAAAGCTGGGACTACATGACAAATTTAGGTCAACGTAAGTTGCCTTGCATCAAGCTATGCGTGCATGTGTCTCCACACAAATTTGTCTCCAGCGATGTAAGCGCTCCCTTACAGTGACTCAGTAAAACCACCTCCCCAAATGGCGTAAAGCCATAGGCGCCGATTCTGTAGGTGCTCTGGGGCTGGAGCACCCATGGAAAAAAAATAGTGGGTGCTCAGCACTCATCGGCGGCCCTGTGGCTCAGCTCCTCCCTCTCCCCCCCAGCACTTCCCATCCACCGCAGATCAGCATTTCAGCAGTATGCAGGAGGTGCTGAGGGTGAGGGGGCAGAGCGAGGGTGGGGCACACTCGGGGGTGGGAATAGGTGGGGTGGGGCAGAGTGGGGGCAGGAAGAGGTGGGACAGGGTGGTGCCTTGGGGGAAAGGGGTGAAGTGGGGCGGAGCAGGGGTTGAGTACCCCCGGGGAAATGAGGAAGCCGGTGCCTATGCATAGAGCGATGGGATACCACAACAATAGATCTGGTGTTGACACTTCTACAAGGAACTGCATGATGTGCTTGGCAGAGACCCCACCAGCACCCTGCAGACCACCATGGATATCTTGGAGGAGCCCAAGACAGAGACCTCTGCCATGAACAGCAAGGAGGAGGAGTAGGGAGAAGACTGGTGGGAGACTCCAGCCACGCCACAAGCCAGGACCTGTTTGAGGCTCTGCCACAGCCTACCCACTCCAGCCAGGCGAGTGTGGATTAGCCAGTGAAGAGGATGGGAACTCAGTTAAGTGTGTGCATGCATTCCCCCTTACAGCGCTTAAATTTAAAGATGGCACCTGGTCCATCCCCAAGCTAACAAGACAAAGGTGTTTACTTTTTGTTGTTTTACTGATATCAGAAGAAGTTGAGGTACAACAAACAGAGGTAGGGTTGACATCTGCTTTTCATTCCCCTGTTGGGTTAGGCACTGGGGGCCATGCAGAGTACTTTGTATATGGGCCTGGGGGGTCCCTTGTATCCTCCTGAAATTTTCCTGGAGATACTTGCAATTCTCTCCCAAAGGTTTCTTCCTCCATGGTAGGACACTTTCTCATGACATTCTTGATGTGTTCGTCTTGCACCACTGCAATAAACAGGCTGGCAGCAACTGGGTCTGGGTAGATTCAGGACACCCATAGAAGCTGTGTTCTCTGTGCCTTTGAGACGCTCAGGAGTGAGATAGCTGCTAAAATCACCATCATCTGTGGAAAATAGTGCCAATTTTTAGTGCTATTGTCCTACACTCATACCCATGGAAAGGGTCTGAAATTTTATAGTTTCATGCAACAGAAAATCCTTCTCCCTGTTGATAAATTGTATAGTCAGTTACTTGACCACACTTTGGTTCATTATGAAATATATTCCAGAGACCAAATAACCAGTGTCAGTCAGGTTTATTGGTATGGTACAGGGAAAAGATTCAGTACAATACCCATCTCAGAAGAGTACGCCCGTGCAGCAAGGTGTGCTCCCTGAAGATACATCCCTAAAGTCATCTTTTTATATCCTACTTGTTTACCACTAAAAGGTACTATATATGTCACCTGAAACTGGATTCTATTAATCAGCTTTTTACCTTGTTAGTTTCTGGTACCATGGTGTACCCCTTTGTCTTTTGTTCTGAACGTGATTCCAAGTCGTGATGCACCCTTATTGGTGTTCTGAGTACATGCATTCCAGGTATCAAGGGGCATGAAGACACCTCCTAGATTTGTGTAGGTAACTCTGTGATGGGATCCCCCGGGTACAACCTGAACTGGGGTACTGCTGTGCCCCCTTAACTCTCCAGCCTAGGCTGTCTCTCACAATGCATTGCTAGTGAGAAGCAGCAAATCCCTCCACGTGCTGTTATCACTCAGCACAACAGCACGTGGAACCCCAAATCCAGATAAATTGCATGAATGCTCCCTGAGCCACTCATGAATCACACAGAGAAAGGCACTAGCACATCTCCCAAGCCCCCAGCCTTGCACCCTGGAATATACCGTCTTGCCCTGGTCAGAAGCCTAATCAGTGTAAATTTATTACCCAGTCTGCCCCTCCCTCGATGTGGAGAGGACACACAAGCCTTTTTAAACTGAGCAGAGGTTTCCCAAGCACTTCATCCAAAACACACTGTTTTAGGTAAAAAATAAAACAGATTTATTAACTACAGAACGATAGATTTTAAGTGATTATAAGTGGTAGGCATAAAAAGTCAGAGATAGTTACCAAAGAAAATAAAAGGTAAGTGCATAGTCTAAATCTTAAACCTTATTACACTAGGCAGTATTTGGATCAAACAGTTTTCTCATCCCACTGGATGTTGCAGGTAGATTATAGTTCTTAGTACACAGGCTTCCCCTATAAGCCTGGGACCAGTCGCCTCAGTTCAAGTCTTTGTCTTCCCAATGCTCTTGTTGCTTCCAGCATAGGTGGAGGAGGAGAAAGGCTAAAGCATTATGCCACGGTCCCCTATTTTATATCCTCAGTCCATATGCCTGGGAGATACTAGCCCAGGCATGCTTGGTCGGCCTTGCTGAGTCATAGGGTTGAGCAATCTCTCTGGTGTGGTCTTGTGCAACTGAGTTGTAGAGCTGAGCAGTCCCCATTGTGTGGTGCTTGCGCAACTGTCATTGATCTGTAAATTCCTTGTTTACTATTACCCTGCTGGTCAGTTGCTAGTGATAATCATTCAATGACTGTCCGGGTGTTGGTCACCTTCTTTGTTGTGGTCACAGGAGAACTAATATTGGGTGACTTCCAAACTCACAATGTATTTCACTAAAAACCATACATCAAAACCTCATTAATTCATAGACACTAATGATATACATATTTTGAGAGAACAATAGGTTTCAGCAGCTCATGACCTTTCATATGATATCCTACATGGCATGCTTTGTATGAAATATATCATAATACTATGACAGGGGTGAATATGGGAGTTCCAGGGTGCTGCTTTGAGGTACAAAGTGCCACAAACTCCTTTCCCATTGCCATGAGGACATAATCATATGTCCTGATACTGACAGGTTTCCAATCTACTCAAGCCAAGGCTTACTTCAGCTACTGTGAGCAAATTTAGGCTTCTGGCTATGATAAAGTGACAGTTTTCTGAATAAGATTCTGATTATACACTGAGATTGATTCTATTACAAGGAAAGGATTTTGTTACTCACAATGTTTCACTGACTTTTAATAACATGAGGGTTCTGTCCTCTGTGCATAATATAATGTTAATGGTAGTCATTATATGAACATTATATACATCCCTTGAATCTCTTACCAGTACAATGGCATATAAAAATGCACCAGAGAGCAAACTAATCCCTTCACTTGAAGGAACCACCTTGAGCTTCTCTCACCTTCCCTCCCATTTTAGAAGTTGGTTTTCTGGGCCTTTTAAGATAATTTGTATTTTGGCACCAGTAAATTCATGCAGTTAGCATATCCATCCTAGTGTCATGTGTAATTTTATCTGAACTCAGACTTCATCTGTACCAGGCACCCCGCATACTACAGGGAGATAAAGTATATGCTGCTGCACAAACTAATTTGACTGAAAACCATAAATTTCAATTTGCTCAAGATGCCTCCATAGTTTACTGAGACATTGATGAACAATATCACATTTTAAAACTCAATTTCCTTTTTCCCTCCTCAATCCTGGACTTTTACTTCCTGAGGCAGTAATATTTAAGCTTTAGGTGATACCATTATTTTACACTAACAAACAGGAAACAGGGATGTGTATCTGAATCCATTTTAAGTTATTAACTAAATACAGTGAATGTTATTGCTTGTGGAAGATACAACAGATTGCTGTGACTAGAGCTAAAAAGAATGAAAGCAAGAACTGTTTAAGCAATGTGCCCACCCTGTCTAGTTAATACTAGGGCTGTCAATTAATCACAGTTAACTCATGTGATTAACTCCAAAAAATTAACTGTGATTAAAAAAATTAATCGCGATTAATCACACTGTTAAATAATAGAATACCAATTGAAATTTATTAAATATTTTTGGATGTTTTTCTACATTTTCAAATATATTGATTTCTATTACAGCACAGACTACAAAGTGTACAGTGCTCACTTTATATTATTATTTTTTATTACAAATATTTGCACTGTAAAAATGATAAACAAAAGAAATACTATTTTTAATTCACCTCATACAAGTACTGTAGTGCAATGTCTTTATCATGAAAGAGTAACCTACTAATGTCGATTTTTTTTGTTACATAACTGCACTCAAAAACAAAACAATGTAAAACCTTAGAGCCTACAAATCCACTCAGTCCTACTTCTTGTTCAGCCAATTGCTAAGACAAACAAGTTTGTTTACATTTACGGGAGATACTGCTGACTGCTTTTTATTTACAATGTCACCTGAAAGTGAGTACAGGCGTTCTCATGGCACTTTTGTAGCTGGCGTTGCAAGGTATTTATGTGCCAGATATGCAAAACATTCATATGCCTCTTCATGGTTCGGCCACCATTCCTGAGGACATGCTTCCATGCTGATGATGCTCGTTAAAAAAAAATGTGTTAATTAAATTTGTGACTGAATTACTTGGGGGAGAATTGTATGTCTCCTGTTCTGTTTTACCCACATTCTGCCATGTATTTCATGTCATAGCAGCCGCAGATGATGACCCAGCACATGTTTTGTTTTAAGAACACTTTCACAGCAGATTTGACAAAACGCAAAGAAGGTACCAATGTGAGATTTCTACGGCTAGATACAGCACTTGACCCAAGGTTTAAAAATCTGAAGTGCCTTCCAAAATCTGAGCGGGACAAGGTGTGGAAAATGCTTTCAGATGTCTTAAAAGAGCAACACTCCGATGCAGAAACTACGGAACCTGAACCACCAAAAAAGAAAATCAACCTTCTGCTGGTGGCATCTGACTCAGATGATGAAAATGAACATGCGTTAGTCCACTCTGCTTTGGATTGTTGTCGAGCAGAACCCGTCATCATCATGGACATGTCTTCTGGAATGGTGGCTGAAGCATGAAGGGATATATGAATCTTTAGCGCATCTGGCATGTAAATATCTTGTGATGCCGGCTACAACAGTGCCAAGCAGAAGCCTGTTCTCACTTTCAGATGACATTGTAAACAAAACGTGGGCAGCATTATCTCCTGCAAATTTTAACCAAACTTGTTTGTCTGAGCAATTGGCTGAAGTAGGACTGAGTGGACTTGTAAGTTCTAAAGTTTTACATTGTTTTATTTTTGAATGCAGTTATATTTTGTACATAATTCTACATTTGTAAGTTCAACTGTCATTATAAAGAGATTGCACTACAGTACTTGTATTAGATTGTAATAAAAATAAATATAAAATGAGCACTGTACATTTTGTATTCTGTGTTCTAATTGAAATCAATATATTTGAAAATGTAGAAAACATCCAAAAATATTTAAATAAATTGTATTCTATTATTGTTTAACAGTGCGATTAATCGTGTGATTAATCACAATTAATTTTTTTAATCGCACGATTAATCACGATTAATTTTTTTAATCGCTTGACAGACCTAGTTAATACACCTCATTCCTTGGCTTCACTCTTCATTCCTTATGACAAATCTTATAGTATCTAATATAGTGTCAGGACAGCTGGGCGATTAGTCTGGAGCAGGGGCAGGAATAGGCACAGGCTGGAGAAGGGGTAGTCTGTCAGAACTACCAGGATGCTGGGAGTATCCCAGGATCAATAGGACAGTCATAGGGTCTTTGCGGGGGTAAGATATCAGCATTTCTTTTGTCAAATATATCAGCAAAATCTTGGCATTTTGCAGGGTTTAATGAGCCGTTGCCTCCTTGAGTCTGCTGAACACAGAGGCAGTGGCCTTTTCCATGCCTCACCTCATTTCCTGGGCACCTGACTCAGCAAGACACAGTTGTCAGCAACTTCAGCTCAACTTGAATTGTATCTCTTGCATCTTCCAAGAGATGTTTGGATCATTCACTTAGAGCCAGGGAATACGTGATTGGGAAGTACGGCAAGTTTATTAAATTAAACTGCAGAATTTCTTATTGGTCTCAGATTTTGAGCTGAAGGAGTGTGGTTTCATGGGTGACTGGACCTGAAGACAGCAATCGATTCTACTAAGTCTGGTGTGAGCTTCTTCCACACTGGCAGTTGGTTAGCTTTGGCAAAGCCTGTATCCATAAAATTACTAGAAGCACCGGAATCCACAAACGCAAGCAGGGTGCAGCTCACCTCAGGTATAGTTGGGATGCAGAGGTGGAGCAAGATCTGCAGATCTGGAGGGTAACAGTTCATGGCTGCCAAGATACACAATGGCAGAAGAGGGGGCTTGAGTGGAGGATTCAACTCCATGGTTACATCCAGCAGCAACGCCTCTAACAGTGCTGGACCCAGTTGTTTCCTAGATTTCCTGAAGGTTTTGATTTAAGGTGGCACTCAGAAATGTATCACAATATAGGCAAAAGCCATTCTGCCGCCAATAATCCTGTTCCTGATCTGTTAGGTGCCTTCATGTTGCACCAACCTGCATAGCTCCAGCCCTGGAAGAGCTGGTAGGGACAGCCAGAATGGAGCAAGGCTAGGCGGGGGTTGTGGGCACGTCCTCTTCTTTTATTGGCATCTCTCAGAAAAACAACTGTCAATCCAGATGCACAATTTGATATACGAGTTCAGAACAGTGTGGAGTTTGACCCAGGCCATTTCACCTTTTATGTTGTCATTCAGACCCTGGTAGAAACAGGAGATCTGGGCTACTTCTTTCTACTTCGCATTGACAACCAGATGCCAAAAGTGGGCAGCATATGTCGAGATGGGCTGATGGCCTTGTCTGAGAAACTGCAAGGCAGCTTCAGCAGTATGAGTGTGATTTGGATAATCGAATATTACCAAAAAGGCCTGGATGAACTTGTCAAAATGAGTAAGGACTGGGCTCAGCCATTCCAGAAGCAGCAAAGCCCATCTAGGGCTCCACTAGTCAAACTGATAAGCCCCACCTTGATCTGTTCACCAGGATACATCATGGGACACATGAAGAACAAAAGGCAGCACTGGTTAAGAAAACCAGAGAACTTCTGGCAGTTCCCATTAAATCTTTTGGGCAGTAGAACCTTCAGGCCATGTTCCAGAGAGATTGTAGTTGGCAGTACCGGCGGTACCAGAGCTGCTGGGATTTCTGAGTAGGGAGCGGCATTCTCCCGTTGCAGCTGGACAAGCTGACCTGAAGGTACTCGACCAACTCTGTCATCTCAGTGATGGACATGACAGAGCCAAGCACATAGGGAGTAGTCTACTCAACTCTCAGGACAGCTGGGAGACTGGCTGTGACTGGAGCAGGAACAGGCAGAGGCTGGAGCAGGAGAAGTCTGTCAGGACTACCAGGCCTCTGGGATTACCTCCAAAAAGGTAACGACGTTGAGCAGACTGGAGTGGCTGCTTTCATTAGAATCCAGTATACCTGCCTTGGGGTCACCTGGTTGGACCCTTGTTTAGGGTCCCCGGTCCCTTAGAACTTGCAGGTAATTACCTCAGATGACTCATCACGCTCCAAACACTCAGTCTTAGGGATGACTCATCATCACATATAGAAAGGATACCTTTCTGTAGAGTTTTTAAACCATTCAATAGAATTTAGTAGAGAATTATGTCTCAGGTAGAGGATTTCATAGGTTGGATTTAAAAAATCTATAGAAAGGATATAATTCTATAGTTATTTAAGTATATATTTTACAGCAATTTCTACAAAACCCTATTAAGGTCTATAGAAATTTTTCACAACACCATTCCAGGAATGGATGTGCATTGGCAAAGTTTTGAGGTAAAGTCCTGCTGGAAGTGTGAACATCTGACTCTCACTCTTGTTCTGTTATCCCTGTTATCTCCTCTCAAAGTGCTAAAAATAATCATTTACAAAGATTATTATCTTGGTTTTTGTAAAGGGCTGATAATATGCCTCACACAGTACAAGGCACAAAGGAAGACATGGTACTGGCTGTGAGGAGGTTACAGCAAAAAGAAAGGAAACCCTAACACCTGAGCTGACCAGGACTGTCAATCCTCTGGAATTGGAGAATCTTGGAGGATAGGTGTATAATATGCTGACATTATAATAAAATTAGTCCAGTGCTCACAGTGACTAACATTATTAATTAGATTACTCAGCCTTTCAATCCCATACCATGCAAGTAACTTTGTAGTAACTTTGACTACTAGGATCTTAAAGCTACTTCATGCTTTCCACAACAGTACACAGGAAATGAAGTCTTATTTGGAAGTCATTCTTAGTGCTTTTCAGCATTCATTTATCCCACTGTGGCACTCTGTACCTCAAAGTAGCACCCTGGAACCCCCATATTCACCACTGTGCTATGATTACGAGATGTTTTGTACAAAGTATGCCTTGTGATGTATCATTTGAAAAATTTGAGCTGTTGAACATTAATATCCTGTTGGATTGTATGTATTATCATTGTATGTGAAGTTATGAAGTATTGCAATATGTGTTACTGAAATATGTTGTGAGGTTGGGAGACGCCCACAGCCAAGCTTTCAGTGACAACAAAGGACCAGCCAGACATGTGCTGATGGCCCATTAAAGGGAATCCACTCACCCAACTGCCATCCCAGAGACTTCAGAGAGAGCATATAGGCCAGGGGTCTCAAACACGCGGCCCGCATGTGGCCCGCAGGATTATTGCATGCGGCCCGCAAGCTCCTCACAGCCCCCCCGCCCTCCGCCAATGTTTACCTAGAGCGGCTGCCTGCCTGCCCTGCCCCCGCGCCGGGAATCGGCTGGAACCTGGGGAAGGAGGGGCGCAGGGGTGTGTGTGGCTGTTGCTTCAGGCACCGCCTCCAGCAGTTCCCATTGGCCACAGTTCCCCATTCCCGACCAATGGGAACTGTTGGGGGCGGTGCCTGAAGCAACAGCCACACACACCCCTGCGCCCCTCCTTCCCCAGGTTCCAGCCGCTTCCCGGTGCGGCGCGGCAGCAGGGCAGGCAGGCAGGCAGGGAGCCTGCCCTGCCCCCGGTACGGGTCGGGCCGGAGCCCGCCCCCTTCACTCCTCCTGCACCCCGACCCCCTGCCCTGAACCCCCACCACACCCCACACCCCAACCCTCTGCCCTGAGACCCCGCCACACCCCACACCCCGACCCCCTGCCCTGAGTCCCCTGCCGCACCCCGACCCCCTGCCCTGAACCCCCTCCACACCCCACACCCCAAC